>VZRV01004674.1:137041-186199 GCA_013398115.1 Falcunculus frontatus
AAAGAAGAGAAAGAAAAAGAAGAGAAAGAAAAAGAAGAGAAAGAAAAAGAAGAGAAAGAAAAAGAAGAGAAAGAAAAAGAAGAGAAAGAAAAGAGAAAGAAAAAGAAGAGAAAGAAAAAGAGAGGAGAGAGGAGAAAGAGAAGAGAGAAGAGAGAGAAGAAAGAAGAGAAAGAAGAGAAAGAGAAAGAAGAGAAAGAGAAAGAAGAGAAAGAAAAAGAAGAGAAAGAAAAAGAAGAGAAAGAAAAAGAAGAGAAAGAAAAAGAAGAGAAAGAAAAAGAAGAGAAAGAAAAGAGAAAGAAAAAGAAGAGAAAGAAAAAGAGAGGAGAGAGGAGAAAGAGAAGAGAGAAGAGAGAGAAGAAAGAAGAGAAAGAAGAGAGAGAGGAGAGAAAGATGAGAAAGAGGAGAAAGAAAAAAGGGGAGAATGAGAGAAAAGAAAGGAAAAAAGATGAAACAAGAAGGAACAGGAAAAAGAGGAGGAAGAGTAAGAAAGTGTAACAAGTACTGCTTATATTCATTATACATAACAGAAAAATTTTGGTTAAAAAAAGGCAGCAACCCTGTAGCAAGCAGTTTGTTGGATTTCATAACACATCTCCTATTTTTAGGCAAACTGATAGCAAAAGCAGCATTTGCTTTGCAGCAAACTTCCAAAGGTTATCCCGTCAGGCTGTGTGTTATGCAACATGGCAGGACCATGTCAGTCAACCACAGCACCTCCATTCCCAACCTCCTGGTGGGAAGAGCTTCCACAGGCACCACTCTGCACGCCTGGAAAAAGTCACTGTTCATAAAAATCTCTCCCATTCCAATAGGAAACTGTTCTTCGAGGCAGAGGAGAAACAAGAACTAAAGTCTTGAGGAAAAATGGTATCCTGAGCATTCCCCATCTGCTCCTGCTGCCAAGCTCCAGTGCACGAGGTACCCAGGAATATGAACTGGCTGGGGAATGCGAGGAGGAACAGCCAGTAATTCAGGACTCTTTTCCTGTGAGTTTGCAGCTATCCCTGGCTTACCCAGAGTAACCCCTTCTTGTAAAGTGTGTCTCCACACTTACCACAAATAAAACAAGTAGTTTTTAAAATTTCTTCTTTTTTCTGTTTCTCACTCCTCAAATCAGCAAAAGTGTCAATGATCACCCCAAAAATCAGGTTCAGGACAATAATGATGACCATGAAGAAGAACAACAGATCATAGATCACTCTAGCAGCAAAGAGAGGTTCCTGCAAGATACACATCTGAATTATTAACAGCCCAAATAGGTGCACATCTCACCCTTATTACCACCCTGCCCCACACCCCTTTCCCTGAGAGTCTCCCCTGCTGATGCTCTCCAAGGGTAACTCACAGCTCAAAACATTCAGTGAAACTAAAATGCAAAACTAAAATGCAAAATCACTGAAAGAAAAGCCAAATTAGTCAGCTGCCAGTGTGTAATCTCTGCAGAGCTGCTCTTCCTGTGTCCAAGGTTTTGGACTTCTTCTCTCAATTTCACAAGAGAAAAAACTCTTCTCTCACACACTGAAATTTGTTCTCACCTCTCCCTGAAGCCCTTCCAAATTATATCCTTATATTAATTGACTGTATATCAACAGAGGATCAGTGTGGACCATAAAGTCTTCTACTGGAATTTAATACCATTAATTGCATTTAACAACCATGTATATAAACACTAAGCTGGACTTTTCAGTACACATTCCATATTTACTGCAGGCCTGAATACTCAAAATATCCAACCCCCATTTTCACAACCATCCTGTCAGTCAAGTGCCAAACTTACTATTAAGAATTATGTAACTTTGTAAGCTGAAAGTAAGGCTAAATATTAGGAAAAACTTGGAGATTTCTGGTAAAACAAAAAGCATCGTTCCCCAGCGTGGCTTTGGGAGTGACAGCCTGAGCCTCAGATCACAGAATCATCACAGAATTATAGAATGGGTGGGGAGGGACCTTGAAGCCCATCCAGTGCCACCCCCTGCCATGGCAGGGACACCTTCCACTGTCTCAGGCTGCTCCAAGCCCCGTCCACCCTGGCCTTGGACACTGCCAGGGATCCAGGGGCAGCCACAGCTGCTCTGGGCACCCTGTGCCAGGGCCTCCCCACCCTCACAGGGAACTATTCCTTCATAAATGATGGACACAAACAACTTCAACAGCAGTCAGAGCGGGAGCCAGAGGGGTGCTATGGAAAATTCCTGCTGCTTAGCCTGGTCCTCACTCTGCTGACGGCTCCAAACCACATCCATCCTTCCTCCCCCACATTCCCACCAACCCAGCCTGGTCCCTGTCCTCTCATCCCATCCATTTGACACGTTACCTCTCCTTAGGGATGCTCCAACAAAAACCTGTGCCACTGGCATCCACCAGCTACCACAGCATTTTCCTCTGCCACCTCACACTCCTCCCTCACTGATTTGTTTCATCTCCTTCCTTCAGCTCCTCAACTCCCAACACACAGCCTGTTGGCTCCCCTGTTCCTGCTCTTCTGGGCCCCACTCTGGACAGCCCAGGAGCTACAAAGCCTGGGTAGAAGTGGCTGGTGTTTCGTGTGAGCCCCAGAGATGTAACACAGAACCCCAGAGCGGTGCCTCTGTGGCTGCTCCTCCCCGTGTTTGGAGCCGTGCACTCACACTCTCCCCAGCAGAGCACAGCCCAGCCCTTCTCGGTATCACTCCTCCACCCCCAGCCAGTGGTAATTTACCTCTTTGGAAGGTTTCCTGAGTACATCACCTACTCCACCCCCGCTCCTGAGCCCGTGACTCAGTACAGTAACAATGCACATCAGCAGCGTCTCACACGTATGCTCCTTGTTCTCTTCCTCCATCTCCTCAGTGATCAGCTCTGGGAACACAGCAAGCAAAGACACGTTTCACAGCCAAGATTAGCTCTAAATCCTCCTCTCCATTCTTTGCTGGGTATGCTCTCTCTCCCCCCTCAGACTGCCAGCCTGTGTTGCAAATCCCTGTAGGTTCACTCCCCAAATAATCACAGAACAGTGTGGGTTGGAGGGACAGATCATCCATCCAACCCCTGCCCAGGCAGGGTCAGCTGGAGCAGCGACACAGGAACACATCCAGGTGGGTTTGGGATGTCTCCATGGAAACTCTATGACTCCCTGAGCAGCTGCTCCAGGGCTCTGCCCCACCGTGGAAAAGAAGCTCTTCCTCATGTTGAGGCAAAACCTGTTTTAGTGCATGGCCATTGCTCCTTGTCCTGTCACTGGGCACCACTGGAAAGGGTCTGGAACCATTCTCTGGCACTCCCTGGAGATACTGTATGGATTGATGGGATCCCCTCTCAGTCTTCCCTGGACTAAACAGGCCCTAAACAGTCTCTCCCCATAAGGGAGATGCTCCAGACCCCTCATCCTCTCTGTGGCCTCCCCTGGACCCTCTCCAGAGCCACCCTGGGAGCAGATCTCCTCCCTGCCCTCCTCTCCCCACCGCCAGTTTTCTTTTGTGCCTGAAGCTGCTGTGACTCGGTGAAATCTCTTTCCATCCCTGCCTGCATGCACAGCTCAGATCACCAGATGCCTGTTTATACAGAATCCGAGCTTTTTGACAGCTCAGAGGACAAAGTGTTGCCTCTTCCACTCTCCCCTGGTGCCTGACAGATTGCACAGCCTTTGGGCTGCACTCAAAATGGCAACTTCCACTCGGAGCTTTCAAATGGCTAAAATATCACTGCTTGTGGAAACAGCATTTTGCTAGAAAAGCAACACACTTTTTTTGACCTTCTCTTCGCTTGGCTCAAGGCTCCAACTTCACTGTTTCACTTGCAGAGCTGCTAGAATTCATTCCCTAACCTCATACACTCCCCCTGTACCCATTAAAAATCTCACGACTTTCATTTCATCACAGAAATGCTCATGAGCAGATCCCACCTTCCCACAGCCAGCCCTGGAAAGGCCCCAATCGCTGTGCAACCCTGAAATAACCAAGCCCCAAGAGCAATGGCCAAATATGGGGCATCATGCACATCCCTGACCACACAAGACCCCGGGACTATGTTGATTATTCATGATACAAAAACATCCCTAAGTTTTTTCCCTTCCCACAGCCAGAGCGAAGGAGCTGAAAAAAGCAGCTTTTCCTGTATCAAGGCTGAATTTTAGTTTCTCAGAGAGGACCCCCTGAGCAAAGCAGAGCCCTCTCCTCCTGGGAGCAGGGGCTGGTGGCCATCACTGACCTTTCATGGCCATGCAAGAGCTCCCCTTCCCAGAGAAAGTGGGATGTTCTGTCTGCCCCTCCCAGCCAGCACCGTAAATCTCCCATAAGGAAATTACATTTTCTAGGAAATAAAACTGAAATATTTCAATACCTAGGTAATATCTCACTTTCCTGATCTCCAAACCTACCCTTGTCCACTTAATCCATTGTGTGCTTCCTGTCATGATATTGAAACAGTTTCCTTAGTTTGAGATAGAACAATGCTGCCAATAAACCATATTTCACAGGGCATTATCCTCTGAGATCACATTTAATAGCCTAATGTTTTAAAATAATAAACTTTGCAAAGAGGCAAACTGCATCTCTTCCTTCTCCAATTGATGTAAAAATTTGAAGAGTATGGCAATGTTTTATGAAGTCTGGTTTAGTTCTAAGTTTCTCTGGTTTAGTCACTTCATGGAACAAGTGTTACTTATGCTGTTGGCCTGAAGTAATTCTATTTCAAGTTAATCTCATGATAGCTTTGTTCCCAATTTTATTGCACAGGATTTTAAAAATAATTTATTTTGATTGAAGGTGCTTAACTAGAAAAAGAGTGAAAACTCAGGGTGTGAGTTTGGAATTCCGGAGTGGTACTCACGGTCGGAGGGAATGATGGAGGAGCAGTTTTCACTGCTCCCTGCCTTGCACACGTCTGAGTAGAGGAACTCGCCAGTCATGGTCTCACCTGGCTCTGTGTGATCTGAAACCAGAAAATGCTGCATCAAAGGATGCTTTAACACTCTGCAAGGTGACTGCTCAGGTATAAGGGTTCCCCACCACAGTCAGTGTGCAATTACAAGGCATTTACAGCAGTATCTTACCCTAGAGTTTAGAAGGGCACAGTTCTGATGTACACATTCCACGGTTTTCAATTCAACCACAAAAGCATTTTTATTTCATAGAATCACAGATTCATTGAGGTTGGAAAAGACCTCCAAGATTCTTCATGGAGCGCCCGATGCCCACCTTGTCCCCAGCCCAGAGCACTGAGTGCCACCTCCAGCCCTTCCTTGGACACCTCCAGGGATGGGGACTCCAAACCTCCCTGGGCAGCCCCTGCCAAGGCCTGAGCACCCTTTCCATGGAGAAATTCCTGCTGATGTCCAACCTGGCCACCCATGACACAGCTGGAGCCCTTTTTCCCCTTGTCCTGTCAATGCCCTGGGGAACAAGAGCCCGTTACTCCTCCAACACAACCCATGGGAATGAGCCACAGGTACTGACCTGGCAGAAGGGTTTCATTCGGGAGCTTGTCCACTTCCAGGATGAAGTCATCCTTGAAGAAGAGGTAGCCCACAATGGAGAACAGGTAGACCAGGATGAGGGCCAGCACGGCAGTGAGGATGATGGAGCGCCCGTTGCGGGTGACGCTCTTGATGACGTTGAGTAGAGTCTCCTCCCGGTACACCAGGTCGAAGAGCTGGGGACAGCCAACAACAGCACATGGAGCACCACCGGTGGCATCGTGTCCTGTGCCACGCATTTGGAACAGCAGGAACTGAGGCAGCTGTGCCCTCCTCTGCAGCAGCTTGGCCAGCAGCCCGTGCCCGCTGCGGGCAGGTGTTCCTGCCTCAGTGCTAGACACACACCAAGCTGCTGCCAGCACAGACTGCTATCTGGTTTTTACAGCATTACCTACCCCCTCACAGCCTCCAAACAGCTCACTTCAAATTGCAATTTGCTTTTTTCTTTAAATCTTAATTTATTGAGCATATAATTAAAGAAGCAGTGTTTTTTCCCAAATTCTGTGTTTAGATTTCTCTGCTGATGTTGCCTTCACTTTTCACTGGGTCTGGGACAACTCACAGGCAGGTTGTGGCTATGCTGGTGGATGACAGGACAAGTATCTGTTAAATTGGACCTCCATGAACACAGAAAATGATCAGCTCAGGTACCAGAGGATGTGGCAAACATCAGCCAAAGAGACAAAAATAGCCTGTTCTGAATGGGATTTCAGGATTGCTTCAACAGTGACACATTTTCTCCACCAACACCAGATCCACTCCTTCAGTGTTATTCTTAGAAGCATTGTGCTGTGCAAGGTGAATCCCACCCCAGACAGAAGGAACACGTGTGCCAGGATCCGTGTCCGTCCAGTGAGGGCTGCAGCCTGGATACAGCTATGGAGACACTCCAGAGTTATCCAGCTGCTCAGAAAGCACGGACACAGTGTTACAGTTATTGATAATAACACAGCAAAGCATCAAAGCACATCTCATTCTACCCTATGGGCAGGGACCCCTTCCACTGTCCCAGGCTGCTCCAAGCCCCGTCCAAGCTGGCCTTGGACACTGCCAGGGATCCAGGGGCAGCCACAGCTTCTCTGGGCACCCTGTGCCAGGGCCTCCCCACTCTCACAGGGAAGGATTCCTTCCTCATATCTAAACTAAATCTTTTTTTGGTTTAAAGCCATCCTCCCTTGTCCTGTCACTATCTGTCTGCATAAGAAGTCACACATCAGAAGGGGATGTGGCAGGAGTCCTGTTGTCTCCCACAGTAACTTCTCCTAAGGAAAACCTCTGGTGTACAGCTCTTCCCCAGTGTCTGTTCAACAGTTTCCCAGCAGAAAACCAGAAATTTTCCTGGATGTGCCCGAGATGGGACTTGACAAACAGACCAGAAAATGTTCTGAGGGCCAAGCAAACACCCACCAAGAGGCTGTAAAAGAACTCGTGCACGAAGAGCCCCAGGGCACAGATCAGCAGGTACAGCAGGTGATAGAGGAACTCCACATCCATGATCATGGCCTTGTATCCTCGCGTGAAGGTTCCGCAGTTACCCACAAAACTCATCAGGAAAATGATTTTATTACAAACCTAAGGAAAGATGAACCATAAATTAGTTACAACAGGTAGTTTTGCAGGGAAAACAGGCTGTTCTTCCAAGCTGGAGGTAACTTGGCACCTTGCTGGGCAATCCCTTCCAATGCCTGAGCACCCTTTCCATGGGGAAATTCCTGCTGATGTCCACCCTGCCCCTCCCCTGGCCCAGCCTGAGGCCGTTCCCTCTCCTCCTGTCCCTGTTCCCTCAGAGCAGAGCCCGACCCCCCCCCCCGGCTGCCCCCTCCTGTCAGGGAGTTGTGCAGAGCCACAAGGTCCCCCCTGAGCCTCCTTTTCTCCAGGCTGAGCTCACTCAGCTGCTCCCCATCAGACTCACAGTGCATTATTTCGTGAGTCTCACACAACCCCATAAATACTGAGGCACTTTGGGTGAATAACCACGTGCTTTAGGTCACAGACACTCCTCCCCGTGTCTGTCTGAGGCTGGAGCCGTTCCTACACTGAGCAAAACCTCAGAGCTCTGTCTGCAGCCTGGGGAGCCAGAATTAAATGAACAACACAGAGCACTTGAGCTAGGAAGAGCCCAAGGAGGGAATTACTCCTCCCACAGTCCCACCACGATGTCCCAGGCTATTTTTGCCTATCTTCACGCACGTGCAGGTAAGGAACCCTTACATAAGAGGCAAGAGGACGTCAGAAAAGCCCACTCGGTTCTTACGTTGAATGCTCCCAGAAGGAACAAAGTAGGCTGTAAACCAACGGAGAAGATCAGCCGCAGGATGGTGGAGGCGATCAGGGCCCGGATGCCGTGGGGCTTGGGGAGGGCGATGACGATGGCCAGGGAGATGAGCATGGCTGTCCACAGCAGGCCAGACAAGTGGGGCTCCAGTGTGCCTGGGCAGAGGGAAAACAAACCCATTCCTGCATAACCCAACTGACCAAAGCACTGGCAGTTGTTCTGTCTTTGGTGGACATCACCCAGCCCCGCGTTCAGTCATCCCTGATTTCACAGCAGCGAGCACAACATCTGAGCCCAAAGCCTTCAGCAGTTCTAGTAACAAACTTGTTACTAAATCATTATGCAAACAGTAATTACTACAGGATCTTCATTTTCGTGTTCACTGCTCGTACACCTGAGTGCTGAGGGCCCTTTGCAGATGTGCTGTGCAGGGGCAGTGCCTGGGCAGGGGAGGATGCTCCCCACACCCAGAGCCAGGCAGAGCCTCCTGATGTGCTTTTGGTCAGACCCTCGTACCCGTTTTTGTCATCTCTTGCTATTTCTGGGTCTATTTAGACTGTCCCATGAGACTGAGTGCTTACATAACACCTAGCCCGTGTAGCTAAAAATACACTTCCCTGAAAGAGGCATAAAAAAGATTCAGCCCAAAACACCATTTACCCTGGGTTTATGCAGAATGCGAGACACCTCTTTCTTAAAGCTGACATAAAAATTTTTGTTTTCAAGCAACTGGTTCCTCAACAGATAAAAAGGCAAGATCCCCCAAATTTCAGAGCACTCTGCAGCCCTTCTGCAAGCACCTTCTCACAGAACTTGTGTCTGACTGGTAAGGTCCTCACTCAGGGCTTTTTCCTCCTGCTTCCAAATTCAAGCAGCTTAGGAAATATTACTCTCATCTGACTACCACGAGCAGCCATTTAATCTTGTTCCAAATCACTGCAGATTAATAAAGACAGCAGAGGATGGATGGAAATTAAAAGTTAATAAGCGTAAAGTTGAACAGCTGTTTTGGCTGCCTGGGGGGAGTTTGGGCTCCTGGAGCAGCGCTGCCACTGGAGCTGTCACAGCACAGGGTGCAGAGCTGGGAAAGGAGTCACCGAGTGCGAACAACCAACAGCACGGAGAGGGGACAGAGCAAATGTGCAGCAGCTCATTTAGGAATGACTTATCTAAAATCTAAATAAGATTTATTGGGAATCTATTTGCTTTCAGGAGTTGCAGCAGCTCCCAGCAGGCCTGAAGAAACTCCTGGAGTTACTGAAACCCTCAGGTGTTCCCTGGAACACTCACCTGGGCCCAGCACAGAACCCCAGGCTGCCCAGCAGCATGAGGAGGGCAATGCCAGGACCTCACGGGACCCAGCTGGGGCACCTGCAGGGCAGAGCAGTGCTTGGGCCACAGGCTCCCCTCTCCTTCCCAGGGACAGAGAGGGGCTGGGAGCAGTGTCCTTGTCCCGGCACATGGAGCCAGGGGGTGGTCACTCATCAACTTCTGCACCCAACCTGACCCCAAAGCCTTGCTGGGAGTCACTGCACAACCACAGGCAGGAGGAACGTGCAACCAGCAGGAAGTTGTCCCCGTCTCTGGAATTCTCACCATTCCAGTACCGAATTCCAGGCATCCAGTTTTGTTTCTGCTCCTCAAGTCAGAAGTTTTACAGCTTCTGCTACTGTCAGATGCTCATCAGCTGCTCAGTTCACCATGTCTGAGCAATTCAAGACACTGACAACTTCCCCCAAACAGTCTGTTTGGGAGAGTCTTTTTTTTTTTTTTTAAGCTAAATATAAGATACACATGTATTTATTTATTTTACTTTTTGGATTCTAACTAGAAGAGGAAGAGGTTTTATCAAAATGTTACCTGATAAATAGAGAATTTCAAATATGTAGGGTAGGGCATCTTCAAAAAGCCAAACAATCNCTCAGGGAACTCATTTAACCGGCAGCTTTCCTGGCAGCCATAAATACAGAGCTTTTAACTTGGGATCTCTGCAGCCAGAGACAGAAATTCAGTTGTTCTTTGGGCTTGTTAGAACCTTCCAGCCAGGATCTGGGCTGTCCCCACTCTGCTGACACTGAGTGTGACACAGAGAAACAGCAGCTGCAGCCACAGCCTGGTGGTCCTGATGGTGGAAGGTAAAACTGTTCTCTTCCCCTTCTCAGGAACACTGGAATTTGGTCTAAAATGTCCGTCTGAGAGGCTTTTTCAGGCTGCAAACCCCCTACACACAAGGAAAAAGCTCCTACCTAGCCATTCCCTTCACAGTGCTCTGTCAGGGATGCACATGACATTCCCGAGAACATCCCTGCAGATTTCCCAATTGCTGCTGACAGGACTCCAGCCCTGCCCTGCCCCAGGGGGCAACTCTGGGGAGAGGCTGGATCCAGGGATGGAGCAGCTGGATCTGCTCAGAGTTCACTGAGCTGGCTCTGGGAGCCACCAGTGTCACACAGCCCTGGGTGGGATCAGAGGAGCTTCCATGGACCTGTCACTGTGCACTCCCACAGTGTTATCCCAGAATTTGTGGCAGGAATGCTGGCAAGCCCTGCTGAGAGCCAGGGGACAGGGCTGGCACCCTGGGAATCCTCTGCTCCCCACGCTCCTGGGGCAGGGAACCCCGGGAATGGGCTCTTCTCCCTTATCCTCCACCAATTCCTACTGGTCACTTTCCCCCTGCCAAGGCAGGATAATGTCACCCATCCCCAGAACTTGGAGGCCTCCTGAAGCACCAGGAAAACTGTGTGGAAAATGCCGTTAATAAATGCAAGCTCAAGGAAAACAACACATTCAACATTTCGCCTACTTTTAGTTCAATCCTTAATTACAGAACTTTAAACTGAAGTAGAACAGTCAAGTAATTAAAGGTGGATGTTTGTCTTGGGTATTTTTTTCCCCTAGGAAAAAGCATGGCTCCACATTTTCCTTAAAAATGCCTCAAGAAAGTAAGAGAGAACAGCACAATTTAAAACAAGGCAATTAAAAAAGCCAAATTTTGTTCTCCTGCCCTCACTGATGTAAACAGCAGTGCATAGACACGAGTGGGGAGGGCAGAATTTGGCTCGTTACACCTTATTTGTTCACTTATTTTTGTAGGTTAAATATCAGTACCTCCTCGGATTCCTTTGAATGGGTAGAAAAACGCCACGAGCAGGTTCATGAGGACAGCCAGGTTAAAGGAAATGCTGCTCCAGAAGGACATGTTCCGAGCACACCAGTACAGGAAAGGCTGAGCTGCAAAAGAGACAATTATTTCTTTTTAATGGAGGGTTTAGCAAAAATAAGGTGCCTCTATAAAAAAATTATCACCACCAAAACAAGTTTATTTTCAGTTTGCCCAAAAGCACAGCGTCACAAGTAGTAATATTCATGGCTTATTCTGAAGTTTATTTAATTATCCTTCATCTTGGGGGCACTTCAAGTTTCCTAGGTGGTGTTTTAAGGCAAAGGATCCCTGGTTCAAACATGGTTTAGCAGCAGCAAGAGAACAAGCTGAGAAACTGCAGAGATCAAGCACTTGAGGCTTGCCCTAATAAATATCCTTTGCACTCAGAGTCACACCAAGAACAGTTTGGAGGAAGAAAATGAGCAGTGAGCTCCAGCCCCATCCCTCTGTGTTCTGCTGCTGCCAGCAGCTCACCTGCACCAGACACTGCCACCTGCAAACTCATTTCCTGCTGAGAACAGCCCAAAATAGCCCCAGAATAATCAGGGGGTGAAGCTCCTTGGCCTTCCCTCTGCCCTGGGGGCAAAGGACTCAGCACATCTGTACTGAGCTCAATGCACAGTCCAACAGCACATTTAAATCCTTAATGGTACACAGGAATACTTCTCAAAAAGACTCCTAATTGTAATAATCCCTGCAGCCAGAACCAAGAGGCAGAAAGATTCCTTTGCTGAAGTGGTCGTGAACCCGAAGTCGACAAGGAAGCCACGAAGCTGCCTTGCAGTAATTCCCTTTGCATCCAGGCAAAATCCCCCTGATTTTAGCTCATGCAGGCTTACTGCACAGCAAATAGTGTCCTCCTGGAATCTAGAGTAGGGAAAAAATCCATTAAAAATGCTCTCAAAGAAGGGAAAGAACTGTTTTGCCCTAGTGGGAGGAGACAGTGTGTTTAGATATCAGAGAGCACAGAAAAAGCTCTCAGTAAAATTTAGGAACAAGCTGAAAATGCAGATTTTGGGGCTGAAGGGCGATTTATTATATGCAGCAGTTCTGAACCCTGCAGTAGCCACCACCTCTCTCTAGCAAATCCTTTCCTCTGACACCCCCAGCAAACAAAGGGGTAAAGAATTCCAAAATGTCTCAGTGTTCTCAATTTCCTTTTCAATGGAAGAATTTGTAAGCAGGTTGAATTGATTTATATGAAATTGTTATACAAGGGTGATTATAAAGGTCCAGGATTAACTTTACACCTTCCTTTGGGGATGGACACTGACTCTGTGCCTGTGCAGTGCTTCTGCCTGGCTTCGGCAGCTCCTTTCCATTCTCAATTAACAATTAAGAGACTTCTTGTGCTCAGATTATGGGCCAGCACCATGAGCTGAAGGGAGAAGTACATGTGTCTTTATTTTAGAAGTCTTTTTGAGGGTTGAATAAACTCTGAGTGGCATCACATGAGCACACATAGCGCTGCCAGAGGTCACAGCTCCAACACAAACTCTGCCGAAGATATGAGAAACAATTGTATGAATGTAAAAAAATCCCTCAGAGGCCAGACAAGACCTGAATATTAGAGACAGTTTTTAAAGAAAAAAAGAGAAATATTCTCCACTTCTGCAGGTGGATCTGGGCTAATTTGTGGTCTCTTGTTAATGATGAATGACTTCACAGCTTGCTTGGAGACAGCCTCAACGACAAAGTGACTCAAACAACAAAATCTAACAGAATATATGGATGCTGTTGAAGCTGCAATTTGTTTAGGATGTCACAGTCCCAGATTTCTTGCAGAGCTCTCAGGTTTTTGGAAGCAGTCCCACATCTGCTCCAAGAGGGGGTTCCAGACCAGTCCTGCTCTTGCAGTAAAAACTGGAGTGGAGCTGATGCAGGGGAGGGGAGCAGCAGTGGTATCAGTGGCAGGGGCTGACTTGAGCAGGAAGGACCTGCCTTATCTCACATTTCACAGGGTCACTGCTGGTCAGTTCTCAGCACTGCCCACTGAGCCTCAGCTGCAGCATTTGGCCTTCAGCAAAACAAGAACAAAAATATGAAGCAAATGAGCTAGAAGGTTTACTGGAGAACATGATGGCACCATGTGAATTAAAATATCATTTTAAGGGATTTCCCAGCTGCCAGTGGGAACCTCAGAGGGAAAATCAGTGCTTGAAAACACCTGCTTTCAGATATTTTAGCACCATAGGGATGGAAGGGACTTATCAACCTGTCAGCCAGTCTATTTGCCAGAAAAGGATGAATTCTACTTTACCATTACTGAGAAATGCATCTTTAACTTGTTCTTAAACATCTTCATTCCTAGAGATGCCTTAAGTCCATAGAAGCATTAAGGCTGGAAATGACCTTTACAATCACCAAGTCCAACCTTGCTGCATTCCCCAGCCTTATTCCTCCCTGCCTCCAGCACAGGCCACTGCTCTCTTCAGCTGGGTCCTCTCCCTGTCTCCTTCTCATTTCAGCTACTCCTCCATACGTTTGTTCCCTCCTGCTGGATCTCAAAAAGGATGACCTGTGCTGCTCCTTCCCGCTCCGCCCTGGATCCCCTCCAGAGGGTCCCTACTGCTCCAGCATCTGGCCTGCCTTTATCCCAGCACTCTGCCATCGTGCACAGAGCAGCTCTCGTGAACAATTATCAAGGTTGCTGCCACACTGGGGAACCCTCTGCTGCCCAGCCAGTGTTTCAAATCCCAAAATCCCGACCTCAGCGTTCCACCCCGCGTGGAGCAGCACCAACCTACCTCGCAGCTTCTTCTGCCAGTTCATTTCATTGAAGAGGTCTTCTGACTTGAGGAAGAAGTCGTTGATCTTGCTGCCCTGCTCATCCCTCTCCGTGGTGTAGTAGATGCGCAGCTTGGACTCCTTGGTGAGGAACTCGCAGATGCTGGGCACGGGGAACACGATCTGCTCCATAGTGCGGTCCGACCTGACAATCTGCACAGC
Organism: Falcunculus frontatus; assembly: GCA_013398115.1. Lineage (NCBI taxonomy): Eukaryota > Metazoa > Chordata > Aves > Passeriformes > Falcunculus > Falcunculus frontatus. The sequence goes on from VZRV01004674.1 coordinate 150,881, forward strand.
AGCCTCATGAGTCCTTCCCGCTTTTTAAACGCTTTTATTGCTTGGTTTTCTGCCTGTTTTGCTCCCCCTTTCAAACCAGCTACATGCAGACGCATTTCCACAGAACAGCAGCTCGACACAGATTTCATTTTATTTACCTTTCAAGGCAGGTCTACAATTAGCTCCAAAATCCTAATTTCTATGCTGTGGTCTTATTCTGGCAGTACTGGTCTTAGCTGGGATTTCCAAGGAACCTAGTGAATCCTGCACCAAAGCTGGGATGGATTTCAGAGCAATGTGGTGGCCCAATTCAAGAATGTTGGCAAATCTGAGCCGTGGGCAAGTACAAGCAGTAACATTTATATCTGTGTTGCTTATTAGACAGTTTTGGGAAGTCACAGAACCATGGACTGGTTTGGGTTGGAAGGGACCTTAAACCCCATCCAGTGCCACCCCTGCCATGGCAGGGACACCTTCCCCTATCCCAGGCTGCTCTAAGCCCTGTCCAGCCTGGCCTTGGACACTTCCAGGGATCCAGGGGCAGCCACAGCTTCTCAGGGAAATCTCCATACTTGTGAACATTTTACTTTTATAAAGCTCTTAGATGGCACATGAGGCCAAACTGTCATTTGAATCCAGAAAGAGTGGCAAAAGCTATCACAAACTTTCTGGATTCAGCAACAGCACCGGCCAAAATGTAACAGAAGCGAAGCCACACTTCCTCCTGCCAAGAGAGCTCTGCTCAGCTCCATCCCCGAGCCCACACATGACAGCTCAGGAATAGCTCCCCCCGCCACTGCCAGAGAATTAAATAAATAACTCTCTATATATGTTCTGTATCAGAGACAACAGTCCACACACAGGCAGGCAGAGCCACGACAGCATCACGAATAATGCCCCCGGGGCTGCACTCCCTGGTGCTCTCCCGGGAGGCGCAGCCCCTGCGGGTTCCCGGTACCTCAATCTGTGCCGTGTGCTTGGCGTAGAACTCCAGCGCCTCGTCCCCCTCGATCTGACCCCCCGGCTTCAGCATGTTCTGCAGCTCTTTGTTGTGGCGAGCCAACTAAAATAAAGGAATGCACAGGGAGTGGGAGACACCAGATGTCTCTCTGTGATATTAAATTTCTGATTTTTGGCATAAAAAAAGAAATAGTACGCAGTCAGCTGCTAGGAAAGGGCAAAGTTGACAGAAGGCTTGTTCTGTTCCAACCAGACACCCTGCAGCTCTATTTTGGGAGCAAGTCAGAATGATTCAAATATGTGTTTCTTTAATGCCAGTGTTGTACTCCTCTCTTCCCCATCCTCTCCCACCCTTTGCCTGGAATCTTTCTGAACATTCACATTCGGCCTGTCCTTCTACACCACCCTAACCCAAAGGTGTGCTCATCACCCAAGGATCCAGGCAGGGACAAAGAGAAAATCTGCACCAGCTGAGCAGCACATGCACAGAACACTGCTCCAAAAAGGCTGCTGGATGCTCCAAATTCATCCTGCAGCACAGCAAGGGTCTGTCTGCTCAGATGCTGAAGGAACAAGAAGTCTCCAATGCAGGGAGCATCAGTATATTAAGTAGATTTAGATATGTTTTTCTCCCCTTTGGTTTTTTACTTTTCAAACACACACTGTATCAATACAACGGCTCTGCTTGGCTCCAGCAAAGAGAGAATGAGGCAAGGACCGAGATTTCTGGTTACACTTTAATTGATCTGTGAGTAGAATTCCTTTGGGAGTATAAAGTAACCTTTGATACAGCTGAAAAATAATACACTGCTGCTCGGTGCTGCCAAGAATTGAGCCACGTGTCCCCAGGAACTCGGTCCAGAGCCTGCCTGCTTCCCACTATGAAAGAAAATTCCCAGATTTTCTTGTATTCTACTATTTTTGTTTCTGATTAAGATTTGGATTTGCTCTGATAACGAGAATGTGCAGTGAGTTTGTCTCATTGATGAGCCATGAAAACAGTTCCAGGGAAAAGCAGACTCTGGCTTTTCCCAGTTTGTGACTCGTGGTGAAACTCTACCTGATGAGCCAAGATATAAATGTTGTGTCCCACGTTCCTCGGAGATGCTGCGACATCTTCCCCATTCTCTCCATCCTCAAACTCCACTTCTCCCTGCAGATAAGCCTTCTTGATCACTTCCACCTGGAGAAGGAGGCAGAGGCAACGAGAGGAGGCTCAGGCAAAGGGCGGGAGCTGCCGAGGGCAGCACACCCTCGGCACTCCTACGGACGGGAATGGGAGCGCAGCAGGGATGTTCAGAGGAAGGTCAGTGGCTTTCTCAACATCCAGGATAAACTGAACTCAGCTTCAGCCCAGCTCACTGGCACAAGAAACTGAATCTCATGTGTCCCTGAAGGAAACATATTCCAGGCCACCCTCTCTGCACCCTCATCACATTCTGACCCCAGCTCCAGTGCAGCCCCAAGCACCGGGACAAGTCAATGGTGCTTTGGCTGTACTTTGGATCTCCTGCTTGTGCTTTCACCAGCCCATACACTAACCAGCCCCAAAACCCTGCTAATGCTTTACTGGACAGCTCTTGGGGCTCAAGGAATTTTCATTTCTCTGTCTCCTGTGCAAATGAACAGAGTCGGGAGTTTGGAAGTGATCCTGGGACTCACCAGCTCCTTGGGCCTCATGTTGTAGAGGATCCTCTCAGCGTTCTCACTGTCGTGCCTGCTCTCCATGATGGCCAAGAGCAGCTTGGAAGCATTGTTCTGAGGGGAGGGAAAAGCAATGGAATCACTGCCAGGAGCCAAAAACTGAGGATACCCATCTTGAGTGGCAGCATTCTGCTGCCAGAAGGGCTTCAGGGACCTGGCTCCCACAGCCAGCAGCCACTGCAGGCAGATTGTGCCAGCCAGCCCAGGGCTCCCCACAGCCTCACCTCACCAAGGCCCCCCCCCCTCCTCTAATTACTCACCTATACAACTTAACAGGATTTTTTAGCAGTTTATTCCCCAAATCCTACTTATTGAGAGACATCAAATTAACCCCAGCCAAGGTTTAGATTTCTGAAAATACTGCTGTTTCATGCTCGTGTTATTTTGTTTTGGTTTAAAGATGCTGCAGCATCACCACAAGCTCTGAGCTCCCAAATGGTGCAGCTCAGCTCTGCTGAAGATGCTGCTGATTAAATCAAGGGACAGGCAGGGCTGAAGACACAGACGTGCTTTGCTGCTCTTAACTGAAATCACTCTGCAGTCTGCTCACGCCAAGGAACACAGGGAGGAAATGGGAAACTACCACAAGGCACCAGACTACTTTAATACGAACAATTAAGATTAAAATCCATCATGCCTGACAATAAAACCCAATAAAAGTATTTAATTTTGAAGTATAATGCTAATCGGGTCTAAAAGCATTTTTTATTTACAATAATAAAACCCCACATTACCCATAATAATGGTGTGAGTCGGCAACGGAAAACAAGGAGACACTGCAGTGTCAGGGCAATATGTCAGAAAGGAAATATTTCTCAAGCACAGGCTGAAGCAAGAATGCCCTGGGTCTGCTGTTGCTACAGGAGAACCTGCTCCTGTGTTTTGAAACCAACACCAGGGCTAATTATTTCAGCATTAATATGAACAGCCCTAAAGAACTGTTGATGATTTAACATCAACCGATTAAACAACACCAATAAAATATTAGGAAAGTAGTTGCAACACGTGAAATTTCACTTCCGTTGTCCAAGTAAAAGCTCAGCAACAACAGAAGAGTTTTCATCAGCTTTATATTTTCTACAGGAAATCATTTTAGGATTCCTCAGCATATTCTGACTGCCTTCATCCCCCATCTGAGAACTGGTGGCTCCATGTCATCATTTAAAAGATGAAATACCTGTGACAAACAATCTTTGGGCACTGCCTCCAGCTCACTGCTGGATGTAGTTTTTGGGCACTTATAAATATTGGGATATAATAAACACCCACATAATTCCAACAATAAAATTATGTTTCATCTCACTGTTAACGTGCCTCACACGGAACATTCACTTGCCTTCAGCTCCAACACGAGGTCCATCCTCTTCTTTCCCAGAGGGTTGATGTCATTGAGAATTAATGCTGTGATGATGTCAATGCCATTGGACTCGTGAGTAGCAATGCAGTTCTGTCCAAAGAAAAGTCATCAGACTTCACTAATTGCCTGCACTACAAACACAGCCCGGGCTGGTGACCCTGCCAGAGCAGCAGAGTTCCCTCTGTCATCACCTCGCGGGCCGCTCGAGATGGATAACTGCACAGAGAGCTCCGGGCAGCGCAACAACAAAACATTTAAGCATTTTGTTCCAAGCTTTTCCTCTCTTCAGCCATGGTCCTACTGGAGCCCCTAGCCTCAGGAAGCACGAAGAACCACAGCTGATAAATGAAGCATTTCCATGCCAAAGTGTGCAGGCTGGAGGAACAGTGTTTTACTGAGATTAGGGAGAGTTTTCTTTATTATAAATGTGCCAATCAACAGCTACTTGAGTCCTCTCTACACAAAGAATGGCAATTTCCGTAACCTTCTGCCCACCCTTCAGCCCTGCTTTTGGAGTGGTCTGTAGCTAAAATGTACAAACAGCAGCTTGCTGGCTTCAAAATCCAGAGAGAGCCCTGCTCATTGAACTGCACACCCAAAACACCTAAAGGGTTTTATTCCACCTGATCCTGAGAGCAGAGGGACACTGACAGTTCTCCCTGGCATGCACAGCCTCACACGTTCTCTTGCAGACACAAGAATGACAGAAAAGTCACATTCCAGTCTTTCAGGAGAATATTATGGTTCAAGTAATAGGGAAATGGAGAAGATGAGCATTAACTGGCACAGGATGCCCAGAGAAGCTGTGGCTGCCCCATCCTTGGAAGTGTTCAAAGCCAGGTTGGACGGGACTTGGAGCAACCTGGGATAGTGGAAGGTGTCCTTGCCCACGGCAAGGGGTGCAATGGGATGGGATTTAAGGTCCCTTCCAACCCAAACCATTCTGGGATTATCTGAAGCACAGAAATTCCCCACTCTCCCTGTCAAGTCTAATGAAACAAATCTTAGCAAGGCAGAAATACTTCTACTGCTCTGAGTGGTTCAGCTCCTCAGAGAGGGCCCTGAGAAAGACAAGTTGATTATGAGGAGTTTATAAAGGAAAAAAGCCTCAAACTTGTAGGGCAAGTAGAGTGGGCAGGGTTCTAAGACAAGAGCAGTCTGGCAGAGCTGGGGCCCAGGGAGGAAGGGGGATGCATTTCACAGCTCTGGATTCATTACCTGGTTCTCGTGGCAGGGCCCCTGACAGTACTCGGTCAGACTTTCCAGCGTCTGGTTGATCAGTGCCACGTTTTTCTCATTTATATACAGACCCAGAAGTCCAAGTCCCCCGGTTGTGCTCCCACAGATGCAGTCCAGGAACTGCAGTGTCTCACACACCAGGTTGTAGTTCGTCTTGTTGTTCTGGCAGCGTAGGAAATTCTGTGAGGAGAGTGTTAAAGCCATGAGGGAGAGGAAAAACCACGCAAACTGCTGTTTGGCTGATAGTATTTATTAAGTTCCTCCACCCCCAAGTGCACTGCACGGTGGATTGCTCTGGTTTCACTGTACGAGCAGTTTAAGCCTCTTTCCAGGGCTTATTTGCAACGTGCTGCTCTCCTGAGCAGCTTGTTGGCTTCAGGTTGTACAGCAATAAACAGAGTGCATCCCATAAACAGAGAGATCCATTAGAGCCTGACACCCAGCCCAGAACGGGCACTCTGGGAAGCTCTCCGGAGCCTGGAAGCTCTCTCCAAGGTGGAAGCAGCGATTCCCTGGCTGGGGCCTCTCAGCAGCTCCACCTGCACAAGAGGCACCTGAGTGCACACCGTGAAGGAAGGTTCCTTGAAATGGAATTCTCTCCACTGCATTTCTTCCCACATAATTATGGTAATTCCTACTCGAAGCTGCTGATTAGGAACAGCTCCTCTAATGAAAAGCCAGATTTATCGCCATGGATTTAACAGCTTTCTGCTCTCCTGTATTCCAAATGAAAAAAAGCACCAAACCCACTCAAAACTAAGGGACAAGTAATGAAAACCAATTTCCCCGTGATTTGGATGCTGTTTGCAGTGCATTCCCAGCAGTACTGCAAAGATTGGCAGCCACTTGCTTTTCCTTGAAGTTTCAGCAGGAGAACTCTGATTTAGCTTAATTCTAGCAGGTAACAACAGTTCCAGGGTGAAAAACCCCTCAGAGGAACAGGAGACACGGGAGCATGGAACCAGCAGGGTCTTTCCTGCCAGCCCAGAGAGCAGCACTGGTCCCTGGCTGTCAGTGCCTGAGTCAGACTAATGAGTCTTTTAAGGCAAACAGAGGGAGAAATTGCAGATTCAATGGAAGGCAAAGCTAAAAAAGGAAAATGCTGTCTATGAATGCAGACTAAAGGTGACAGTGATTCAGCACATTTCAGTTGATTGCTCATTTAGTATCCTGACTTCTGATTAACTTGTCAGAATGTAAAAAAGGTTGATCCTACAGAAATCAGAGCTCATGCCTTCCCTCCAGGAAAAAAAGCAAAACAAAAGGATAATACCCCAAGTGAGGAAGTAAAATGCTCCCTGGCTGCAGCACAGCATTTATTCTGATTACAGCCAGGTTTGTACCCGAGCTGCTTGATCCAGTCAGTAAGGAGAGAAGAGGAATGAGGCACAAGAGGCAGGAGGACATTGTTAGGCTAAAACAAGGGGAAGGGAAAAAATGTAAAAAACAAACCCCTGCTGCACTGTGAGAAACTGCCCCAGGGAGTGTCTGCTGCTGTCTCAGCCAGGACAGAGTGAGCTCTTCATTTTCAGTCATCCAGAGCATCTCACAGGCTACAGAGTGGGAACACAGCTCTTCAGTACTGAGTGTGCCATCCCACTGCTCTCCGTGGGAATGACCCCGAGGTGTGGACCCTCTGACTGACCCTGCATCCAGAATGAGCAGCCACAGGCAGATTCAGCTGGAACATGTGAAAAATATGCACCCACCCCTTCATCCCAGTCCTTGCATTCGTATGAAAGAGGGTACTGCAGCTCCTCCAGACCCATGGAGGGCCAGAGGGAATGGCATCCACATGGAGCAAACTGGGGCTGTATCTGGGAAGGGAAGGAGTGACTGATGCAGAGGGCACAGCACTGCAGCTGCCTGAACATCCCAGAGACCTCCTCCGACACACACCAGCTCCTCCAGCATGACATGCAGTTCCCTGTGTTTGCACATCAGCTCCCACAGCTGCCAACAGTGTGGAAAGGCTCGGTGTGCCCAGCCCACACCTGCACCAGGCAGGTGATCCCAACTCCTCATTCAAATATAACGTGCAATTCTGGGAGACACAGCTTCCTGGAGAGTCCTTCCTTGTTCCTTTAGGCAGCGAGTCCTCTGGCACTACTGCAGGGAGCTCAGTTACATGCACCAGCTGCAGACACCAAGATTTTGGAGGATCAGACACTCCTGCTTCCCCTTCGGGGCTGAGGGGGAAGGACAAACCTTGAGGCAGGCAGGCAGCAAGAGGATTACACTGGAAAAACTGTTCTGCCTTTTTTTGTTGTTGTTGTTAGAAAAAAGAAATCCCTGTTTCTCTCAGAGCTGACTACAACTACCTGCTGTTTGGGAAATCTAATTGTTCAGGATAGGGAAGAGCTCAGGCCAAGTTTCTGCACTGGCTAGAATTCAAGTGTGCTCCTATAGCTGCGGGTGCCTCGCCAAAGGCAGCAGCGGATCCTGCGCGTGCGGTTTGGAATGGTGCCACAGGAACCGCCGGCCTGCTCGGCTCCGACAGCGCCAGTGGCAGGAAAACCCTGTGACAAAACACACATCAAAGAGCTCTTTTTCTTAAAAATGAGAAAAAGGCTGATGTATATAACCTGGGCACTCAGAGACGCTCCCAGAACGCCAGGCTGGAGCACGGGGACGGTTCCATGCAGCTGTGATCCCACATGCTGCCGGGGCATTCCCGCTCAGAGGAAGTGGTTTGGCAGCTCTGCAAAGCTCTCACGAAGGGTCCCACGCTCCTGCCGGCCAGGGAACAATGTGCAATCAAGGCAATTATTGCTCTTTATGAGGGCATTTAGCACATTGTGCTGCGCCTCACCAGCTCCCAACCCGGCAGCAGCGGCGGTGCTGAACAAAACTCATCTGAACTGCAGCCCCTTTGTAAGGGAGAACCTCCTCTGGGCTCCCTGGAATTCTACAAACACATCCCAGGGCAGCACAGGACAGTTGAGGCTGCCAGGACCTTTGGTCACTGCCAACTCCAAGCCCTGTCACGGGGCAGCCGGAGCAGAGCCTGGCCCCCTCCTCTCCACATCCCCCATCAGGTGTTTGCACACATGGTGAGAGATACTGAGCCTTCTGCTCTCCAGCCTGACCTCTCCAGCCATCCCAGGTCATCTCTGAGACTCCCTGCTGGACTTGGGAGCCCAGGACTGAAGCCAGAATTCCACACAGAGCCTGGGCCATCCAGCTTGTTTAAATGCACATCCAGCTTTAGATGTTTCCCATCCCAATTCTCCACCAAGGGTAAGACTCCCTTGCTCCAGACCTCACCAGGGTCTTGGGGATGTAGGGCTGGTGAAGGCCAGTCTTATCAGTAAAGAGCAGGGTGAAGGTGGCACTGAGCTCCCTGACCTTCTCCATGTCCTTTGGCACCAGGGGCTCTGCCCATTCCACAGCAAATCCCCCTCTCCCTATCTCCTCCTGCATGGATACAACCTAAAAACCATTCTCGTTGCCCTTCATGACTCAGCAGACTCAACTCTAGCTGAGGCTTTCCTGACACCTTCACCATGTTCAACTCTTGGCACGTGAACAGATCCACGAAAACCAAGGAAAACCCGGCCACTGGAAAGTTAAGCTTGAGGGCTGCTGCAACCAAAGTCCCAATGCCCTCTTCATTTTCCTACATGATTTTTCTTTCTTTCCCTCCCTTCTCAAAAGCAAATCAGTAACTTCACAGTACAACATTTGCTTGCTTTCAACATAAACTCTTTAAAAGCCCCAAGAAGTGTTGATCACACCACCTTTTATGTGCCTTTCAAAGACTACTGGATAACTGGACTTCCTCGTATCAGTCCAGCAAGGTTTAAGTACTTTTTTTTGGATTAACGTCAAGACCAAAGAGAATAATTGGTCACATAATCCATTTAAAAAGGCCTGGGATTAGGGATAACGGTGTGGCAGCAGTGAATGCACACGGCACCCTGAGCACACCTGCCCGGAACCAGGCGGTACCTGCAAATCCCGGTTGTGGTTTTCACAGAGCAGCTGCAGGAAGCGCAGGATGGGCTGCATGACAGAGATGACAGCACTCATCTCCAGCTCATCTTTGCTCTTGTCTGCCGCAGCCTGGGCTCCCTCTCCTGCCGAGTAGTGCTCCTCGGGGTCAGCCTCTCTGCGGTACGTGTTGTACGCCTTCCGCGTGGCCGCAGACGCCTCCAGCAGCTGGTCCCGCACCTCCTCTGTGATCTGGGTCATGGGCTCCCTCACTGCAACACACAAGGACACATCTCCCTTAGGGAAGCTGGATAAAGGGGGCCAGGAAACCTGTTTACACGTTCCCATGTGAACTGCTTCACCCATGTGGGCTGCTTCACCCGCAGGCCCAGCTGTTGAGCAGCAGCTCTTTGGTGAGTACGTTTAGTGTAGGTGAGGGGCTCGTGTCACACTCTGCGCCTTGTACACCAACCACAGCAGGGTTATAAATTCGGAGATTATTTGGTTAGGGCATACACATCTAGCACTAGCAGGAGTTATGGTAAAAGGACCTGCTTCAGAACAAAATTAGGATTTCTCCACTCATTGTTAGAGAAGGCACTGACCACAACCCACAGGTCATTACTACGGATCAGATTTAGGCAGCTTGTCACGAGACAAGGCAGCAGAGTCTCAGCTCAGAAAGACTTTTCCTCATTTCAATAGCACAACCTCACAAATGATGAAGAGGGGATGAAGCTCTCGAAATCCCAAGCCAGGGCACCACTGATCTCTGAACTTTGCTCTGTGGGATCAGAGATCAGAGCATTACTGCATCAATTGAAACAAGTTCAAAACACACTGTACTCCCCTGTCACTTCAGAAAGGGAATGACTGGGGATTACCTCTTTTCCTGTTGGGGACATCTCTGTCTGAGTCTTCATCTTTCTTTTTGTTTCCTAAGTCACTGGTGTTGACTGTGACAGTTGCCTTGATTTCTTGCTGTGCCACTTTCATGCGATCATAAAAAACCTTAAAGAACTTCTCAGATTTCTTATCTTCCGTCAGCCGGCAGAAGAAGGAATGCTACAAGAGAAAAGGAACAGCATCTGCAGCTCCGTACACAGGTCCGAATCCAGACTATTCCACCTTCCTGCACTGTGTGGTACGCTGCAGGACTGGGAGCTTCATTAGCTGTCAGCAAACTGAAACTCAGAGCAATGGAAACTTGTTTCATTGCAAGGCAGCCCCAGTGTCTCAGCTTTGTTAAGTCCCTCATTAACAACTTCAAATACAGATTTAAAGAGAAGTGAGGGCAATAAATCACACCAGCCTGATACGCTTGGGCAGCACACCTCACTCTCAGCAAGGGAGATAAGGTAATGAATTAAGGGGTACCATGAATTAAGGTAAGGAGAAGGGAATTCCCTATAATTTGATTCTCAGTTCAGAAACAAAAGGGTATGAGCAAAATACAGAGGAGAAAGAACTGTCCTGCCTTCCCACCCTCAAATCCAAGGGACTGTGACTCACAACACGCAAAAGCCAATGCTAATCACAGTCCAAAAGTGTACAAACAGGGCGATGCCGCGAGGGACATCTCGTGCTGAGCTTCCCCTGCCCTGCCTGCAGCAGGCTCCTTAAAACTCCTTTTAGTTCCCACTCCAATATATCTTTAAGTGACAGAAAAACTTGAAGCACTGACTACTGAAGGTTTATTACTCTTCTTCTGCACATATGTGCACAGAGACAGAAAGTTCTCCCTCAAATCGAGGAGAATACAAATCATGTACAGGTCAAGAAGGAGCCAACACAGTGAGTGATCAGACAACTCCTGATGAAACCAATATGCTGTTACATAAATCAGGACCAGAGCTTAAACACGACTGAAGGATGAACTTGTAAGTGGGTCACCTTATGCAGAGCATTATGAAATTAGTTAGCATTCTGCAGCGGCTCGCCATCCAACAGCTTTACATGATGAATAGGAATGAAGCCTGATTTATTGAAAAAACAAATTAAAATGGGAATAGCAATATATCCTGCCCGCTCCGCTGTGGAGCACACAGGGCCGTGGCTGCTGCTGCCTTTGATCACTCCCCAGCAGCTGCACTGAGAACACACAGAGTGACTTTGAACACTCCCAGAGTTGTGTCTTTGATTACAGGCAGAGCAGGAGCGTGGCTATTTAAAGAACGTGGTCAATATTCACGAGATATCCCTCCCACCACCGCAACACCTCCCACCTGCCCTCGGCACCTCAGGTAAACTCTGAAGACTCTGTTTACTTCTACTGATTGAGAGAGAGGAGGAAAAGGAGAACAACCCAGGACAGACATCCCAAACCCACAAAGCCAGTCACACCAGTACCCCCTCCTGACACCCACCCAGAGAGTGCAGCAAAGCAGAGCTGCCAGAGCACTGCAGGACATGCCCCAAACAGTGCTGGGCCTGTGATGTGCCACCCAGTGATCTGAGTGCCCAATTCATTTATTAGTATTGGTATGGGAAAAATGTAATATCTAATCCAAGACTTTCTATCAACAATTTGAGTGTTTTCTCATAATGTGTTCCCATGGCTTTAAACTGAAAGAGGGCTGACTTAGATTAGATATATTCAAGAAATCCTTCCCAGTAAGGAGGGTGAGGCTGACCACAACCCTTCAATAACTGGGTGGTTGAGGTAGCCAAGCCTGAACTAACTCTGTTACTTGGTGGCTACACGGACAGAGAGAGGAGGAGTTTGTATCTAAGGAACACCTTGGAAATTTCACTCTGCCAAGATTACAAACAATAACAACAACAATAATAATTTACAGATAGACCAGCAGAAACCACGGGCTCTAGAAAGGCCAAGCACTTTCTGAAAAATCCCACTATTTGCTCATCAGGCAGCAATGGCCATGACCTGGCTGTCACATCTCCAGAGCCCAGACAGGAGTTTCCCTGTGATGAAGCTGTGCTGAAAGAAAAGCCTTTTTTTAATGAACCACACTAAAGAAATACCTTTTATGAGAGTAATTACTACTTGCTGACAGACTTGATTTTTGTCGTCTTTTTCAAGCTTCTTAACTGACTTTCCACTGTGCTTCAGAGAAAAAAAACCCAAATGAAAGGAGCATTTCCAGTAAAGCTTTTTGTGCATGCTGTGCATACACTGAAGGGGTGTCACCAAATGATTGTTTCAGTTTAGGTCAGGATGCCTAACACCTTCACACATATGAATCAACCACATGCCAGCTCCCAAAGATACTGTATTTTAAGAGGTGTGATCTTGCAAGTTGCGCTTGAGCAGGTAACGGGTGGTGATAATTATGACAGAAATCCTGAAATTTTATTTACAGATATAGCCTCAAAGCAGAAAGTGGAGAAATCTCCCTTTTTAAAACGGAAATCGAGTGGCCATTTTAGAGCACCGTCTGCTGGGGTCCTGGCTTGTGTACAGACACCATGGAACCACAGGCTGCTGAAAGAGCAAGTGTGGAGGAACAGCCAACCTCCACACTCCTGTGGGATTTTGAGGAACAGAGCTTTAAACATAGCCCTGACACTGCAGCATCTGACACCAGCCATCCCTGAGGATCCAGTCACCATCACACTGGGGCTTGGGAGCTCCTAAAAACCTACTGCAGGGCAGGGAACTGTGTCCCATAACAAACCAGTATGGGCTGTGTCTGGCTGTCCCAGCACGGAAAAGCTGAGAGACACAGCTCCATCTGGTACTGGAGACATGGGCAGTGAAGGCCAGAGAGGGATTTGTGACAAGGGCATCGAGGGACAGGACACAGGGAATGGCTTCTCACTGCCAGAAGGCAGGGACAGATGGGATTTTGGGAAAGAATTGTTCCCTGTGAGTGTGGTGAGGCCCTGGCATAGGGTGCCCAGAGCAGCTGTGGCTGCCCCTGGATCCCTGGAAGTGTCCAAGGCCAGGCTGGATGGGGCTTGGAGCAGCCTGGGACAGTGGAAGGTGTCCCTGCCCATGGCAGGGGTTGGAAGCAGATGATATTTATGGTTCTTTCCAACCCAAACCATTCCGGCGTTATTACAGAGTGCTAAACTCATGCAATATAAAACTGCATTTTATTTCAACCTTGTACTGTTAATTCTGTTAAGTCATTGCCCCGGACAGGAGCCATGGCAGGGCCACAGCAGCCCATGAGGTTTGCCCCATGAACTCAGGCTCAGCAAAGAGCTTCACAAGAGCCCACAGCTCAGGGAAGCCCAGCAGATCCCCAGAGCACAGCAACCACCCGAGCAAATGAACCGCGGCCGCTCTGAGGCAACAATGCCCGAGACAATGGGATGGTAATTAATTAATTACACAGCCACAGAAGGAAACACAGACCCGCCCCACGTGACAAGCACGAGTGGCTGATAGGACAGCTGCTCACTCACTGTGGGCAAGGACATCGCCAGAGAGTTCTCCATCGTTATTAAGGAGGGAGCAACCACCACCTGCATGCATTCCTTGTTTCAAAGGGAGGGAAGGAGAACCCTGCACAGGCACCACATCTGCAAAGCAGCCACACCACTGCTCCTCCTGACATCCAGTTAAAGCACCACAGAGCAGATCAACTCAGAACACTAGCTACCAGCAAACCTGTGGAACAACTTCTTTTCCTCTCCATCACCCAGCTCTGCTCCCAAGGAACTCCAGCCGGAAGCCTCATGCACAGCAGGACATCCCCCTTAGACCTCTGCCCCTCCAGTGTATCCCCTGTGGGCCAAAGGAGAGCAATAACTAAATACCATCATCACCTATGACTTTATCTCCTGGTCCACACAACATGTGCGGAAGAAAAGGTGCAAATCAAGAGATGAATTTCTCTGGAAAAGAAACTGAAGGCCAAGTTTCAACTGCAGCACCTTGACCAGCTACAGCCTGGCCCACCCTGGCGCACCAGCAGCCCCTCGAGCTCCCTCACCAACTCAGCCTATGTTTCATGTGTTTTTTTGAGAAAAGAACCCTGTCTTTCTTGAGAAAGTGTCAGAGATGATGAACTATGTCTGTCCATGGTCTATTCCAGTGGTTAACAACTGTTAGAAACATGTGGTTAGGCTCCTTTTTATGTCACTAACTTCCAGTCACTGGTATTTTTTGTGTCTCTTCTGTAGTTATTCCCAGGAACTTGGTCTCCTCTTGCCTTCTGACTATTTACATACTCTGTGAAATGTTTACCTAACGTTCCGTGCTAAACTGAAAATACCATTTTTGCTTGCTGGCTTTTTATTCAGTATTAATGTAATTTTCTGTGGTGGGTATTTTTTGGCATGTTCTTAAATATTGCAAATCATTAACAAGCTGGATTGTAGAACCACATTAAAAAAAAATCAGCAAAGAACAGGCAGATTTCTTGGCATTAGCATTTAATTCTGAGACCTCTGACATATGTAATAGATGTAATTTCTAATGATGAGTGGAAGAGAAGCTCAGTTAACTCTCCAGTTCAGGGGGGTGGGATTATGGAGGCAGGACAACCACAGGGCAGGGACAAATGCTCCGTAACGTGTCTCTCATACCAGCAGTTGGTAACAAATTGGATTTTAGCCAGCAGAACTGACATCTGTCCTTTGGAGAGTGAAACCATAAAGCACAGCAGTCTGGTACCTTTGTGTAAGGTGTACAGAGGACAGACCCAGGTAACTAATCCACTATAAATGTAACTAATCCACAGTAAATTTAATGATGAGTGAGCTTGTGCCCAGTGTAGGATTGTTAAATGGGAAAAAAGCAGGCAGCAGCTGAAAGCAGCTGATTTCTAGCTCTTGCCTCTGAAAGCCTTGCCAGTTTGGCCGGCACGTGCTGTCCCCTTTACTGGGAACACCTTTCCCTACCCTGTTACCTGGCTCTGCCCCCAAGTCACCAGCCAAGAGAAGGAACAACAGTTGGATTGTTTCTCATGCAACAGCTTGACTTTCCACCCCAGACTAGCTCCAGGCTGGGCTGTCTGACTGATCCTGTGAGAAACAGCACCAAAACACAGCAGCAAGCGCTGGGTTTCAGCAGGCTCTGCTCAGCTGTGTCTGCTCCCCACGAGGGGTGGCCTGGCCCCAGGCAGCCTTGGCTTCAGGAGCCGCTCCGAGGTTGCCGTCAGCCCGCGGAGCTCGGAGCGTTCCCGGGGCCGCACCCTCCCAGAGCTGTTTCATCAGCCACCAAGCCCTGCCAGACCATCCCAGCACATCCCAAAGAATTCCCCAGCAAAACAAGCTTTTGATTACCAAGAAATCAGGGAAAGCAAAGCCCCAGCAAACACCTCACCAATTAAAGCAAACTGCTGTCATCTCCTTCCCCATTTCTCTAATGCCAGTGCACAGAAAATACCCCGTGAACTCGGTGAGCCAGGGAGATTTCAGAGAGGAAAGTCCCTCCAGAAAGAGGAGAAAGCTCAGTGATCTGGCTTCAACTCAGGACATTTTATTCCAACACTAGAGAGAAATCGTTGCAGGAACCTCAGCTCGCTCGGGTTATCCGGCCAGGCTGCCAGCACAAACTAATGCAAAAATTGTGTGCTACTTCATCTCTGCAGGAAGAGTTTGCCACCCCCAGACAAGTTCTTAGAGCTGGACTACTTCAAACAAGCCACATTTTAAGGGGAACTGCACTAACACAAGCACTGAATTAAGCACAAATGCCAGCCCTCTACATTCTGCCTAAACATATTGCGAGGGCTTCCACTGCAGAGAATTCCAACCTAACTCTGCTTTCGGTCCCTCCTCATTTATTTATTTATTTTAAATATGGCTAATCCCTCTCTCCTGCAATCTCTCTTATGTCCTGGCTCGCTGGAGATCCATCACTTTGGGCATGAGTGATGGATATCATTAGTCTTGCATAGCTTAAGGAAATGGCAGCTGAAATATTTCACACTGAACATACTTCACAGTTTGAAATAAACCCATAAGGAAAATCTGCCAGAACACCTCAATTGCCTGTTTTTTTTGCAAACTGTAAAATAAACTTTGTCCTGAAAGCAGAAAGAGGACTTCCCAGCTCTGTTTTCCACAAATAAGACAAACCCTCCCTGGCATAGGCATCCACTCTCCATCCTGCACAGCTCTGCTCTCTGCTGGGGGTTCTGCCCACTTATGGGGGAATGTTTTTTGGGGGTGATGAGTGTACAGAGCCTGACCTGTGGAAATGCTCATCTGTCCCACCCAGGTTTAAATGAGACCAGCAGCACAACTACACCAGGAAGAGCTCTTGTATCCCACACATTCTCTTTCTGCAACACCCAAAATCTTCATGCAGTCATTTCACAGAGGAAAGCAAGAACAAACCTCACAGAGATACAGTTCCCTCACACCCTTCCAGAGCAGTACAAGCCCTTGGAAGTATGAGGTGATGCTGGTGAGGGCACAGTGGGGGAACCACAGGTACAAACATGACTGTGGGGTCTGGGTTCACAGATGGTCTCGGGAGCTTGGGAGACGCGGGGTCTGCTTTGCTGTCAGCATGGAGCTGATTTGGGTTCCTCCTGCATCCCTGTGGGAACACACAGTGCTGGGTCACTCAGCTCAGCCATGGCAGGCACATGGATCCCATTCCCCACAGCAGGAGCACGGATCCCACTTCCCCACCGAACCGGCGAGTGCTGCGTAGGTGTGAGAAACAAGGAAGTCTGCAGACTCCCCAAAAGAAAAAAAAAGTGTAAGATCTTCTTGAGAGACAGAGGAATTAAAGAAAACCATAGCAACAAGTCAGTCCACCTACCCAAACCACCCACCCACCACCAGTTTCATTTGCTGACGCACTTCAAAAACAAGCTGGCTCCTACCCGCTCTGGAAGGTGAGCAAGCCCTGAGAGCTCATTAAATTCCCTTCTCAGCTACTCTTGTGTGCCTGCAGCTAGTGAGCAAGTGGGATATAAATAGAAGTTATATAACAGCGCTTTGTTGATTCCTGTGCTTACCAAAAAAAAAGGCAGCATGACCTTGTTTTGCTGAATAGCTTTGCCTCTGCCTGCTCGGGGAGGACTTTAATCCTGCTAGGGATCATCTTGAAAGTTTATGTTGGACCTGGATCCCATGGAGAGGAACTGGGAGAATTACTGATTTACCTCCCTGCTCCTTGCAGGACCAGGATCCCAGTGGAATGCTGAGAGGATTGCCACACAGGAGGTGGTACCCAACCATGAACAACACAAGGCCACCAAGACACAGCTGAACCCTGAGGTAGAACCTCTTCTCCTTTTTTTCCACCTACACTGCTCAACTGCACAGATGGGCACCTCAAAATCCAGTGGAAAACTTCCCTTTGGGAAAAAAGACTGGAAGATGTTCTGCTGCAGGAATACTGATGGCCCAAACACACCTCAGAAAGCAGCAGGAACTACAGCTCAGGTGGAAAGACGAGGTGGTATCGTTACCATCTCACATCATCCACCCTCAATCTCACCCATGCATCCCAGTGCCCTGAATGAAAAAGGAATCTCCCTTGCAGGGAGGATTCCTCACAGTGCACTACCAGTGGGTCTGGGCTGTTCTGAACGTGGTGGTATCCAGCAGCTGTGGGACACTGAGACTTCACCGTGCTAAATACATTAAAATATACTCCGAGGAGATGGGTGTGCTCCTGCAGGCTTGGCAGCCCAGTCTCCTCATGTGCTGTGGAGCAGCAGAGCATCAGGACAGAGGTTTCCTCATGGTTATTGCAGGTGCTGTGCCTTCTCTAGAAGGCAACTGCATTATCAAGGTGGCCAGGATTTGCACAAGGTTTCCTTTTGGAGAGGGCTCTTTCACAAAAGGACAGGATCTCTGCCCACAGTTGAGGATGCAGGTCCTTACCAATGTTTTTTTAAATGTCATATTCATAACATACTCAGAATGTATTTTTAAAAAAAAAAAGTATTTTACCTTGAGGAAAAACACATGAAAACTGTGTAAGACACAGGTGACTGTTTAACACATGCCAAGTTTGCTGGCTGTGCTTTTGTTTCCTGAACAGGTATCATTAAAACAATGAAAAGAACAGATATAACATCCTCTATCACAGAATTCTGCCTGTTAAAAACAAACAAAATTTAAGACTTGTTGTATCAATGATCAAAAAGTTCTCAAGTGCTATTTACAGAAGTTTTGTGACCCAAAGACATTCTTGCCTCTGAAGCCTCTGCCATCACATACAACTGTCTGTGCTCACCAATATCTGTGACTGCTGAAAACCTTGCAAGAAATAAATCTGATTTTAAAAGTCCAAACCCCAAATTAAAGCACTATTGTGTCACTAAGCCTACATTTTATCCCACCAGTACTCCTGTAATGTTTTGCAGAGTTTTCCCCTCATTTTGCAGGGCAGTTGCAGCCACATAAAAGAAGAAACCAAGCGTTCCTGCAACCAAACAGGACATTTTGGCCACAGTATTTCACAGCCAGTGCTACAATGAGCTCAAGGACATTAATTTGTCTTGAAGCCTCTGCTCTCTCCAACTTGAGGGCACCAGCGGCTGGTACCCCCCAGCTCAGTGGGCTTCCCTGGGTCCCCCAAGCACCAGAAACACAAAGAACTGGATAGCTCTGGATTCAATTCCTTTTGTGTATCAATCCTGCAATTATGAAATAACTATCAATCATCCCTGGACAGTCCGAGGCCCAGAAAAGGAGACCACAATTCACCCTGGTGGAGTTTCCTTGCTGGTGGCAACACATGAGGAAAAATGCTGAGAAATGTCAACTGAGTCCAAGTGTGGAGCAAGACCGGGCTGGGACGGGAGAGCTGTGTGAGTCCAGGCCAGAATTTCCTACCAAACCTGACTGATGAGGAGGTGGCTGCTGGGATTTCTGTATCCATGGCACCTGTTCCATGGGCAGCACAGCCACAGCCCCCAGCCCCACAGAGCACTCAAGGGAGGGCACATGGATCCTCTGGGGAGGCTCAAACAGCAGCTCTGGAAGTTCCAACAGCTCAAAGCCACAAGCTTTTTGCACAGTCACATCTCAAAGGAGCCTCACACACTTATGGTGAGCTCCAAGCCACCATTCCATATGACATGGATTCACTCTTGCCATGCTGAGTTGTGCCTCCATGCTGAACTGGAGGCACAACTCTCCAGTTCACCACCTGTTTCAAGTCAGGGTAGCCCCTGGTCCTCATTCCATACTCACCCGCTGGGGGACAGAGGCCTGTGGAGCACATCCCATCATCATCCTCTGAGCAAGAGCAGCAACTCTGCTCAGATGCCTTAAAGCCAGGAGCAAATTCCACTACTTTCCTGAAAAATAATCACCCTTTCCTTGCCTGCCAACTTCCATCACCCCATCCTCTGTGTTTGCAGCCCACCTAGGGGACAACAATGGACAAAGGGAACAAAGGCACCACTCTCTGAAGTGGCAGACGTGCATTGTGTCACCTTTGGGGCAGCACTTCAAAACTGCCTGAAACAACCAATGTCATCAACCTCATTTTACCTTCCCCTGCTGAAAGCACCAACATGTGCGTGTGGGTAATTTGTCACGCAAGCTGACTTTTGAGAAGATCCCTAATTAAAGGAGCAGAGTCTCCATGGAGAGGTGTTATGTAAGGGACTTTACTTGCCATTAACTTCCACCGACCAAGGAAACCCGAAACACGGCGGAGGTGAGGCAGAGTAACGGCACATGGAATTTTTACTTAGCAGATGAGAGATGAGCGTTGCAGGACAAGTCCTCAGCAATTTCCTGCACTGTCACTCATGTACCAAGGTTGCTGCACCAGAGGAAAGCCTGGCCGTGCTGCCATGTGTGTGGGAAGGGACTAAGTGTCCATCCCTTCCCAAGGAGACGCAGCTCCGAGTGCCCACGAGCAGCAGCACCCACCAGAGCATTCCTTGCTCTGGAGAAGGGAGCTTGAGGCAGCACCAGGACAGCAGCCAGGCACTGGCACCAGGGGAGCAGAGCAGGCTCAGCTCTCACCCTCAAGAGCAGAGCGTGGGGCACCCCCAGGGCTGCCCAGAACTGCTGAGCCAGCGCTCCCCGGGGGATGCTCAGGGTTATATAAATTAATAAAGGGGTTGATGTAATTTGCAGCTCAGTGAGTTGCAGCATTTGTCAAGTTAATTTGTTGTCTGGTGCTGACCCCGTGGTTCCACCTCTGCTTCTGTCTCTGTGCAGACGAGGGCAGGCTTCCCACTGAAACCCAGGGCTCCCGCTGAGCCGGAGCAACGAGCTCAGGGGCACAGCCACTACAAGGTCACCACCATCCTGCTACCAAAGAACCTGACAGTGTTTCTAAGTTAATTCCAAAAGCTAAACCCCAGAAAGCTTCCACCCAGAGAGCTGGAAGCAGGCAAAGACCTTCCCAGAAGAGCTCATTTGCCACATTCCCATTCACCCCGGCAGCGAAACACGGAGCAGCGTGGGATTCACTGTGCCCCACTCCACCAGCTCAGCCTCCTTCCTGAGGTGAACCAGGAGCATTTGCTCTTGTCCTGCTTCTTCCCCACATTCATTTTCTTAACAATACGATAAAAATCCCTCCTGCAATTACAATAAGGAACGTTTCGAGATTTGCTTTTCTGCTGCAGTTGGCAACCACCTACTTTGCCTACCCTTAATAGTGGCCCTGCCTGTACCTAATGAAACAGCAACACCTATTCCAGTTATCCCTTCCCAGCATCATGGGGATCTGTTCTCCCACTGAAGCTCATGGGAGTTACCCGGGAACTCCCATTATTAACCATATTACAATCATCATGTGCAGGTTCCTGTGTGTTGGTACAAACCTTCTGCTTCACTTCAGGCTGAATCAATTTCCCGTGTGAAAACCTGGAGTTAAGAAAATGCCATGCAGGGGTGACACATTTCTGGCTTTGCTGCCAAAGAGCCTTTTTTACATAACCTGTCCCTATCCCACCACTTTCCTATTCTCAAAGGCCTGCAGATAGAGGCAATTGAAGTTCAGCAGAAATTATTCAAACTGAGCACAAAACAAACTTGTTTGGAACACTATCAATCAAAAGCTGCTAATAATAACAAAAAAAAATCGTGAAATGAAGATAAACTCTGTTAGACCTCAAAGAAAAAGCTGGCCGGTTTGGCTAGGTCAACTTTCCCAATGATAAATACATCTGATGCAAAATGAACACAGTTATTAGTCCAGAGACTGAGGATGACTCTTTCACTGGCACTGGAAACTGCAGAAGAACTGCAGAAAATCCACTCTGAGGTTGCAGAGGTTGCCAAGCCCTACCTACCGACTCTGAAAAACTTCCCAAAAGAACACAGATTAGAGAAAGATGGGGATAAAACACAAGGGAAGTATTGGGTTCATTTTCCTAAGTGCATCTAGTTTCCATAAGCAGCCAAATTTTGCAGTGTGTTTTGTAAAAATGAATTCCTGCCAAGGCGAGACCATCACTTTGCTTTGCTGTGTCATAGCCAAAGGCTGCTGTACAAAACCCATCAGCTTTGCAGATTAGCAGGTACCCACACAGCTCTCCTGAACAGCTGGGCTGCACCCAGGGCCCTCTGCGTTTTGAGCCATTCTTCCTACGTGGAGACAGCAAAGCTTCACGACATGAGTTCACTGTCTCAGGATACCAGTTTAACTTGGCCATCACATCACTCAGCAATTACCCTGCGAGATACAGCCCTGAACTGATGATTTTACTAAAGAGCAAGCCTCCACCTTCACTTTGATTCCCAGCGTGGAGCCAGCTGTTCTCCCAGAAGTTAAGCTTTGTGGTTGGTGCTTTCCCCACTGGAGTTCTACTGACTTGGCTCTCTAAAGCCCTGCTGAAGCTCAGAGTGCTGAGGATGTGCTGTTCCCAACTGCGACCGCCAATGTCCCACGGGCCCCCATGTGCTGGAGCCACTGCAAGGGACCAGGAAAGCCTCTCCCTACCACCAGGAGTTTAACCAACACAGAGGAAAGCCACAGACCATGTCTGTGCACTGATTATGCTCCTTTTTTGCCTTTTGCTATGAAGTCCATGGAGTGTTCTAGCACAGAATACCCACATCCCAACCATTCCATGCGATATTTTCAATAACATCCCATTCGTGCTTTGCATGCATGAGTAAGAGCTGCCGGGTGTGTCCGAGCCCTCAGAGCTCACAGCATTAGCTGTAGGAATCACAAGTCATTTGGTTCCTAAAACATTCTGTACTTAAAAGCAGCCCACACGGAAGGGAAGCCCCCTCCCAGCCCATCCCGCCGGAGCCCGCACACGCACCCAGTGACTGCTGGCTGCCCAGAGCACGTCCTACAGACACCTGCCAAGCACTTATTCCTGAGTGGGAAAGGATGGAAAACAGCCACTCTGGGTTGTGGAAGCACATCTGTAGAGGCTGGAGTGCAGCATGACCTGGCAGGAGTGCATGGTGTGTGGCGGAAGCATCACTGCCCTGAGAGCCATCCATCATTCCTGACCGCAGGGTTATTCCACAGCCTTCCAGCTCCTGGCTACAGACAGCAAATGCAAACAAAACTATCTCCCTTTTGGGCAAAGAAGGTGTCTTTGGAGATGGACTTTGGAGATGGACTGCACATTTTCCTGTTGGTTTTCACTGGGTGAGGTAAGGAATCTGCTTCCAACATGGATTCCTGCACAGTGGGAAGTGACTTTGCTCAATCCTTTAGCCCTGGAGTCCAGCACAAGCAAAGGATCTCTCCACGTCAGGCTGGTGCAGAGTTTGTTTTTCCTTCCAGCATGACAGTGTGAGGTTACCTGAGGCTCCCTGAGAGCTGCGAAGATGAAAGCTCAGCTTCCTTTACATCAGAGAAGAGCAGGAAATTTAAAGGAGTGACTGTCCCCCAGGAGTGTTAATCCTGTCACTGCAGTTTAAGGTGACACAGGATTTTCAACACTCAATTCCCGCTTTGTCTTTCGCACAGAAGTTTCATTCCAGAGCTTATACACAGGGGAATAATGAGGGTGCTGATACAAAGACAGAGTGAAGGAGCCCAGAGACATTCCCTGTCCTCTCAAGGGAAGTTTGCATGGACACAGGAGGTTCTGCTGTAGGGATCTAGTGTGTGCTTTCACCACAACAATCACTTACAACTGGTCAGGATTCAGCCCCGCAGACAGACTGTGAACAACACATGCAGAGCCAAAAGAGTAGGATATCACATATTCATACATCTTTGTAAGCAAGTTTTGCTGGAATAAGGTTTTACTTCCCATTTGGAAGAACATAAGAGTTCATTGGTGTGTGTTCATTAACCCACACCAAGGACAATTTTCATTTAGGGGAATCTAATCCTTACTGAAAACATGGAAAGGAAGAACAGTGAGACTGCAGAACAGTGGTGGTCTGGAGTTTACCACACTTATTTCAAATTCCAGTCTGAAATTTAACAGCTCATTGTAAAAGTCTCTGAGCACATTGCAGTTGCTCAAGTTATTTGTAAGAACAATCAGCAACTTACCTACAAATCTGTTTTATTATACATTCCTCTATATCGCCCTGGGAAAACACCTCAATTACCCAGTACCCATGCAAACATTTAGTAAGTTCACTTTTGCATAGCAGACACTAATATTTCCCTTAATTACAGGTTAAAGATCATTCAGCCATTTCCCCTCCCACCTCCTTAACCCCCTCAAATTTCCTGGATTTCATAAAAACACTTCCCTTCCCAACATGGTTCCGTCACAAGATGGAGTTTTCCATTTCCCTACCTGTATCGTGGTGTTCCCACCTTCCAGCAGGGCAATGGCCAGCAGGATGCTCTCGTGGAAGACTCTGTCACTCGTGGCATTCATGATGAGATCTATGACCAGGTTGGAAGCACCTTCTTTATCCAGGTGGCACTGGACATCTGCCAGGCTCATCTCCCCTCGGCTCATTGAGCTTGACCCAGAGCTTCCTCCTGTAATGGTGATCATGAGAAACAGGTTGGCACTGACTCCATGGGGATGGCAAAGCCAGGTTGGATGGGGCTTGGAGCAACCTGGGATAGAGGAAGGTGTCCCTGCTCATGGCAGGGGTCGGAACAGGATGAGTTTTAAGGTCCCTTCCAACCCGACCCATTCTGCAATTCCATTAGTGACTTTTTTAGCAGCGGCCTCAAATTAAATAAACTTCACTGTACAACTGACTTCAAATGGAATTTTTGCCCATCCTACCCCACAATCTCTCTGCAATACCACAAAATGGTTTTGTTCCAGAATTGGTTAATAATCTGACATCCGTAAGCACATTTCTCAGTATCATTGCAAACATTAAATTGATCAGGATTTCTAAGAACATTTATTCAAAGCAACGTCACAAACTTCCAGCCAACCCAAGGCAGTTGCTGGAAATCACAAAGAGCTCTGTCTGCTCAATTTCGCTCTCAACTGCAGTCATCCACATGGACAGTTTTACTTTTTTTGGGGAATTCATAGGAAGAACCGTGAGGGAAAAACATCCCGATTTCAGCTGTAAGGTGCTGATTTGTCAGGAATCCACAGCCCCAGGGATGAGCAGAGCGTGTCCTACCTCCTGGGCCAGCCTTGCTGGAGCCGCCGGCAGACAGGGGCCCATTGCCGAAGGCGGTGAGGCTCTCACGCCGCCCGGCCGCTCGCACGTTGCCGTAGTAGCGGTTCACCAAAACCTGCCTCAGGGCCTCGCCCTGGAGTCAAAGAGCAGAAAGAAATCAGGATGGGAGCTCCATGAACAAAACGACCACCCATGATCATGGGCAGCAGGGCTGCTGTTACCAGTACCCTTCTCATGGTGAGGGAGGGGGCAATGAAACCCTGGAGAGCTGGAAAAATCCACTGAGCAGCTCCTGATGTGCTGGGGCAGGCTCATGGAGCTCAGTAAGATTATGGGTTCCCCCATGCAGCACAGAGACAGCTGTAGTTTAGGTTTTGTGTAAAGCTTTCTAGACAGATTTAATTTTCAGAGAGTTTTCTTTTAATTAAGTTCTATTGTCTTAAATGCAAAAAAGCTGCATCTGTACAGCACCAACACAAAATCAAGAGGTGGACTAGAGGAACATTAGAAATGGTTTTGTGAGGAGCAATCCCATCTCCTCACACCTCTCCTATTTTGCACAACCCTCCAGGGCCGTGCTCCGTTGTCCCTCCACCACCAGCAGCTGACGTGATCCATCAGCTGCCAAGCGGAAACCCGAGCGATCCCACTGGATCCCAGCTCTTTGTTCCCTGCTGGCAGCTGTCCGAGTCACGCCATCCCATCCCATCCCACAGCACTGCACAGGGCAGGTCCTCACATAACCCCATATCCCAGTAGCGCCGGGAGCTCCGGCACGGCCCCCAGCGCGAGCCAGCGGAGATCCAACACCTCCAGGTGGAACATCACCCCACCACTGTCACTTCAGCCTTCACAGGAATTCCCAGGAATTTGGAGAGCCAGACAAAGCCGGCGGCACCACCAGCAACGACAGCACGCAAACACCGCACGGGGATTAAGGGATTTTTGTAAGGTCTTTGTGCACAAAGGAAAACGGGATTATTGTCACCGGCAGCTCCTGCCCTGTTAATGGCAGCGTGGTTACAGCAGTACCATCCTGGGACAGTGCTGCAGAGGGGAGGGAGGGGCTTTTCTGGGGATTCAGAAAATAAATAATAACTAAAAAAAAAAAAAAAAATTGATCTAGCCAAAAATAATTTCATATTAAAAATATGTCCAATGAACTACAGCGTCTTATTGTTAATTCCATTCACAAAACACGTGCTTGTCACTGATTTTCAGTTGTATTTCAAATGAAATTGGTTGTCTGACTATAGATTCAAGATGTCATTTAATACATGAGCTGTCATAAAAGTGAAGTCTTACTTTTTAAACTTTCACAGGAGGCCTTCAAAACACAAGTAAATGGAACAACAAACGTGCATTAATCGGCTTGTACAGAATTCCAGCCCTGCTGCAGTCCCACTGATTTGGTACACAGCTGGCACTCACAAAGGTCACTTCAAGAAATCATTATACCCAAAAAGAAAAAAGACAAAAGCCTGTCTGATAATCAAGTTCTTTACCAAATCTCAGAAATAACTTCCAAAGGGAGAAGCCCAACACACACCTGGAGCTGGTGAGGGATCTCTGCCCTCCCCACAGGGCTGGGGCTCAAGTCAGGGCTCCCAGTGCCACCCTGTCACCACAATCCAGCAGCTTAGAAATGGTTCCTGTGGATTAGCAGTGTGAAAGCTGCAGCACGGGAGCTGCATTTTATGGGATCAGATGGTGAGGGAGCAAGTGTCAGGGAACAGGATGTAAAGTAAACACAAAGCCAGTGTTCCGACCAGCTGCTTCCAAAGCTCCCGAACAACAGAAAAAAAGGAAAATTCCTGTGGAAGCAACAGTAGAAGGAGATGAGCATTTCTCCAAGGGGCATACGCTTCCCATCACCGCTTGGGCCAAAGAGTGAACATGTGGGACAGGCAGGAGACAGCTCAGGAGCTCCAGCAAATTTCTGTCCTGGAGGAGCTCCCGTGACTGACAGCGATATGAGAGTGTTTAGCACAGGAGGCAGTGCTGCATCCACCTCCATGCTCCCAGTCTGGCAGGTAGGGGAGCCTACGTGACAGAACAAGGCCAAGCCAGACAAAAAAAAAAACCCTGAACTACCTCTTCCTTGTACATGTGCACCAATTAGAAAGGCAACTTGACACCCAGATGGGCCCTAGGACACAACTGGTTACAGGGGAGCTCTCACATTACCTTTTTCCTCCTCTGTTGAACTATCTGGCAGCCACCGTGTCAGCTGGCATTTAAACCAGTAATTTTTACTACTTACTACAAAGATAACACACAGCCAACCTCAAGAACAGCTGCTTAGCAAACTCCACCTTGCCCAAATTCAGGAGGGCAACTAAAGCTCCTGGAGCTGCCTACAGATTCTCCTTCTGGCCCCTTGTGGAGCAGGAGGTGATTTCTATTCCACGGTCAAAATAGATGGGGTGAGTGAAGACCTGACCAGTACAGGCACCTCTGGTGTCTGTAGGCATTGTGTATCCAAAACAAGACAAATCACCAGAAAATACAAGCAGGAACAAGTATCAAGCAGTTGTTTCTATTCAGACTGTGCTGGCCCACAGTTTCTCAGGTCTGGCAATGCACAGTTACCAGCATTTCACATTCTAACTGGGAAAAAGAGCTTTGGTTCTTATAAATTTATCCAAACCCACAGCATCAGCCAAAAAAATAGGAGTATGTGATCAAAGTAGAAGGGAGAAAAAATAAGAGGCATTTAAGAAATGTTCTAATTAATTCAGCTGCAATACTTGGCTCCTGAACAGCTCCTTAACCATCCTGTTAGTGCTGTGCACCACTTTGATGAGGGCAGTGTGCAAACAAATATCAGATATTTGGCAGTAACCAGAAAAATCAAATATGGTACCTAGAAAAAAAAACCCAACAGCGTCCAGTTTCATCTGCATTCACCACCAGGTAAAGTAAGAGTGAGCCACACAGAAACATCACTGTACATGTACCAGCAATGCAGATGCAACACACAACTCTAAGTGATATCAGAAACCTGTTATAAGCTTTAAAACAGAGCACCTTTAACATTTCAGAGTGAGGCAGTTACAAGTTGCTGCTGTTGTGTTCCCAGCTGCAAGAGCAGAACAAATGAAGAAAGGGACCAACGATGCTGATTTGGCAGCTTGGCTGGTTACAAAGGGGTGGTGTGGCCAGAGGAGCCAACTGCACGAGCACTGATTAATGTCACTCCACAGCTGAGTGTCACCACCCACGGGAAGTGTTTTGACAGTGTGATTGGACCACACCAGGGCCCGAGTTTAATTTGGAGCAGGCAAGCACTTGTCCCTTCCATGTAACCCCAGAGAAAGGCTCCAGCACCTCGCTCTGTAAATATGGCTCATTTTCTAGATTTTCCAGGAGCCCAACAGCCAGCATTTAACCCCACAAGTTCCTTACATGACTTAGGCTCCACTGTTTAAAAGGGAAAGGTAGAGATTAGTTCTGAACGTGCTTGACTGCTGTACATACCCTTCTATGATCCTCCAGTTGCCTCTGTGGTAGACTTTGATCAAGCTCCTGCTGTGCGTGCAGAAAGTTCATTTTAAAGCAGAACAACACTCAAGAGACACCAACATCTTGGCACTCAGGGGAATATTGGGGAAGTCACAGTTGGATGTGAGGGGGGAGATGAGGGAGATGGACTGACAAGCCATCGGAACAGGACACCTGCCCTCTGCCAGCCCTGACCCCTCTGCTCTGCCACCCTCACACACCCCCCTGGCATGCACGTGTGCCAGCAGTCCTGGGTTCCGAGGAAACACAACGTCTGCCTGGTGTCACAGCTCCCAGGGACACACACAGGTTTTGGGGAGCTCAGCCCACGCATGCCCATGCACAGACACACAGGTACCCCCCCAGCCCACTGGACACACACTCTGGGGGTGAGGGATTCCACCACATCCCACCGTGGTCACTGAAACTCATTTGAGACTGGGGAGGGCCTCTGGAACAACCTGGGGGGGCACCCTTCCAACTCAGGGATGTCAGTGGGGAGTCACTGAACAGAGCCCCTTGGCACATGCATGTTTCCAAATCAAATCTCTCCCATTGCAGATATTCTTTTTCAGGAATGCAACTCCCACTTTGCAAAGCTGAAGCACATTGAGGTTTTGCTGCTTTAAAGCATCTGAAAAGGTGCAGAATAACTGTTTTATATACAGGGACCCATCAGAAACCAGGAGCCATCTCCCAAACATCTCAAATCCATTTGATGACCACTCAGAGTTTCAGGTTACATTTAAACACTATTCCACAAAAATTACAAATATGAAAGTCTAAACCACCACAAACATTTCTTTTTCTACATGATTTCACATTTATAATCTTCACAGTTTAGAGAATCAACACTCTCCCAGATTTAGACTTCCAGGTTGTTTCATTTATATTTGCACTGATTTGGCACCCAGTTGTACCATCTACCAATGCCATGTCTGGATGTCCCATGAATTTCAAAGGAATTTAAGATTTGATAAATTTTCCTGCCTTCTTTTTGGCAAATAATCTGCTTTATGCACATAAAGGACATGTTCCTACACATCCAATTCCCTTAAAACCAGTGACCTTGACAACATACAGTGACTCCGACATCATCCACTGGGGCATTTGCAATGGGACACCAGTTGCTCTGGAGATATGAAGCTTCCACTAAGAACTTCTGACACTTCCCTTTCCTTTAAGTATTTAAGTATGTGAGGCAAAGGGAAAACCAAATTCTGCATTAGGGGCCAAAATGAAGTCTCATTTTGCCAATGCAGGAAAATTGAGAGGAGACTTTTCCCAGTGCCACCCTTAAAGCATAAGGGAAATGGCTGAAAGAACAGGCTTAGGATTAGTTCACATTGTTTTTATAATTTTCAGACTACCACATTGATGCTGTATTGGATTAAACCACTCCAACAAATCTGCTCCTTTCCACTGTCTAACACCACGCAGGAACACACATTTCACAGGGGTTTTTACCAACAAGACACTCCACTAGGACTACTGAGACACCAATATTTGTGTGTTGTACAAATATAGGTGGCTGACACACCTCTACAGGGCTCTCCGTTTCTGGAGCTTGCGGCAGCTAGTTGAAAGTAAAATGCAGAAAAATTAGTCATTCCTCCAGAATCTTTCATCCCAACAGCAATCCAGTGGTCAACAGTGAGGGGAAGGGAGCTGGCAAAGCACTTGACTTCAGCTGAATCATCACAAATGAATTACAGCTGTAATTACTGTTTACACCCTCCCACCCTACTTCTAAAAGGGCCACATTTGGAAAATTTCGCAGGTATCCTTTGAACATCCCAAACTGCTTTGCATGAACTCAGAGGCACAAGCAAAGAAATGCAGTTGCAGGTGCCCAGAGCACTTTTGGGAACCACAGCCCCAGGATCCGTGACTGGAATGTTGCACATCCATCCCAGTGGGGAGGAGGAGGAAGCCAGGGCAGTGTATCACAAAGGCAGCAGCCTTATAATTTTAGTTTAAGAAAAATGTATTCTGTGGATTCTCATCTATAAACATACTTTTCTCAAGATAAAAGATACAGGATGCAGCACCAAACAGGAGCAATGAAATAAAGGCCTAAATGGTGACAGCTTTTCAAATTTAAAATGCTGATCTTCAACTGAAACAGATGAAGACAAGTAACTTTTATCTAGTTGAGCATAGACACACAACGGAGAGATGAACATTCAAACTCAACTGCTGATTTAATTGTGAGGAAATTGGTGTAACTTCCCAGGAGCAGACACCAGGAAATAACACATTCACAATCCTGTAACCCCAAACTGAGCCAGGCATTCGTGGCCACGTCTGCCCAGAGGCCACAGGGACGGACAGACCAACAGGGAACAGGCTGGGAGAGCAACCCAGGATCTGCTGCAGCCTGGGGAATGCCCAGTAAAGGGAGAGGGAGGCCACAGACCCCGGAGTAGGAATAACAAGACTCCACTTCCCAGGAAGGAGTCCCAGGAGTGAGCGCTTCCCCTGCAGTGCTCCACAAGCAGGGGCTCCTTGGCCAGGAAAGACCCTTCTCCGTTCTCCTCCTAAGGGATTTTGCTCCTGGCCAGCTCCCACGGCCTTTGGTAGTCACTTCCTTGCATTGTCACCGCTCCTGGACACGTCTCAAGCATGCAAACCCTTTCTCTGGCCAAATGGAAGCTGGGAGGATTTAATCCAGAGGAGCACAAGTGAGCAGGAAGCAGCTCGTTCCTGCAGAGGAACACACCGTCCCTGCCCTGCCCGCTGCTCCCAGGCCGGGCCCGTGTCAGGTCATCGGGAGTCTGGGCACGTTGTCCCGCCGGCAGCACCGCCTGCACAACCTGCCTGGGGCACAGGAAACATCCCTGCCTCCTCCAGGAGCCAACAGCAGCAAGGAAATTGGGCCTGTTCCCCTGCAGGGGAAATGAGGTCCCTTCCTCCTGGGGAGGGGAGACTGAAGCTGACAGGTCAAGTGGACATCACTGCTGGACTCAGGATTCCAAACAAAAGCTTCCTTTTGGGCACTGGTACAGGTTTCCCAGAGAAACTGTGGATTTTCCATCCCTTCAAGTGTCCAAGGCCATGCTGGATGGAGCTCTGAGCAGCCTGGGACAGTGGAAGGTGTCCCTGCCCATGGCAGGGGGTGGCACTGGATGGGCTTTAAGGTCCCTCCCAACCCAAATGATTCTGGGATTCCCAGGCTGATACCTTAACCCCATTTCAACCAAACATACGTTTACATTTCAGACTTGAAAATCAGCACAGATAAAGAATCAGCATAAAATTAGTTTGCTCTTTCCCAAGCTAAGATTACATATTCCAGCTCACAAATTCCTTTGCCTTCCCTCTGTGGCACAGACAGCACATCAGAGCCAGCCCCACACACACTGACCTGGGAGCAAAACCACTGCCCTGGGCAGTGCCCACGTGGATCATCCACAGCAGCACAGCCCTCAGCGATCTTCCAGTAAGAATATAAATTCCAAATCCTGAAATTGTTATTCTTTGAGTCAAAATGGGTTCAAATAGCAAAGAATTATTGAGCTATTGTTGCTGTGCTACACTTTGCACTCTCCTGTGTGCTGCAACAGCAAAGTATGACCTTATGCTTTACAAGGATTGAACAGAGAGCAACCCAAAGCCGTAATTTTCCAAGATTTCTTGTGCCTCCATATATTTCAGCTCTCCAGCTATAATAAAGTGATAGTTTGGGGGGCAGGGGCAGGTTAGTGGAATATCAAACACAGCCAGGTGAGTGGCAGGACACAGTGGACAGCTTTTAAACTGGAACCCAGTGGGAAAAGCTGGGAAAGCACCCAGCATCTGTGCTTTTTACAAGCAGTAGGGAAAGGTCCTTTCAACTTGCTGTGCAAAACCCTCTCTTCCTTTGAAGTTTCCACTCCCCCAAGGCTGGCCAATAAACCACTCCTCTCGAGCCACGACTGGAGATGTATAGTCTCTGACCCTGTGGTGACCGGAATGCTTCCAGCATCCATTTCCCCAGCACTGGCCACGTGTGCTTCCCAGAATGGGCTGTCTGACTCAAGAGTGGATGTATCCCCCTCAGAAACCACCAGAGCACGTGACAGCTCCAGGGTGAATTCATTACATGTCAATTACTGAGACAAAGATGGGCTTTCCATCCTTTTCCTTTATGGTTTGGAGGAATTCTTCAAAGTTCTATTCTCATTTGCTTTCAAAAGAACAATCGGGATGAAACTTGTCTACTCCTTCCTTCACAGAAATTCAAACTACTACTGTGATAGAGTGGAAAAGCAGAAAGATTTTCATTCAGGTCTGAAGCATCAGAATTGCTTTTCTCCATTTTTTTTACTCAACTATACAGAAAACACTCAGACCACCAAGCACTGAAAAGGCTCAAAATGCATTTAAAAGGCTGGTGGAGATTCCAGTTCACAGACTGGGGCTGCTCCAGAGAGTGGCTTCAGCAAAACAGTCTGGGAAACATCACACATTGTAAATAAACGAGAGGGAAATAATCTTATCAGAAACCCCCCATGTTTGTGAGAGCACACAAACACACATTCAAAAACCTGGTCCTTTTCTCTTCAGCCTCACCAGACCTTGGAATTTTGACAAAATAACAGACAAACCAGCACAATTCCAAGCACAGATCTCCTACACTTCAGGCCGCCCCAGAGTTCAAAGGACTGAAAGGTGACAAACCTCAGACTGCTGAGCTGATGACACTTCCCAAACCTCCACACAATTCCTTCAGGTCTTTCTCCAAACACCCCTCTCAATGGGACAGGAAGGGGACCAGCTGGTGCAAGGCAAGAGTACACTGACGCCTGTCCTGGGAGGTCCTCGCTCAACACTGAGCACTCTGAGGAAGCTGAGCCCAACTCCATGGATTTGGCTCCAAGGATACACAGTGGTGAGGAGTGGGATGCCCTGGGCTGTGCAGGAAGTTGGGTTCAATCACTGAGAGGTCCCTTCTGGTCCTGAAATCTGTGAATTCAGGAACTGACCCAACTCCATGCATACGGCATCTCATTACTGGGGTGGCAGGAGGAGACATTTGGCAGAGAGGAGGAAATAAAAAGGGAAAAACACAACTACGGAGTCAGCCAAACAGCACATGAAGCTTTTGATAGCCAGGTTGTACACCCAGATGCGAGGAACTAGAGTGAAGATGTCAGCTAAATATTACTCTGAAGCCTCTGCCTTGGCTCCTGCATTGACATCTCCAGTATCAGCTGGAATTCCACTGGGAATGGCTGTTCAGACTGAGTCCTGCAAGTCCCTTTCCACTTTTTCCTCCCTTCTCTGAACTTCTCTGCTTTTCCCTTTGCAATACCACCAGCTCTTCCTTGAAAGGCACACAGCAAAAGCATCACCTTGTCTGATTCGTGGCAACAGACAAGAGCACAAATTATGTTGCTGTCCTTCATAACTCTTTAAAAATACCACAAAACTCTGTGTAGCTTCCTTGCCAAGTCCCCTTTGTAAAGCCAACACTGTTACCTCGTGGAGCTGAGGAAAAATTCGGATAGAAAATTTCTAGTCCCTGCAGATGATCTGTAGGTGTCTGTCAAACAAGCATTTGACTTGTTATGGAGAAGTTTCAGGGCAGAGGGGAATAACTGGGACCCAGGAGCACTGAACTGCTTTGACAAACTTCCCACATTACATTTCCCCCTGTACAGACATTGCATTTTCAGGGATGGAAGATCTCAGACCTGCCTAAATCAGGCAGCAGGAGGAGATGTGGGGCAGGACCTTGTCCTGGCCCAGGTCCCCCAGAAGGCACGTGGGATTTTGGGGGCAGGGGCAGCCGCCCAGCTCCCCCAGGCTTCCAGCCCTGCCCTCACCACACACCCAGGGCAGGGACACAGCTCAACATCCTCCCTCATCCCAGGGAATGTGCAGAGACTTTGTGCACTGCCAGTCGAGGAGGTGGCAAATCTGGCACAAGAGCCTCCAGTGCCTGCACTCAAAGGTCACCAAGATCTGCCTACGGGAATGCCTTCCCTCATTTTCCAGAGTTTTCAGTGGAGAAATCATGTTTTAACTTGGGCTGGGACTTTCCAGGAGCTGGAGACCTCAGTCTCTGCCGTTCAGTGGGAGTGCAACCACTTCCTCCTCTTCAAATCCTCAATCTTGCAGGACTTCTACAGTAACTGAATACAATACGAACTCCCTTCACAACACATTTTACAGCAGCAGTTTTAATTAATCAGTAAGATGGTATAACTGTCATTTTTTCGGTGACAAGTAACTATAAGAAATGTTCCAGTCTCCTTTTCCAAAGAGCTCACCAATTCCAGCCTGTGTCCAAAAAAAAGCCCAGTCCAAAGATTGCAGGATTTCTCAAGGGGGGAAAAAAAAATATAAGGCAGCCCACAAAAATTTATGAGTGCCTGCATTTCCTCTGCTCGAGACATAACAAGTGAAGCACTGTCTAAGTGCAAAATACACAAGAGACATGACTGTGGAGTAAGCTCTCTGCAAGGAAAAGAATTCCCAAGTGCAGCTTTGCAGCTCTGAAGAGGTTAATACATTTCCTAACTGCAATCAAAAATGCACAAAACAGCACATATTTTGCACCTTAGCCATTGGAATTTCAGTTTATCATCAATAAAGAGCAGTGAGAAGGTTAATTCAGGCAACCGCTTTGAGCCAGGATCTTCAGTTCCCTTTTCACCTACTTGAAACCTCAAGACCAAAGCAAAGAGGTGAAAAAAACCCAAACCTAAACTCTACTGAGTGGGCCTGCAAGTGTATTTTACTGGATAGAGCTGCCTGTAGATGTATCAGCTGCATAAAGAAGCATCACTACTGAAAAAACATAAAACCCCAGCACAATCCTAAAAAAATAACTAACTACAAGGGGAATGCCGGGTGCTTACAGAGTTCTGCTGGATTTGGTTGGGTGGTTGCTGGCCCCTACCCCAGCACCGAGGGGTGGGGGGAAGCAGCAGAACAATCCCATTTCACCCTGGCGAATGAAACAGAGCTGCAGTGGTGTGGGGTCAGCCTTGGGAAGAAGAAGCAGCAGCAGCAGCAGCAGCAGCAGCAGCAGCCCCGGGCTCGGCGCTACCGGCCCAGGCTGCGGGCCAGCGCTGGGGCCTGTAAACATCCCCGCCGCCTTCACTGGCAATTACTGCTGAAGGTCACACATCAGCAGCGGGCCTAAATTCCAGGAAAAAAAGCTCTTCTTATGTAACTGCTGCCTGAATGTTGGCAGGTGCCCAGCGGAACAGCTCACTGCAATGTGGCTGGGAGGGGAAAAGAGGAATTAAAAAAAAAAAAAAAAAAAAAAA
>VZRV01004674.1:186213-284030 GCA_013398115.1 Falcunculus frontatus
AAAAAAAGAAAGCAAAGTAGGCCATCTCACAGCGCGATCGGCATCCTGCGCGTGCCACCTGCAGGTCAGCACCAACGGGGCCCTGCCTGGCAGGCCATAAAACATTCATGGTTTCTCCAGGATGGGGGGGTTTAGTACCCAGGGCTCGTACTGCAGGTGGAAAGTGGGCCACGGTGTCCCCACACGCCAGCCCAGGCTGGGGAGGACGGACGGGAACGTCCTTCCCAGGCCGTGCTGGGCTGGCCTGGAGCACAGGGAGCCCACGGTGCAGCTCAGCCCCAGCCTGCTGCACCTCGAAATCTGCATTTGCATCACGCCTGCACCTTTCAGCAGGTCGGGGATTGAATTAACAGCCAATTAAGCTGTTGTGTCTAATTACAAGCAGGGCTTAGCGCTCGATGTTGTGTGAAGATTCACACTTGGTGGCACTGAGGAAGAATTTACCTCTGCCCTGAGACAGCAGCACAGGCAGCAGCTCCAGCAGGAGCAGGATCAGAGCAGTTCCAGCCCAGGCAGGAGGCCATCAACAGAGACTCAGCCTAAGGGCTTTTAAGGACAGTGCCCTGCCTTGGGGTTTTGGCTTTATCACCTGAGACACCTGCACAGAGCCAGTGTCAAACACACCCTGTTGAGCTCTTCAGCTCCAGTCAGAGCCTGCAGCTCCTGATCCCACCCCAAGCTCCAGGAGAGGCAAAGAGCAGCCCTGACACCACCCAAAGGCCAAGCTCTGAGCACACAACTCCCCAAGTCCAGGAGAGAACCAACACAACCGTGGTGCAAGTGTGGTGGGACACATTTGACAGCTCCCCATGGTTCTGGATTTCTATCAATGCTGTGCCACATCTCCTTGGAAAACTGCAGTTCCTCCCTGTCCCTCCTCTCCAATACAGAGGGAATTACAGATAAACCCTCAGTAGAAAGTGAGTTAGGACAACAGCACCAGCCCTGCTGTTCCCTTCCACTCCACTTCTCCAGCACCCCAAGCCCCCCAGCTCGGCCCAGTATTGTCCGAGGCTGGTGCCAACCCCACACTCAGGGGATTTCCTGCCATTGGGTGAATTCCAGCATTATTCCCCCACTTCCAAAGGACACTCCCTTCTTCACTCACAGAAACGTTAAAGAGGATCTATCATGACTTTCTATCACGACTTTCACTAACAAACGCATGGATCTCCTGGCATTTTTAATATCCTTTACTTTTCGGACCCACTGCTCCCTGGGATTACCTTGCAGGACACAACTAAGATAACTCAACCTACATAAACCACCACGAAACCATGCCATAAACAGTTACTTCAGTGGAGTTTCCCCTGAGGGAATAAGGAGCATTTCAGCTGATCAAAACAATTTAATTGTGCATAGTTTTGACAGAAAAGCAAGTTAATAATTCTACTAATAAAGGAGATTTTTGTATTCTTTGCCCTAAATGTTTACAGTTTCCAGGGTTGACAAGGGGAAAATAAGAAGAACAGAAAACCCCAGGATTTCTGAGACTTGCCAGTGGTTCCAGCTCCATCTGAATCCCTTTCCCCAAGCAGCCAGTGCTCAGTGCTGATGGTTATACACACACCTGCTCCTTCCATGTACTTGGCTCCATCAAGGAGCAATAAAATTCCTCCTTTGCAGCCTCCAGACCAAATCCTAAATTGCTCTGCACGCTCTGGCTGATTTACTGCAGACAAAGACAGCATATCACAGCCAGAAACCAAAGGGGAAAGAGTTTCACATTATGACTTAATTTGCAATTAAACAATTCAACTTTCTCTCTGAAGTTTCTCCAAGCTGAAATTATATATATACACACGTGCTATTCTGGGAAGCTGCAGCAGCACATCATCCAAAGGACCTGGCCTGATGGAAACATTTCTCTGCTACAGGTTAATTTTTGGAAACCAGAGCAGGCTGCCGGTGTGTATGCCCCAGGTAAGAGGGGAAAACAATCTGGGTTTATTAACAAAAAACCCAGAGAAACAGACAGCAGAGCACCTCTGTAATGCCAGAAGTGCATGTGAAACTTGGAGACACACCTGAGATCTCATCCCAGCACAGCTCAGAGGTGACAGCAGGGCAGCAAATGAACCTGTGCAACAAGAAATTTGTCTTTCAGGTCAAAATCAGACTCTGGGCTGAAACTAGTGATGGGAAACCCATTTCTTAGGGAAGGGACCTTCAGCTCCAGCCCTAAAAGCCCTCCTGAATGAAAATACCCTCCAGGCCAAGCCTGGGTGATGTGCACAGTATTTGTCTATTTTAGTGACAAACAGTTTGGCTTTCAAATCCATTTCACCAGGCAAAGTCCCCAAATATTGCATTTTCAGAATGAAGTTTACCCAGTGAATTCAGGTGATTAACATCAAAATTAACAAGTCACACCATAAATTGCTTTCTGTAGATTTCATTACCTACTCCACTAAATAAAGGTCAGAAATGCTTTAGACATTTTAAGTGGTTGAGCTTTGTTCCAAATAAAAGGCTGGCTTGGGAGAGAACACAGGAAACAAAGCACTGAGAGGAAAATATTTCTTTTTTCCGTGGTATTTCAGTAAAATAAGGTGCCAGTCAATCACTTTCTCAGTATTATACATTTATGCAAATTCCACGCCCACACCAGGGTTTTTTTGAGCTGATGAGGAAGTTGCACAGCAGAGGCAGCTCAGCTCCCTCCGCCCTGCGCTGCTGCCCCGACCAGACACTGCTTGTCAGAGTCCTTGGAAAGCTTCACTTCAGTTAAACTCCAAGTTTTCCCCCAAATAGAGCTTTTCTGCCTGTGCCAGCACGGACACAGCACAGTGCCAGCCCCAGGGTGATGCAGGAAGCTTTTCACCCAGAAACAGCTTCCCAAGTCACCGATTCCACAGGGTTACACAGCACCCATCCCACTCTTGATGTGGCTTCACGCCCAAACCCGACCGAGAGGCACAGGAAGGGCACTGAAACACTCTCACGAGCTGCAGGACTGTCACCTTTTTGGGAAAAGCAGTAGCACAATTTCTGCACAAGGACCTGCCCCTCCCCGGTCCCACCTGCATCCACCTTCTTCTGCATGGACACCACTGAACCCCACTATTCCAAATAAAAAGAAATAACCCCTTCACATATGAGACAGGAATGGTGGCCAAGTGCTAAATGCTGACTGCTTAGAGCAGTTCATCCTCCAGATCTGATCCCAAACTTCACGGGATCTACCACGGCACCAGCTGATTGCAGACAACCAAAAATGATAACTCCATCTGGATTAATATTCCAAGTAATGACACATGGAATTAGTTATGGTAACTATTCCCAGGGTAGACACACAGCAGACTGAAAACTCCACTAATTCACTGACACAGGCACACAAATCAGAATGCTCAGTGCTGCAGAGACAGGACAGATCACAGCGCTACTGGTAAAACAAACACCATAGAAACAACACTGGAGAAGAGAAATAAAATTAAAACCTCAGCATTATCCAATTCAATGGTAATCTGCCGGGAAAGAAAGAAGGGGAAGAATTGAAAGCAAGGATTAGTAAGAGAAATGACACATAAATTTCATGTTAGGATCTTATAAATCATTTAACACTTTAATGCTGCAATCCAACATTATTTCTGCAGTGGGCACGAGGAACATCTGCCAGCGCCGGGCTAGGGAACAGACACTGCTGGGAATGCTGTGCCAGGGAGCTTGGGAGGCAGGATGTCCCCTGGCTTTGTTCCTGTGCCAGTGACAAACCACGTGGGCTGGCTGACCCGGAGCCAAGGACTTCACC
Organism: Falcunculus frontatus; assembly: GCA_013398115.1. Taxonomy (NCBI): domain Eukaryota; kingdom Metazoa; phylum Chordata; class Aves; order Passeriformes; genus Falcunculus; species Falcunculus frontatus. The sequence continues at coordinate 189,965 of VZRV01004674.1, forward strand.
CTTGGGCACGGGAGTGTCACAAGCCGTGAGCAGCAGCAGCAGTACAGGGGCTGCATTTCCACTCTGGGAGGAAAAATGGAGCTTTCCAATGCAAGTCCTGCAGAGCTGAGGCGAGTCAGCTGGTAGGCACCCGGAGAGACGTGCATGAATGACATGTTTCAGCACAGTGAAAAACTTGGGTCTAGCCTACACTGTCAATGTAGTGCAGTTTTGTGCCTATTAAATACTCCACAGTATGCTCCCCGTCACTGAGCCATCCTGAGCGTGTGCCAAGCAAGGAGTCTTTAGCAATATGCGAAAATTTGAGCCTTCCCACAGGCTTCTGTACATCTGTGCTCTCCCCACGGGTTTTGCTCGCTGCTGAGGAGCCCCAGCTGTGGGACCGAGGCCCTGGGTGACAGGAGCATACCCCGTGTCCTCCCTGCACTGCCCACCTTCCCCAGGGATGGGGCCAGGAGGGTGAGGTGTTCTGTGGGCTGGGAGATGCAGCAGGAGAGGAGGAGCCCCATCCTTATGTAATTCAGGTTGTTCCAGCAAGCACCACATGGTGCTGCAGCAGAATCCCAGGTGCTGCCAGAACTGCCCCAGCGCTCTGTGGCTGCCCATGGGCATGGAGGGACAGCTGAGAGCCCTGGCAGAGGGACAAGACAGGGGTGACACCTCTGAGAGAGGTTTAAATGGGACGTCAGGAAGAAATCCTTCCCTGTGAAGGTGGGGAGGCCCTTCACAGGTGGCCCAGAGAGAACACCTGTGATTGCCCCTGGATCCCTGGAAGGGTTCGAGGCCAGGCTGGAGCACCTTGGGCTATGGAAAGTGGCTCAAGCCCTTCCACCCATGGCAGGGATGGAACTGGGTCATCTTTAAGGTCCCTTCCAAGCCAAGCCATTCCATGGTTCTGTGCTCGTGAGGTCAATAAGCTGCTCACAAGGGTAAGTTCTGCCACCCCGATGTATGGAACCCACCTCTGTGTAGGGACCCCAGGACTTACAATGGGGTTTTTACAATATCAGAGGGTTTTTTCCTTCTCTTTTTTGTTACATTACAAGATGATTTTAAAAACAAAAGGTGCTGCCTTTTAGGTGGCGACTAAATTCAGTTCTGTGAATCACAAGGGAGAATAAATCTGACTGCACTGCTCACAGTCAGACAGTAAAAGCTGTTCTACTACTACTCACAGCCTATCTGTGAGCAATCAGCTGCTTCTTCCGACTCGGAAATCACTTCACAGGCAGGCATATCCTGACTCCTTATGTAACTGAGCTACTGCTTCAGAAATTAATGCTTCTGCCACACTTTGAAGATTTTTTAGCATCTTGTGGGGTTCTCCATGGTCTGAATGGTGCAAGGTATGTTAACTGCAGCTTCTAGAAATACTGCTTCATCCAAGTTAGCTGAATAAAGTCTAAGAAACTCCTAGAAATTAATTTGCATGTTGAAAAATGTCTCAGTGGCAGACAGCATTTAAGGAAAACTCTCAAAGCTTTGATTTGGGTATCACTGGTGTTTAGTATATACAGCATGCATCACCCACTGCTTTTATTACTCAAGGTGACCTTGGACAGTGGCTCCTGGCTGTTTTAACAGGAGAGGACACACTGATCTCCTAAAGAAGTGTAAAATGTGATCTGCGGTGAATCTGTTAGACCCCCAGTGCTGAACATCAGGAAATACCAGCACTCATTAGAGGATCACCAATCCCATTCCCAGGAGCAGACTGGCTTCTGCAGACCACAGCCAGCCCCTGCCAGGTGGGATGTCTCAGAGAAGGGACCTTGAGGAGAGGACACAAGGTGATGCCCCAGCACAGGATCCGGCCACTTGAGCAGAGAAGGACAACATGCTCCAAGCTGACACCTGCAGCTGTGCCCTTCCCTACTGAGCCTTCTCCCTCCTCATCCCATTGGGATGTGCTGCTTTCCGGCAGCTGGCTAGGGAATTCCCTTAAGCCAGTGAACTTACTCAAAATCACTGCTGCTGCACAATGAGAACGTCCCCGGGCAGGAGCAGAGCAGCAGCCGGAGCTGGGCTGTGCCTGGCAGCACGTGGGAAGAGCGTTCCTGGCAGGGCAGGGAGCACACCCCTGGCCATCCCTACCCTTGGGGCATTTTCCTGGGAGTCTCCTGCTCCCTGGCACTGCCTGTGCTCCCTGGGTGTGCCGGGAGCAGCCCGCACGTGCACACTCACGTGTGCCAGGCTCCCAGTGCTCCCTCCCCAGAGCCCTGGGCACCACGTCCTGCTCCTGCCTCCTGGTGACATTCCCAGCTGGCCGGGATGCTCCAGGTTCCTCTGCCTGTGGAGCATCTCCCTCCCTGGCAGCTGCTACAAACCATTACTGCTGTCATGGATCTCTGAAGTTTTTGCCCTTTTTGCTGTGAATTGAGCACAAGGCAACAGCTCCAAACCCAGCTGTGGGGGAGAACTGGACTGAGACACCACCTGCTCCTGGGCATGGCCTCCCAGTGGCAGAGAGAGCCCTGGCACATCACAGCTTCCACCAGTCCCCACTCCCAGCTGCTCCCCAACACCTTCACTGGAGGGGGTGTTCCTCTGTACCCACTGGGTGGCATGGGAAGGGTCTCAGCTAATTAGAATTCCAGGAGAATCTCCAAATCCCAGTCTCAGCTGACTGTAGAAACACAAACATATGGGTGCATACACACTCTCCTGAAGTAAATAAAGAATAGATCTGTACCTACAGGAAAATGTTCTTCTCAACCAGTCAAGAGTTGTATGTAGGAAAGGGAAGGAAGAAACATGGGTGGGTGTACAGAGAGTTTCCATCTATAAATCACAACAAGATTACTCAGTTGTACACAAATTCAAATTAACTACAAAATACCCTCTTGTTGCGAGGTTACAAGACCTGAAGAGTCACCTAGACCCAAAAAACAGATAAAGAGGTTATAGCCTTCATAAAAAGGGAACAAAACTGATATTTTAGAGTGCCAGCAACTTCAGGGATTAGACTTAAACTTGCCAGTCTCAAGTAGAAAAGCAACAGAAACAAGCTTAACTTCAAATGTGATTTGAAAGGTTGTTTTGTTCCTGCTCCAGCCTAGAAGTGCTTACACATACAAAACAGCTTGAAAGAGCAGTTTTATTTTCCTTTACTGAATAAAGAGAGTTTAACAGAATGATGGACTGTACCTTACCTTTTCTCCATAGCCTCTATCTTTGGTCATCATTTCCCTGAGCGTCTGTAATACCTTAATGCACAGTTTCTCTTCATTCTCCTCCAGCAGCTGTTTTGTGTGCTTAATTAACCTGAAAAAAGCCATCAATCAGGTTAGTGCAAATATTCTAAAAATGGGCTAAGATATACGTGGTTATCTTAATTGGTTTACGCTGCAAACAAGGTTTATCATCCTCACACTGTTACACAACCATTTCGGACCGTTCTCTCCAGAGCAACAACCGACAGCTACCAGGGGAAGCTATGGAGGAACCTGCAGGAAAAGAGCCAAAAAATCCCTCTGGCTGCAGGCAGCACAGAATCACTGGGATCCAGCACCTGATGGTCCTCCAGAGCAACCACTTAACAGCAGGAAATCTATTCCACTTGGTTAAAAAACAGACTGAGAGCCCCGGATGGTGCAACCTGAAATCCATCCCACCCAGCTCGTGGGACTCACTCAGTGCCCAGCTTCCACAACCTCTGTATAGAGCCCACCCCTCCAGGAGGTGATGGGAGAAGCTGGATCTGCTCTGAAATGCCCTCTACATGACCTTGTCATCTTTCCCTTTCCTCCAAACTGTAGTGATGCTCATGACAACAGCTGATCCTGATATGTTCACCCAGCACCTCACAAACGTGACTGGGGCGAAGGCAGGTATCGATAACTGGGATCAGCTCAAAATTTAACTCATTTATACAACTGCTCAGGACATTTGTATCCTGCAGCAAAGAGACATTTTTAAGCATTAGCTGGGAGAACACATCAACCAGTCTTTCCCCAAAAAACAAGCAGGTTTTTCTTCCCCCCACTTCAAGGAGAAATTGCCTTGACCATATCACAAAATACTGATTTTTACAGGTATTTTAGAGGATATCAAGTATTTACCAAGCTGGGCAAGAGGGCTCCATTCCACAGGGCATGGGAAGATTGGGAAAAAGCAGAACAAGCCAGACTTCCAAGACAACTTACTTGCAAATGAAACCTCCGCTTTCACATTTCCTCCTGGCATCTGTGTTCTCTGGGAAGAGCAGCTCAGGCCTGTGGAGCACATCCACCAGCACTGACAGCTCTGCCTGGACCAGAGGGCGCAGGCGATCCTCCAAGGCTGACACTATGTCCTAGGAAACAACCACAGCCAGGTGGAAACTAACGTTAACACACACATCCAGAGCTGAAATAATTTTATAAATGGCAGGAGAGGGTCAGGACAACCAAGTCTGTCCTGCCTGAATAAATTAAAAGACCTCAGGGTTTGGTCAGGTGAGACTCAGGAGCTGTGCAGTCACCTGTAACCTCTCGATGATGTTCCTGTAGTCCCGGGAGGCGGCGAGCACCGAGTCCCTGCGGGCGGCGTTCCTCGCAGTCATCCGCCAGTTCATGGCAGTCTTCTGCACGATGTTGTGGGATTTCAGGAACAGGTTGTTCACCTGACTGTCCAAGTCCACGGGAATTGCGATCGCTCGGCTTTTTGCTGCAACAAGCAGAATCAGGGGGAACTGAGACCTTGAGCCCATGAACCAACACAAAAACAGGACAAACATCCACGCAATTCCTTCTACCAACTCCTTCCTTTTACAAACTCTCCTTGATAGGACAAGAGGAAACAGCCTCAAGTTGCAGCAGGGAAGGTTTAGATTAGACACTGGGAAATTAGGACATTAGGAATTTTTTTTTTTCCCCCACAGAAAGGGTTGTAAAGCATTAGAAGGGGCTGCCCAGGCAGGTGGACAAAAAAACCTGTGGATGTGGCACTTGAGGACATGGTTTACTGGTGACCACAGTGGTGGTGCTGGGCTGACAGTTGGACTTGATGACCTTAAGAGATCTTTTCCAACCTAAACCATTCCATGACTCTCTGAGAGCATTTTAAACAGGGCAGTGCTCAGTCCCTGTGCAGGGTCAGGCCTGGGCAGGATTATGTTTAGAGGCTTCCACACCTCAGAGCTGTCACTGTTTTTAAAGTGTGGGAGTAGGAATCTGTCCCTAAACACACACTCCCAACAACTCGTGCTGGCACACGTGGACACACAAAACTAGAACTTGACCCCATCTCCAGTACGAGCTACTCTTGTGGCCACTGAAAGTGGAGCAGATTTGTGTGCAGGAGTGGCACTCCCAGATGCACCAGGGGAGGGTCAGGTTGGACATCAGGAGGAATTTCTTCATGGAAAGGGGTGGACAGGCCCTGGAACTGCCCAGGGAGGTTTGGAGTCCCCATCCCTGGAGGTGTCCAAGGAAGGGCTGGAGGTGTTACTCAAGAGCTCTGGGCTGGGGACAAGGTGGGGATTGGGCACAGTTTGGACTCTGTGATCCTGGAATGCTTTTCCAGCCTCAGTGCTTCCACGAAAAATATCTCCCTGCTGCAGACCACCAGGACTGCAGGAAGTTTTGAGGTTAGACAGAGAAAGCACTTCAGGTGACAGTGACAACACCCACTGCTCAACCACAATGATCCATCAGCACAGCCCTGGCTTTGTACTGAGCCTGGCTCACGAGTTATCCCCAAGGGGCACCTGCAGGACACAAACTGCACTGTCCCTGTGGCAGGATGACACACGAGCAGCAAGCCCTGCATGGCCATGTCTGAGCAGGCAGCTCTGCTCACTCCCATTCCTTACCTACGTCGGAGAGCACCCGGATGCAGCTCTCCACAGAGGCCTTCTGGCTGGGCATGAGCCAGGTGCAGTGGTACACCCTGAACACCCCCTGCAGCAGCTGCACGAACACGGGCTGCCGAGTCTGCAACACAAGCACAGGACAGTCACAGCCCTCGCTCTGAGCTAACCCCAGCCCCAGTTCAGCTGCTCTCTCCAGTCGCTTCTAACTGGTCTGCAGCACCTGTGGGGCAACTCCCCGTGGTAGCAGGGTATCTACCACAGAATCAGCAACTGCATGGGAAGGGTGGGAACCAACACTGGAAGGGAAACATGAAACAGGAGCTTCTGCAGCAGAAAGTCCTGGTAATTGAGGCTTGACTAAGCAAAGGAAATAAGCAGTCACCTTCATCTGTTTAATCAGAGCTATCAGCAACCCTGGCACACAGATTCCTCTTTTAGTGCTGACCAGCAGCTGACTCAAGAGGCCACAGGTAAATGGGACTTGGCTGCGTGACAGCACAGCTCCAGAGTTGAAAACTCATCATTCCAAGCATTATTAGCTGGTGTCCAATTCACTGAGAAACCAGCTGTGTGTTATTTGGAACACAGGCAGCGGTTGGTGGCAAACACTGCAGCTGCTGTGGATCAGCCAAAACCAAGGTGTGGTTTTCACCCTTGAATTTCACAAGGTGATCTTCCACTACAGACAGGTGAGCTGCTCCAACACACCCAAGCCTATGAGCTCTGCTCCTTCACCTTTGCAGCTGCCCAACAGTAGTGACCAAAACTCCATTTGGTTTTGTACAGTGATAACTTAGTAAGACAATGTATTTTACCTGTAGAGGAAAGAGTATTTTAAATATTTCAAACTGAGAGGGAACACCCCATGTCCCCGTGCCCACCAGGTATGGAATGCTTCTATCAGCTAAGGGAACTACACCACACTGCAAACACCACAGGACTTAGGAACCAGGGAAAAAATACCTCATTTATTCTGGCCAACAGTAAAGCCTGTTTGCAAGAAAAAAGTGTAGTTAGAGTAAAAAGCCAAACCTATTAGCTAATTAAATCTATTATATCAATTAAATCAAACACCATTATAAAATGTACAAGAGGAGAACCAAAACGCAAGCCCTCAAAATTGGTAGGAGGCAAATACCCATTATTCTTTCTGGAAATAAGCCAAATACCAAAAACCATGGCAAACAGCAGCATTCACCCAGGGCCCTGAAAATACCTGCATGTTTGGATTTAAACCACCCACATATTGCTTTCAGTTCATGTCTAAAGATTTTTTTGGTCTTAAAAAGCCTTTAAGATGTTTCACTTGCTTAAACAAGGTCAATAAGTCATATAGGAAATTTACTCCATGTCTCTTGTGTCTCCAGCTGCACTTGGGAAGGGAAACCCTGGGCAGCAGCAGCCTTGGGAGGCACACAGGCTGAACAATGTTTGTTAAAGAGAAGCTGTGGGCAGCCGTCCTTTGCCAAGAGATGTGTTCTCCTAATTTTATATGATTTGAACCACATGATGGATGGACAAGGTGTTCCCTGAACCAGCAAGGCTGGGCCTGACTCAGGGCAGGAACAATTTCAGTCAAACAAGCCCTGACATGGAGGAGCAGGAGGCAAGAGGAGGCTGGCAGGGGAAGGGATGGGAGCACAAGGTGCAGCAGGAAGGGCAGGGAGGGACTGAACCCAGAGCAGAGTGGCCACATCCCTCGCCTACAGAGATCAGCCCACCTGCAGCACCTCAGGGGGGAGGAAATCCCACCTGGAGCAGGGTTGGACACCCCACAGGGGGTCCCACAGGCTGTGCTCCTCAGGGGGGAGGATCCCTGGGCATAGATAAGAGTATTGACAGGCAGGAAAAGAGAGAGAAACTGCTTTTAACTTAGAGATGTAGAGTAAAGATGAATCTAGGACAAGGCAGATCTATCAACTGAGATGGGAAAAGAGGTGAACCAAGTGACTTCATCCTGCTAGACAGAGGGGGAGATTGAGAAACTAAAGAAAAACTGCTGATATAACATTAACAGATGGCTAAAATAGGATGGCAAGATGTGTATTCAAATGCAGCATCTCAGAGCTGAGAGCAGGGCAGCCCAGCTTCACGGCACAGAGGGAAGGGCAGAGCCCAGGGACAAGGCCACAATCTCCATTTCTCATTTCTTTGATGAGCACAGAAGGTGATGGGCAACAGCAACTGAAGTCACCTGAGGAGCAAATCACTGCTCACACTCATGTGAGTGGGGTAGGACTGGATGAGCTTTGAGACCTGGAGACTGCACTGCAAACATCTGCCTTTGGCACTACCAGGTTGCATCAAGTTTCAACAACTGCCCCTCTCAACCTCCTGCCAGACACTTGACCACTCCACCCACACCCTCCCAGGAAGTTATTTATGAATAAAGAGCAGTCTTATCTCCGTGCGAATACAAATATTAGGGCACATCCTGACTCTGCTGTTCTGCTGTACAAATCTCTGCCTTCTCCCCTTCAGAAGTGTTCCAAGCTCCTCCTTCACATTTCCCCAACTTCTGAACAAGGCAAATAACTGCTCAATGAGACATGAGAGCTTCAGGACTTTTGTTCTGAATTTTTTTTTTTTAAAGGGAAATTGGAATCTTTCTATAAAATATGCTTTCTTTAATCAGTCACCCTCGCTCCCTCTGTGATGCCCATGGCAGGGGGTTGGATGAGATGGGCTTTAAGGTCCCTTCCAACCCAAACCATTCTGGGGTTCTATGACACACAAGAACTCTCTCCAAAAGACCTTGGTGGTAGCACAGAGCTGAATCCACTGATGAATTAATGTGACACATGAGCTTTTCTAGAAGAACATTTGTACTGTGATCTACAAATCTTTCCATTCCTACAGCAATAAGACCAGTCTGGTCACCAAGAACAGCGACATATTTGCTCCCCCACTACAACACGTGTTTCTTTGGCACTGGTAAATGGCACTGAAATGGCACGAACACAATTGCCTTGGCAGTGTTTTCCCTGTGCGTGTCTGTAATTTCCCCACCTGCAGGGTGGTGCTCTGGTCAGAGAAGGGGGAGCTGAAGAAGGTGGTGACGATGCTCATGACGATCTCAGTCACGTACTTCTCCAGGATGGAGTCCGCGTGCTTCCTGTCGCTGGTGTTGTTGCAGGCCTGCAGCACAAACCAGAGCAGGGTCAGGAGCAGCTCACCAAGGCAGCTGAGGCTGGAACTCCTCATCCCACACTGTCCTGGTCCCAGCAATTCAATGACACCGATGGCACTGGAGCTCTGCATTTCCAGCACACGCCAGAGCAAAGCCAGCACCGCTCCTGGTTTGATGTGCTGGCACAGAGCATGGCTGCGGCAGGGAAAAAGACCTCAGTGTCTTGGAGGAAGGCAAGAGGAAGATAGGGAGGACTGAGGTGTAATGCTTTCGTATGGGGAAATACTTGGAATCCCAGGCAAAAAGCCATATGGCCAAATAAACAGCAAGCCTGGAAAACAATCTGTCCTGACCTGCCAAGAAACGCTGAGTGCTGCTCAGGAAGGAGCTCAGTGATCCTGGCCAGAATAAGCAGGCCAGGTGGCAGGGCAGAAAAGGCACTGGACAAAGGAGCAGGGTGTGGAGCTTCACTGAGATTTGGTTTGGACTTGTTTTTTTTTCTTTTAAAAAGGAAAATATTGATGTGTTCCATGGAATATGACTAATGAAATCCACAGGCATAAGGAAAAGGAGGCACATACTTGCAGGAACAGAGTATTCAGGGTACTCATTGCCTTGATGCACTGGGATGTCTTATCCTTACTGCTCTGGATTAAGGAGGTTTTTAAGCTTTCTGAATTCAGTTCCTTGATGCAGATACATTACCCGACAGATGTCAACCAGGAAGTTCTCAAACAGCTTCCACATGTGATTACTGGTGTAAATCTCTTTCATTTCTACTTCTGTGTCCACATAGCAGTGATTCAAGAAGTTGATGTATGCTATCTTGACCTAAAAGTGGAAAAAATAAAGAATAAAAAAATGAATGGTGGCATGAATGCATATATAATGTCACATTAAAACTGCTACATAAATCATTTGGAATTCTACTTCTTCCTTTTACTTAAACACTGGTGAAATTTAATGCCATGAATAGCAAGACACCATCCAATAAAAAACCACCAGGATTACTGCAGACAAAACGTCAGCATAATAATAATTTCCAGTTCTGCAGAACCATCTGTTCAAGGTTAGCAGCACATCCATAAACCTCTCTGCCTCAAGAACCCTATAAAATAACCACGTATAGCATCACATTCCCCCCTTCAGGGTAAGGAGTAAGTATAAAAGGATTTAACTTTGACTGTCCAGGTTGACCGTGGGTGCCAGCAGCAGGGAAGGACTCCAGTTTCCCAGCTCACTGCCCACCTGCACCAAGCCCCTTGCCAGGCCAGACTCAGCAATATCAACCCTCTCTCACCCACCCCCGGCACATTTCAAACACAAACAGGCCAGTTCTCCTGTAAGCCCTCACCTCAGGAATGCAATCCTCATGGGTCACCACCCTAACAATGTCATCCAGAGGGAGGAGGGAGTTGCATTTGATTTCTGTGTAGACGTTTTTGCCCTCTGTGCACACGGCCAGCAGCTCTACCAAGTGGATGTGGTACATCAGGGGGCTGTTCTCATCCATCCGGTCCCTCTCCGACCTCATCATCTGCACCAGGGTCTGGAAGGAGGCTCTGTCATTGTAGAACACCAGCACATCTTCCCCTGCATTCACCAGCTGCAGGGCAAGGAGAACATTCCATCAGCAGAGCAAAGCCTGGCATCCCCCCACAGCATCCCCCTCGTCGGGGGCTGTCCCTCTGCACACCCCCACTGCTGCTCCTCAGCCCCTCAGGGCAGCTGGGCACTGCTCCTGGGCTGCCCTCATGGACACAGGGCTCCAGGAGGACGTTTCAGGAGGAAGAAGTTCAAAGCCAGTCCAGCTGCTTGCTTAGCCAGAAGCTGTGCCAAGAAGTTTGTGCCTTTCCATTTGAGGTATGTCACCTCGGGTGACTTTCTGATGCAGCTGTGGCCAGCCCTGGGCTGGTGGAGAGCTGCCTGGGGCACAGTGGATGGGAGGACTGCAGGGCTCACTCCTTCCACCATTCCCAACAAGCACCAGCCATTTTCCAAGGCCAGGGAGTGACACATTAAGTCACACACTGAAGATTTCCATCAGCCTCACGTTTGACACCTGGCTGGCCACGATTTCAGAGCAGCTCAGACCTCCTGGAACTCCAGGAAGAGAAGGAGATCGAGCAAACCGAGCCCTGCTCCAGACTGGGCACTGCTGAGCACAAAGTTGGAGGGATCCAGGGCTGTCCTCCCACAGGGCTTGGGAAAAACAGCAGGATAAAATGCAGAAGAAAATCCCCAGGGCAGCTGCTGACCCCAGGGAAGCCCCTTGCTGAGCATCTCACTATGTGCTGAGAAGCTCATGGAGCTGGTTTTAAGCTGAACGACAAAATATGGAAGATTTTTGGTCCATCTGCCAGGATCGATGCTCAAAAGCCAGATTTGACAAATCTGATCCTGGGGCTCCCCCTGCTGAGGAGGTCAAAACATCCCATCAGATGTGCAAATCTGCCAAATAGATCCCATCCAATATCCCACTTAAAGGCATTCATTCACCCTTCTTCCCTCTCCCTTTTATCTGACATCCCAATTTCCCATTACCCGCACATCCAAAGCCAACCCTCATCTTTTTCCCCTTTAGCACTTAAACAGCTGGATAAGCACATCTTGCTAAGACTATTTGCAAGGGCTTGTAGAGACAGGACACGGGGGAATGGCTTCAAATTGAGAATAGGTTTAGATAGCAGGAAAAATACGAGTGGGGAGGCCCTGGCACAGCTGCCCACAGAAGCTGTGGCTGCCCCATCCCTGGAAGTGCCCAAGGTCAGGTTGTACGGGGCTTGGAGCAACCTGGGACAGTGGAAGGTGATTCTATGGTGGTTCTATGATTTCATAAAACTTCCCATCAAAATGCTATCATGGTGAAATTCTCCTTCTGTTTTAGTGATCTTGAAATTAAACTACTTCTCTTCAAGCCAATTTTGCTAGAAAAAGGCCCCCTTGCTTCATAACCCCACCTACACGCTGCTGTGTACAGGCCTGGGAAGTAACCTGTGCCATTAATAACCAATCCCTCGTTACACCTGTGAGTCAAGAGCTCAGAGAGCTCTCGGTCACAAAAAGCCTGAGCTTCCTGGGAGCTGAAATGCTCTTTTTGCACGGTGAGAGCTGTCAGCTTCTTGGCAGTCCCCAAAGCGAGAGGATCAATTTGTCATGTTCACCAACTGCTATGTGCAAACTTCTGTTCAGACCCTGCAAATCTCTGCAGCTCTCACCTCAGCCATTACCATATCTTGGCATTTCTTAATGAATTTCCCCTCTGCCTTGACGATGGTCTGCAGGAACTTGATGTACTGAACGTTCCTGCCGTGCGTCTCAATGCAGTGGACAAAGTGCTGCACCACGCGCTCGTTGATCTCGCTGCAGAGCTGGAAGTTGTTCATGAAAATGTGCTGCATTGTCACTGCTTCCAGGATCTGATGGATGGGATGAAAGGAAGGAAGGAATCAGAAAACCAACAACCCACCACATCCCCACTGAGGTCAGGGTAAAGCCAACACTCCTGGAGGCACAGGGCTGAAAGGAACGTTGCTGAGGACCTCAGCTTTCAACACCAGTGCTCCTATCTCAGCCTATTTTTCACTCCACTCCAGCCTCTTGAACTTTCTACACAGAAACAGCCCTAAACAAACATCTTGCCAACTTCGGAGGCTTTAGAACGAAAACAAAATGTGACCTCTTCAACCAATCTTGCAACAGAACAGCCCCAGAGGCATCACCAAGGACAATCCAGTCCCTTCTCTTGCTAGAACAAAAAATAAATCATGGCCTGAGGTTATTCTTACCCCTGGGTTAAGGAACAGGTTTATGTGCTTGTGCAGCAAGGCCTGGTTCTGTTGGTTCCCAGCACAGAAGTTCTGCAGAAACTCGTGTGCAAGCTTCATTATCTCCTGCATCCTCGTGTCTTCGGCCTGGGAGTGCACGACAAAAAAGAGGGGGTTAAAAGGAACCCACAGGTTCACGTTGAGGTGAGCACAGGATGAGCCACAGCTCCAGCAAGGGAACTGTCACGTCTCTCACACCCCGAAGGAAAACAAACCTCCACCCAATTCACAGACGTTTTGGATGAGCTGGGCCAGCTCCACGCTTCCAAAGAGCGTCAAAAATAAAGCCCATAATAGAAATTACAGTAGTTTATTCTCTCAAAGTGCCTATTCCACAGCCAGGCCTGCCAGCAACGTGCTTTAGTCACTTCTAGGCTTCTGAAGATCCCAGCCCGCCGGCCAAACCACACATCATCACCTCGGGGCTGCCCAGGAAAGCTGCCATGTTCCACTGGCGCGCGTTCCAGCGGCCATGGACAGGGACGCTCGTGGCAAGGCAGGGATGGAAAGCTGCTGCTGCACCAGCTCAGCCCAGTTTATATTTACTGGAACCTCCACACTCCTTGCAGCCTTCCAAGCACCGCTGAGGAGCCGGTGCCCTTCCTCTGACGTCAGTGTGGATTCCCAACCCGCTGATGGCAGAAGCTGCACTTTGGAAAATTACTGTCTGTTTTTATTTTTAAGGAATTTCATTTATTTCCAAGGGTGAAACCCCTTCCACGCTGCCTGTCCGATGCACATTCACACGGAGGGGACAGAAAGGGGATGAGAAGCTGTTGAAGGGTGTTTTTGCTGCTGATTTTTTAGCAAAATACGATGCAAGAAACCACGAGAATTAACATTAATCAAAGCAACTGTGTAGAACAGAAACCTGTCGAGTTTGGAACAGAGCGACCAGGAAAATGTGAAGAGGTGCCTCACCTCTGCACTGATAAATACCTGTCACCTGTGACTAATGAGCAGCCAAGGTGATGACCTCGGGGTGTGCTGCTGTGTCAGCACAACCTGGTGCTCTGCAGGCTCACCAGGCACAGCCCAGGCCCAGGGGGCTCCAACCTGCACAGCTGGCAAGTGTTGGCACTGATATGGCTCATTCGGAGCAGCAGACCTCACCTGGAGAGCCAGCTGGTATTAATTCACCTCTAAGAGGGAGTTCAGGGCTCTACAATTGGAGGAAGGGTCTGTACCTACCGCTGATAAATGCCCTGGGGGCCAGGCCCCTTCCCTCAGTGTTCCAAGGATGGTCACACAGCTGCCTCACAGCAGGAACAAGGACCTTTCTTCCACCTTGCTTACCCTCAAGGCAGCACTTGCCACCCATGAGAAGCTCAGAGCTGAGCTTTAGTTCTGAACTATGATTCACAAATATTTCTCCAGGCAATAGTGCACAGCTGCACATTCAAAGACTTCAAATAAACAGAGTTTGTCTGAGCTCCCCATTATTTCTGAGCATCATTTTACAGAGTGTGAGGCTACATAAACCAGCCTCTGTGCATCCAATGTACAGGGAGGAGGTTCAGGAGAGGTATGAAAAGCCTGTCAACATGACACCAAGCCCCACCTTCTCGTAAGGGATCTGCAGCAGCTCCAGCACCACGGCGTGAGCTCCCATGTTCCTCAGGAGTCGCTGCTGCTGCTTCCTGCTCTTCCTCACCGAGGCCCCCTCCTGCACGCAGAGCTTGCTGAGCCGCAGCAGGATCTGCAGGAGAGACTGGCCTTAGAGCCCCAACTCTGGCTTTTCTTCCAGAGAACGCCAGGTCCCAGAGCAGCACCAGGGACCAACTCATCTGCACGGAGCAGAGCGGCTCCAGGCAGCACCTCATGGCCCAGGCTCCATCCGTGGCATCTGACTAGGGCTGCTGGACTCGGATGATCCTTGTGGGTCCCTTCCACCTCAGGATGATCTACAATTCTGAGATTCTACGCTCCTGCAGAACTCAGCCATGTCAAGTGAACCCTCCATCACGCTCCGAGCAGAGCCACAGACACACCTTTAGCTCACACCACACTAGCACCACAGCATGTTCTTGATCTGGTATTTTCTACATTAAATTTCAACAGCACAGTGGCTTTGAGTGCAAGGTACTCAGGACAGGGCAAATTAAATGGCTTCTCCCCTTGCTTACTGCCTTTGTAGTCCTTAACAAAAACATTGTGTTACCATTGAAACAGCAGCAAACGTCGTGTTTCTCACTAATCCATTCTTAAGGAAAATACACATGTTGTGCTTATTCTATCCTGGCTTCTCATTCAAGTTGGGATTTGTTATTACTCAGCAAATAGTTTCCACAATGGCAGAGTGACTCAGACTTTCCTGGGTGCCTCCCTCTGACTGCAGCTCTCCAGAGCTCTGTTACTCATTTACACTTCCAGTGAACTGTCAAGAAGCAAAGTTTTACCTCTTTTACTACCCGGTAGTTGTAGCTGCTAGTACTTTCAGGCTTTTGAGACTTGCTGTGACCTTCCTGAGGATAAAATCAGACAATTTATTAGTAGCTTATACTACTGTCTACATGAAGGCTAAAATTACCGTTCTAGGATAGCGCCCGCTCTCCTCCTGGGAAGGATTGTCATCCTCCAGCTCTCTGACAGCCTCAGAAAAATACATACAATTATCCTGTCAAGTCACATTGACCTCTAGCACACAAAATAAGGTGAGGGTGGGATGATTTCAGAGACAGCAACCTCCTGTCCTTTGCCTGTCACATTCTGTCTCTAATCAAGTCTCCCCTCAAAAAAACCCCTTACTTTCTCTCCCTCTCTATTGTTATTAAACTGTCACTGCACAATACCAAGAGATTCCTCACAGCAATGTGTACAAGAAAAGCAACAAGTGGATCACTTGTATTTACTTCCAACAATAAATGTTCCTAAAGCAGGGACTGTTTCTTGGATCCCCTCATCCAGTCTTTCCTATTTGACTGCAAATTATATGGAAGCAAAAGATGCTCAAAGAGTTCTAAGCCAGAGGTGCATGTTGGGGAAATCCTGTATTATCAGGTACAGATAAAGCACAGCTCTCTGCTGTCATTTAATCCAGTGCCATGACTCAAAATGCATCACCTGAGCAGTTCACAGCTCTGCCCTTACCTTACTTGAGGTACTTTTGACTGCACAAATCCCATGCCATCAATCAGTGCTGAAAGGACACAGCTGGGGAGCCAGAGCAAACCCAAACCAGCCCTGTTAGACCCTAAAGGTGACACCTCAGTGGCTGCTACTGGGCATCACCCGGCTCAAGTTCTCCTCTAATTCCTGCCTCCACCTGAAAGCAGTAGAGAGAACCTCACCTAGGCAGTGTGCTGGGAAGATGGGCCTTGTCACAGTTCTGAAAGCAGCTACACCCTCCAAAGACCCACCCAAATCCGCACAAACACAGCCCAATTACCTCTTTCTTCTTGTGCTCGTTTTCACCTGGCACACTGTCCATGGCCTCATCAGGACCTTGGCCTTTGTACACCCAGAGCTCAGATTTCTCCACGATTGACCTCAGCTGGTCCAAATCTTGTTTGATCTGCTTGTAGTTGTCAACATCTTGGCTGGTAACGAGCAGTTGAACCTTACAGGGAGGGAAGCCATTAGTGGCACAGAAAGGGCTGGGTTCAGCTGCCATAAATACATTCAAATGAGGAATAACTCTCTCCAAACACACACATACCTGCTTGAAAGCCTGAAGGACTTCTTGTCTCTGGCTGAAGTGCCTGAAGAGCAGCTGCAGTGCCCCAGACACCAGGGGAGGGTAATCGTGCATCGTTAAATGCAGCAGAACCCGGAGAAAAGTCCTGCCCCCGTGATCATCCAAATCCAGAGGGGTGTTCTCCTCACTGGAAACACAGCAGGAGTTAACCAGCACATTAGACTGAGTGCCCCAGCAGGTTCTGAGTCCACTCAGCAGTGGCAGAAAACCTTTTTTCTTACTTTTAAATAAGGGGGGAAATTGTACTGAGATTTTATTGCGGCATCGAGCTGAGATGCACTAATCCTGCACCTTGGCTTTCACCCACACCACGGGGCCCTCCCCTGATGCTCCTTCTGGCTGAAGGACCTTATCTGTGGTTTTTGATCCAAATGGATGCTACTTTGTGCTGCATCAAAGCCATTTTAGGAAAATGAAGCCTGAGTAACTGTAGCAGCTGTTTCCACGTTTTCCCCAGTCCCCACCTCACTCTGGAGTCCCCCACCCCTTGAGAGCCCTCCAGCCTGGGGACTCCCCCTCCATTAGCACCTGTGAAGAGATACTTTCCTTCCACCAAAGATCCCCTCAGCTTGTTCTTCAATATGTTCAAAGTCCAGGGCTCCTGAGAAAATAAACAAGACAAATACATGAGGTCAGAGGGGCATCAAAGATTTTTTTCCGACTTAAAAACACTTCAAATGGCAAGTGGGAACCTGAAACAATCATCCCATTAGCCCCTTGAAGATTCCAGAGTCTTCCCTAAGCCACACAACCTCATTCCTTCCAAAATAACCCACCTGGTACATTAGCTGGCATTTCTTGACTACTGCTTCCAGTGGGGGATTCAGACATCTGGGCATTGCTTTCATCAAATTCGTGTTTAAATATACAAAGCAGGCAGGAGATCCTATAGTCCAACCGCACGTTCAGAATAAACTGATGGTACAGAAGGAGGAAAAATGCTGAAATAATCTGTGTATTTCCAGCACATCTATGATTCACACACAATGCAGAGCTACCAACGTGCAACATCAACCGAGAAGAGACATGGATTTAACTTGGAAAAGTTACCCAGAATGGTAAGGGCCTGGCACAGAGAAGCTGTGGCTGCCCCTGGATACCTAGAAGTGCCCAAGGCCAGGTTGGATGGGGCTTGGAGCATCCTGGGACAGTGGAAGGGGTCCCTGCCATGGCAGGGATGGTACTGGGTGGGCTTTAGGGTCCCTCTCAACCCAAACCATTCCAGGATTCCATCTTTCTAAGCTATGCAGATGTTGCCTTAAGAATCCCCAGAATTCAGTAATATTTCCCAGGGATTTCAACTAACATGGCATACACACATAAATACTTATGGGTACAAAATTTTGGCAGAGTTTTGGTGCCTGATTACTGTGTGATGGTGCATCCTCACCCCATCACCTGGGAAAGGAAAGCAGCACTTCCACCTCCATCCTGAACACGTGCTGCTCTTCTCCTGGGGCGCGGGGACACAAGAGCAGGACACGAGCTGCCAGGCTGTGCCATGCAAGTTACCACCTCAGCTGGGCTGGACCAGCTGGTGCCAGAGAAACCTCCAGCCTAGCAGAGACCACCTTCTCCATGGCCTTCCTCTTGAGGAAGGAGCTACGATGCCAAGAACACTTAGCAGCTTTTGGGGAAAATGCTCAGTGCCAGTTTGAATAGCCCCTTGTAACAGGGAATCCTGGCACACTGAAATACCCCCTGCACATGCCAGGCCACGAGAGAAGCTCTGGCTTGAACTAAAATTAGCAATGGTGCAAGGAAGGAATGGAGCCTCCCCTGTGCTGCATCTGCTGCTGAGGGAAGTGTGCAGCCTCCCACAGGGCACGGGCAAGGAACACCAGGGCTCTCCTGCTGCTCTCCTGCCTTCGCCCACCAGGCTCAGGCAGCATTCTGACCCCCAGGACCTCACTGATGAAGCTACTGAGCAGAAAAAGGACTCCTACACTCAGAGGGGGAAGATGCATTTCAGCGCAATAATTCTGAGTAAATAGCTAGGAAAAAATGTGTGTCCCAAAGACTTTGGGACAAGTGAGAAAAGCAAGTGAGAAAACCAGAGATGGATGGAAGAGAGAGAGGCTGGCTGTGCATGCTGAAAATACATGTCAGGCTGATGGCTCTGCAAAGAAGAGTCCTGAGATTTCCCCATTCCTTGGGGCACTTCAGATGGCTCTGTAGACTCAGAGAAATTGGGAAGACAATAGGGGGAGGTAATGACAGCTCTGCTTCAAGTCAGATACTCACAAACCACTGCTAAAGATGCAAATGTGTACTACAAACTCTTTTCTAGTAAATTCTTTCAGTAATGGCACAATATTGTCATAAACAAGTTGAGAGCTCCGTGCCTGACAAGGTCACCCTTGCAATGCTTTCCCAGCTGGAGTCAAAAACACATGAAAAGGCAGCAGGACACAATTAGTGCTTGGAGACAGCACAAAATGCTCCATCAATCTGCACTGCTGGTACCTGGAGTATCTCGATGATCTTGAGCTTGGTGTCCATGACCAGGATGTCCTCCTTCTCCGGCTCACTCTGCTTGACGTTCCCCTCAGGGGCAGCTGCCAGTGGCGTCATGGGCAGGAACCCCCCGCCCCTGAGCACCACCTGGGTCATCAGCTCCCCCACGCCGTGGATGGACCTCATCACATTGCTCCCTTCAGAGAGGAAACAGGTACGGTTAGGGTGGTGGAATGGGACTGCAATAACGGCACGGACCGGCCACATCCTACAAAGAGAAGGTGTCTCGACATTCCACATCCACACCCTGGGGACAGGGGGAGCCAAGAGAAGCACTGCAGTACTTGGAGCAGCCCCCTGCCCTCTCCCATCACAGGCACTACTCAGCTTCACAACCAGGCCATGGACAGAAAGGAGGAGATTTCCAAGCACAGCATCACTGGCCAGGGAGGGAGGGGATTGTCCTGCTCTGCTGCACTGGGGTGGCCTCACCTCCAGTGCTGGAGGCAGTTTTGGGGGCCAAAACCTAAGAAAGATCTAAAGATGTTAGAGAGCACCCAGATGAGGCTGCAAAGATGGGGAAGGGGCTGGAGGAGAAGTGATATGAGGAGGAGCTGAGATCATTTGGTCTGTTCAGATGGGGCAGAGGAGACTGAGGTCAGACCTCACCAGGGGCTGCAGCTCCTCCCAAGAGGCAGACACCAATCTCTGCCCTCTGTAACAGGGACAGGACCCAGGGAACAGCTGGAGCTGGGCCAGGGCAGGGTCACACTGGAGATCAGGGAAAGGTTCTTTCCCCAGAGGGTGCTGGGCACTGCCCAGGCTCCCCAGGGAATGGGCACAGCCCTGAGGCTGCCAGGCACAGGGTGCAATTGTTGGGGTGTCTGTGCAGGGCCAGGTGCTGGAGTGGATGATCCTTGTGGGTCCCTTCCTGCTCAGGGTGTTGTGTGACTTCATCATTCCACCCCACACTGACACTTTGAGATGAACCAGAACCACCCAAGAGCTTTCTGTCCTACACTTTCCAGCCTTACCTTTACTTTCCTCGCCTTTTGCCATCTTGGTAATAGGGAAGATGGTAGTGATGTGCACACAGTCTAATATAGCAAGGAGGATTTTGGTTAGTCTGAGGAGGTCACAGAAGTTGTAGAAACCAAAATATATCAGATTTCTGGCTAAGTTAACAACCTACCAAAATAACAATAAAAAGCCTGATTAATACTAAACATTTTGCTATCACAGTCAAGTTGTCTTAACACAGTGACAAGATTAAGAACCCGGCTGAGGTCATTATTTTACCATAATATCTGGGAATTCTGCAAGACTGTCTAGTTCTACATGACATCAGAAAGTTTTCTACTTGCCTACAAATACTGCAATGCTTGCAGTTAATGTCTGTCTCTGCAACTGATATTCTATAGCTACAAAACCAGACTATATTTGTCTCATTACAGAACAGGGCAAGACTAGAGGGAAGGTACAGATAATTTCTATCATTGTCTTACAAAAAAAATATCACACCCATAAAGCTGAGCTTTGTAACTTCCAAGTTAAAAAGTCTCCCCACAAGTCCACCCCATAAAGATCCACATAAAAATATCACATACAGGGCAAATATTTAATGTAGCCCCCTTATCTGAAGTATATTACCTCAACTGTATTTTTTACAGACTATCACACCTTTTCTTAAATTAATGGTTATTTATTGCATGGATTTGCTACATTTTATTTGCACAGACTATTTTAACAGGCCAGTAAGTCACAGGACACTTTTTCTCTTGGTGAACATCACTTTAAGCCCTGGAGACTCTCAGTGTTCGATTTTTGAGATATTTATTCCAGTAAAGCCTGGCTTTGCAGTAACACTGAGAGCACAGAGAGTAAACAAGGCTGCTGTAAACCTCAGACATAAACCCACGTTCATTAATTGTATTTCAAGAACCATCATTGCAAACTCACAAAACTTCTGTGGGGCTAACTTGCACGAGGAGAAAGGAGCCAGCTGAGGCTCAGCACCCAATAATTAACACTCACTAATTACTTGCCAAACTACCTGCTGCTGAAAAAATAACCAACATTCCACAAAAAAAAAGGAAAAGGATAAAATCAGAACTGGATAACTACCTCAAAAGTGAGCTTATTTTTCTCTTTATCAGAGAAAGGGAATCTCTGACACACCACATCTCTTAAATATTCCTCTACAAATTCCATTGTTTGTGCAAATCTCTCCTTAATTTCATCTTTGGAAGTTCCACTGCTATCATAGCTGAAGAGGGGAAAAAAAAAGAACAAAACAAAAAAGAAAACAAAACAAAACTTAGCATGCAAATACACAGGGCTCTTTTCCCCCCAGCACAATTTTTCATTGGTTTGTCAAGATCTAAGAAAAGCTAAAGGCTGGTAAATAATTTATCCAAATGAGGGAGTCAGGACACTGACACCAAAATTTCCTGGCTTTTGTTGTTTTATCCCATATGCTCATTAGGTACTATTTTAAAATGTCTGAGGAAATAAAAAAAGAGATAAATTTTTCCCAAAAACCAGAAAAAGCAACCCTCAATATTTGAGTGGAAACAATGACAAGCCATGTGCAGCACTGAGGAGAAAGGGTGGCCAAGAGAGGCTGAGTGGGGATGGTATTCTTCCTCCAAATAAAACCAATATATATGCAAAGCAGACATTAATTTTTAATATAAATTCTAGGGTTTTTTCTCAGTATGTGCAGAGTGACTTCGAGAAGGACAATCCCACCACCTCCCACAAAATACTTTTGCTTCCTGTTTGATCACTTATCACTGGTGAGCCTCTGCCAGAGCTGAAACCATTTGGTTTTATATTTTGGCCTTTAAATTTGATTTATTATCTACTGCATCTCTCTCAGCAGAGAAAACCAGGCTGGCAAGGAGGAAAATACAAGAAACCACTGAACACCAGTACTAACACTGACAAGACTTGAATTCCTAACACGTAACATCAATTTTAGGTGTTCATTTTCTCCAACTGAAAAAAATGAGCTCTGAACAGTTGAGTACTACAAATTTGAAATTATTAAATATAAAGAGTTAATACAAGTGGTCAAGAAACCAGGTGCCTGCTCCAGCTGTGGTTTTGTGAAGTTCTTCAGCACTGTGCCAGAGGATTTTCCACTGGAAGTTAAGGAGCATGTCCTTGTTTGAGCATCTTCCCCCTGGTTTCTGCTGGTGGTGGTGTGAGCTCCCATAAGGACAATCTGCCCTGAGGGGACCATACTCAGAGGAGATGGCCTCAAGCTGGGGAGGTTTAGAGAGATTTTAGTGAAAATATCTTCACTGAAACAGTGGTGAAGCCCTGGAAGAGGGGGCCCAGGGCAGAGGTGGAAGCACCATGCCTGCAGTGTTCCAAAGAGGTGTGGATGTGGCACTTGGGGACACGGCTCAGTGGCAGATACTGGACTTGAGCTTGAAGGGCTTTTCACAGCTTAACAATCCTGTGGCTCTCCTCTAACCAAATGAGGCAGGAGCAGAGATGAAACCCCTCTCCCCTGCCCAGGTCACTCCATGGTCACATCACCCAGACACGCTGTGACCACTGAGCTCACCCCACACAAAGGGAGCTCATTTAATTCTCAGCAACACATTAAGGGGTGTTTGATTTATTTACAAACTGTATAAATAATGCACGAACTCAGGACTGATCTGGTGTTACCCTGAAACCCTCCAGCATTGCCACCCCTCCCCCAGCGCGGCACTCACTCGTCGATGGCGATCTCGGAGGGGATCTCGGACCAGAGGCGGGCGTATTTGACAGGGGTCACCTGCTCCTGGGGGTCCCTGTCCACGTGCATGTGCAGCATGAGGCGGCAGAAGGAGGCGCGCAGGTCGTAGGGCAGGTTCTCGTCGGCCATGCAGCGCAGGATCAGGTCCACATCCAGCTGCCCAGAGATCTCATTGATGGCCAAATACTGGCGGTCAAGGCACATTCGAGCAAAGAGGTTCAGCTGGTATCTTCGGGGGGAAAAGGAAAAAAAGAAGAAAAGAACGTGATTTAATTTAGGTGAGCTTAAAGCTTACGCTTTAATTTCCTGTGTACTGTAAAGTGTATATAACTATATATACAATATACTTTATATATTAAATACAAAGCATATATAAACACATATGAAGTATACTTTATATATCAAGCATATATAAATATATATATATTATATATAAATATATACACTATGAAGTATATATACTGATATACTCCTAGGTATTCATAGAAATAATATTATATTATCCAGTAATAGAGCTCATCCTTATTATGCAAAGAATAAAGTACTCATCAAACACTAGCAAACAGTGGAACAACAGAGTAAGTTAAATGGCATAGAATAAATAAAATAGAATCACTGATTAAACATCATAGAATCCCAGAATGGTTTGGGTTGGAATGGACCTTAAAGCCCATCCAGTGCCACCCCTGCCATGGCAAGGACACCTTCCACTGTGCCAGGCTGCTCCAAGCCCTGTCCAGCCTGGCCTTGGGCACTTCCAAGGATCCAGGGGCAGCCACAGCTGCTCTGGGCACCCTGTGCCAGGGCTCCACCTCCCTCACAGGAAATAATAATTAATGCTTTTTATGAAAGCTACCGCAGAATGCAAACACTTAAGGTAACTCAGCCTAAATACTATGTAAGGCCAAACACTTGTTCCAGATGCTGAAGCCACACTTCCCTGAGGCAACAACACAGATGGGTCCAGTCATTAAAAATCAGGTACCTGATGAAACAACTACTGAGCTCTGCTCCCTTCAGTGAGAGAACTGGTAGAGAAAAACTGAACTTCACTCCTAAGCTTTTCAGGCCATGAACTGATCACTGGCACCTCACTTAGTGCACAACCAACAGGCTGATAATTCACCTTTAGCCATAAAGCCCATGCCCAACACTCAGCACTGTTCATGGGCTGCTGCTCAGTACTGTCAAGTGTGAGGCTTCCTAAAGAAAAGGTTTAATTGAAAGTAGATTCCTTTCACTTTTAGTACCCCTCGTAGAATTTGACCAAACCATATCCTAAGCCCTTCTTTTAAGCATGTTTATGAGGTATAATGTAAAAAATCATTAACACTACCATTGTTATACCACTACATATACCAATAATTAATCCTATCAATTCTATTTAAAGCCAAGTTCAAGAAAAATACCTGTTTTGAAAGCACACATATTTTAAAAACTTGTATTTAAGAGGTCTCTTTTTGAGCTCAAACAGGCTCAAATAAAACCATGTATTAGGAATTTTCCTGCAAGAATCATTTCAATGGAAGAGGCAAGGCAAAACAAAATTGTTATTAAAACAAATAATCTAGTTGTACTTTCTGCACTGCCACAGCTGAGTCTGTCAAATGACTCTCAGGGGTTTATAACCCAGACACAGGAATTTGGTCTGGGCTGAAACCTGACCTTACACTACGCCAAGAACTCCGTGTCTTGTCAAGTCATCTGGAAACACCACTGGAGTCAGACCTGCCCAAAGCACGGCCTGGGCTGTGCAAAGCAGCCCTGCACACCCTCCCCACCCAGCCTGGGGCACGAACACAGCTTCTTGTTGGTGCTGCTGGGAACTACAGGACCACGAATGGCTTGGGGAGAAAGCAGGAGGCACAGAGAACAGCAGTGACTTCTTGCAAACCAAAAGCAAAGCCATTTACACACCTAAATCCTGCCATCCCCAAGTGCCCCCTGAACACAGGGGAGCCAGTGGTCACCTGCAGGGGCTCTCCCAACACCCCCCAGCAGGAAACCAGGTACAAACACAAAGTACTGGGGAAATTCAACACACTTGAAGCCTGAAATACATTTTAAAAACCAGTTTAAACTGGCTCATGTCAATAACTGGACTCCTCACCATGAATAACTTTGTGCTTTCAGCCCTCACTTGTGAGACACTTCACCCTCCCTCTCTGAAGGCTTTTTTGAGCATGAAATAGGAGCTTTCCTCCCAAAGTACACCCTGTGCACCCAGGGCCTCTCCACACAGCCCTGCTGAGCTCTGCTGTGTGCTGTTAACCTGTAGTAGCTGAGCACGTCCCGATCCTCCTTCTGCCCCTCCTTGGCATCCTGGGCCAGCTCTCGGATGCTCTTGCTGCGGATCTCCTTGTTGCTGTCCCTCCAGAACAACCACACTTCTTCCTCATCCTCTCCAACCTCCAAGGCGTTTTCTCCACTTGACACTTCTTCAAATTCAAATCGTGAGAGCACCAGCCTGCCAGGAGGAGGGGAGGTTACACTCCAGACCCACAGACATCCTTCACATTTAAGACACTTGCTAAAATGTATCTTACCCTTTCAGCAGTAGCATTTTACTACACCAAATCATTGGGGTGTATTATTAAAAGCATTAGATTATAAGCTTTCCATTCAACCTTAAAAAGATGAACATTTCAGCTCCTTTCAAGTGAAAAAGATAAACAAGGAAGTTAAAGACACATAATAATGGACTTTCAAAACCTTCTTTACAGAAGAACTGATTCAAAGATCATTCAACAGAGCAGGAAAAGACATGGGAAAGAAAAATACCTAAAAAGTTGATTAATTTTGTATCCCATAAATGCCAAATGGATCAGAACATCTGTTTATGTCATGAGGTAACTAGAAATAAATCAGCCGCTGATACTAAAAAGGCTTCCAGCAAAGAAAAGATCAAGATCTGAAAAAAACCTAAGTTAAATACTCAAGGACAAATAAGTGATGTACCAATATTAAGTGCTCATGGAAATAAGTACAGCCTTTATGATCTCATGACAAGAATTAAACGTGCAAGAACACTCTCAGCTGTTTGTGTTTTAAATACTACCTGCTTCCCTTCTGCAGCATTCTGATAATGGTTATCTACTCCCCAGTATATATATTGAATAAAGCTATCTTTATCAAAGACAATCAGGATTTGATGCCTGCTATGAGGCCTCAGCAATGGCAGAGGAGACCCAAACCCCACCTCAGTGGGAGGAAAGGTGAGCAGAGCCAGACCAGCTCCTGCTCTGCTGCCAGCTGAGCTCCCTCAGAGCTGGGGGAGGATCAGACCAGGAGCCTGAACACCTTCCTGCAAAGTCTGGGTGCTTTGGATCAAACAGGAGAGATCTGAAGGATTGCTGCCTGCAGGGCTGAGGATGCACCTGGCAGACACCTGCTGTCCCCAGCCCCTGTTCCCTGTGTTTGAAGAGGACCCCACACAATTCCCTGCTTCCTCAGGACGTGCCAGCAGCGTGCTCAGCTTTGAACCACCTTCCTTCTGCTTCACACCAGGAGAACCATCTTGAAAGGCACCAACTTACTTGGTTTCAATGAGAATGTCTGCATTGGCTGGGTTCAGCACGGCTTTACAAATCAGCTCCTGTGTCACGGGAATAGACTTGTTCATGGAAACGCACAGATCCGAGAGGTAATCCAAAAACCTGTTGGAAAACATGAGCCAAAAGGGTATCAATCACTGGTGAGATCTAGACTGAAGCAATCTACATTTCAGGAAGCAAACATTCAGAACTCCACTTGAAGAGTGCAGAGCAAGACTCTCTGCCCGAGGGGACGGCAGGGCGAGTGCCAGAACACAGTGAACTGGCTGTGCTTCCTCCTGAGCAAGCTGGCAGGTACAGACTCTTCCCAGAAGGAAAAGGGTAATCACATATTCAAAAATGCAGCTCTCACCTGGGCTCCCTATTTTTCCTCACGAGACTCACAAAGGTGTCAATCTCAGCAGCTGTGATGTGCTTCTCCAGGAGCTTGCGGTTGTTATGGAGCAGGGCTGTGATGGTGTCCTCAGCCAAGACATCGTAGCCAATCTGCTTCTGCATGAAGCCAAACTGCTTGGCAATGTATTCCTTCAAAACACACAGACAAGGAGGAAGGGACTGCAATTAACCCTCAGAATTTAAAACAGTAACAGAAAACAGGACGATGTTTGTCAATACCAACATCCCAAGGAGCGAACTGGGTTAGATCCAAATTGTTTGTGTGAAAGAAAGCAAACAATGACAGACATCCCTAACTCCTCCATCCCTCCCCTCTCTCCTGGGCTAGACACCAGCAAGGCATTTATACTTATCTGACAGGACCTTGTTTTTAATACATGGCAGCAAGAACTGAACAGCCTTAATTTACAGGGCAACTTTCAACAGAGCCTGTAGTCAGCAAGGGTGAACAAAGTCTTCTAATTCACCTGCATGGGACAGTCAGAAATGCTGTTGTTTTCTTAAATCCCACTTAGAACCAGTGCTAATTACATTACAGTCTCTGACAGAGATGAAAAATGAAAATGAAAAATAGAATGAAACGGAGCCATCCCAAAACCTCATGCTGACTGTACAACCACAGCAGAGCAGGGTTTATTTTAAGGGATAAAACTTTTTTTTTTTTTTGAACAGAGGAACCATGTTGGTGCCATTGACCATGACAGACATATTTCCAACCTGATTCTTCCTGTAGTCCTGCTGGGAGTGCCTGAGCACCCTGTAGCAGAGTCTGCAGATGTGCCTGAAGGGCGCGTGGCGCTGGTCCCCCAGCTCCTCCAGCCGCAGCATGGGGCCGTCCCCGCTGTCCGTGAAGGGTGCTTGCAGCAGCTTGAAAATCTACAGATTTATTAAAGAACACAGACACGACCCCATGAGGCACTGCCTTCTTCGGGTTAAAATTAGCGCCAAAGCTCTGTGCCTTTGTATTTCAAAGGATACAAAGAAATATGTTACAGTCACCCAAGTTCTTGGCCATGGAGCAGCCCCAACAGAAGATGTTGATCACCTTTATTCAACACCATCTGCTGGAATTCTTAGTTACAGCAATGGTGAGCCTACAGTCCACTGCCCAGAGCCTGCTGAAAGCTGGAAACTCAAAGGACCTTTAGGTCCCAATAATTTGAGACCAAAATTCCCAAAATTTCACAGAGCCACAGAATGGCTTGGGTTGGAAGGGACCATAAACACCATCCCCTTCCAACCCTCCTCCACAGGGACACCTCCTACCAGAGCAGGCTGCTTCAAGCCCCGTCCAGGTTCTCTGCTATCAGGTTCTTTTTGTCCAACAACTCTTCTCACAGGCAGAGCTTAGAGAAAACCACAGCCTACCTGCTTTAGAATATTCTGCTCTCTCATCAGCTTTTGCCGTTCTCTGTTAGGCTTAGAAAACACCACTTCAAGGACGTCCTGGCCAGAATTAGTTCCACCAGTAACAAAGTAGACCAAATCCTCCAACAATTTGGTAACAGATCTACAGAAAAGCCAGAAGCTGTTAACATGAGAATACAAATTCTCTGTGCTAGAAGAGCAGTGCCAGGGTTAAGTTTACACAGATTTCTAAATGCTAAGTGAAAAACTAACAGCAATTAGGGACTGGATAAAGCTCAGAGGTTTGCACAGAATTTAAAATTAGGAACTAATGCTTCCCCATTGCTGCAGCCTCACTGTCCAACAGCTAAACCAGAGCAGCAGCAAGACAAGAAAATCACTTTAGGGCAACCCTACACTTGCCAAGTTCTATCTGGCACTTCTCTCAAATGCCACAAACAATGAATCAGGTGATAATCTCTCCCAAGGCCAAGTAAAGGCACTGGCTATGGAAGCACAGGGGCCCTGGTGTGACACAGCCACCTCTGTGCTCTTTTTGTGTGGCCACATTTTCACGGACATGGTCAGAGGATTTGCAGCAAGTCACATGTTCAGTCCTCACAAGATGGATTAGGAATTCCCACACTCCACTTGCAGAGGTATGCTGGGGATTAGTCCCCCAAGCTCACAACATTTCTCATGCTCTCACTTCACAGAGGACAAGGAGGGCTGGACAGACCAGGCCTGAGAACCTCCACTGTGGACACAACAGTAAAACCATCCATTTCTTTAAATCTCACCAAGCAGGAAACCAAATTCCTCTTCTATAGCTTACTCTGATAAAAATTTCAAAGAAACAGTTACTGACTAAAGGAAACAGCATTATCTGAACCCAACTCTGGTTTCCTTACCTTCTTTCATTCTGGGTTATTGTTCCCTTTTCCAGCTTGCCAGCAATGGAACCTAAAACTTTACTTGCATCATTTGCAAAATCCAAGTCCCGGACCTCTGCAGGTGAGACTGGCACTATAGCAAAAGCTTCTTTGTCCTCCTTCACTGGAGAGGTACCAATCTGAAACCCAGAGAAGCTTTATCAGCAAAGCCACGGGCAGGAACAAAGCAGTGCTTCACACACTCAGCGATAATGAAACAGAAAAGCCACGCTCTGCTTAGGCAGCGTGGGACCACTGCTGAAGCCAAACTGAGAACACTACCCCTCTGTCCAAGCTCAGAGCTGTTCCTAAATCAAAGGGGCAGCAGGTGAGATGGCCAAATGGTACTGTAGCCAGTGAAAAAAAACATCCTCGTCCTGAGGACTGTTGCGGAGTAGAAACTGAACAGTGTAACTAGAAAACTACCATCACACTGAGCCATTAAGGGCAAGTATTTTGCCCAGGCACTGTTCATTCCTGTCACATGCTTGGGGTGTGACAGGCTCAAGGGGTGGAACTCCTGCCAACACCACTTTGGTGAAGTACAGCAGTCAAAGCATATGCATACACCAAGTAACAGCACTTACCTTCAGCATCACGGGTTTCTCCTCTTCT
Source organism: Falcunculus frontatus (assembly GCA_013398115.1). NCBI lineage: Eukaryota > Metazoa > Chordata > Aves > Passeriformes > Falcunculus > Falcunculus frontatus. The sequence goes on from VZRV01004674.1 coordinate 219,468, forward strand.
TTATCAATAGGGATGTTGGTGCTGTGAACCCAGGTGTTGGTGCAAAGGTGCCTGAGCCTCACGTAGGAGTTCCTGAAAGAAAGTCAGGAGTGTCCCAGCATGAGTGAGCTTCCCAGATGAGAAGTCTATGCATTGCTGGGATTTTGAGATGCTGGCAGGAACAAGTGGAAAACAAGTGTCATCTCTGTCCACACTGCATCCTACAACTGGAATAATATTCTTATTGCCTTAGCTAATGCTATAAATTCACCTGAGGAAGGCTTCTTCTGCAATGGAAGAGATTCTGCTCTGAAACAGAACCACAGCCACTCTGAGTTGCTGTAACTCAGCTGCTGCACAGGAACAAACTAAACCTCTTCCCATCCCCACTTTTCCACTGCTATGAGCTGCCAGCTTCCTCCTTTACCTCTGGGGTTTTCAGCCCAGAACTCCCTAATATCTGTGTTTGGGGGTATCTGATGATTTAGGGAGTTGCTGAATAGATGGAACAAACTTTCTGTGCCTTCTCAGCGGGACCAGCTGCAAAGGGCTGTGTGCAGAGTGTGTGTCTTGGAAGGATGCAGCAGCTTTTCAACAGCAAGAGGTGCCACATGAACAGTAAAGAACATGTAAACAACAGAAAATCCTGTGCTAAATAGCTGGCGTTACATCCTAACACAACACAGACAGGTCACAGGAACGAATGCCTTGATAGGACACCCAAGGCTTTTAGTCCCAGGTCATTCCTGGCAAGGAGGTCACTTAGGAAACCACTTAGTCTCAATTTTCCCATCTGTAAAATGGTGTTCTCTTACTTACACCTCAACTGTAAAGTACTCAAGTGAAGCTTCAGGCATTTTCTAATTATTTCTACATTCATTTGAAGAGGAACCTGCTTCCAAAGGATAAAAGGAAAATCGTCTGGGGCAGCTTTACCTTAAAAAGCCCATCACAGCCCCCGAGCTCCGAAGCAGCCCGAGCTGAGGCAGATGCTCACTGTACCTGGGGACGAGGCTGTCTCCCCCTCGCAGGGTGGTTGGGTCCAGCTCGAAGATGGAGGAGATGTCGTTGCCCTCGGGCACGGACACCAGGGAATAGGCCATCTTCTCCTGGGCCCCCCGGCCCCGGCGCGCCGCGTCCTGCTCGGGGTCCAGCTGCGGAGGGAACCCCCAGGGCGTCAGGACAGGCCCTGCACAGCCACCCCCACAGCCCCAAACACACTGTGGGTGCAGACAGGACTCTGGACCAGTGAACGGGGCTGCAGGACACCAGGAACACTGACAGCAGCTGCTCTGGCCAACCACTCCTTGCTTGCCCTGGTGTAACTCCTGATTACCACCACAGTAACTCCCCCTCCACACAGAATTTATGTCTTGCAGACAGTGCCAGAAGAGACAATCCACCCCAGCCATTCACCCCACACGCACTGGGAGCTCTGACTGCTTTCTGATAACTCACATCAACTGAGATCCCCAATCCTGACACTACCAGCTCTCCAAACATATCCCACACATTGCAATTATCCCTCTAACCAAGAAATTAGTCAGCTGAAAATATAAAAACCAGCCACACCACATACAAACAACCTTGCTGAGAAATAATCAGCTTCAGCAGCAAAAACGGGACCCCCATCCATCAATCCCAGGCAAGAGAAACAAAAAGCTAATCAAGGAGTTGGATGTCTTGCTGTTCACACTACAGCTTGTGCTACTCTCAAGCACAATGACATGTTCCAAAGGCCATGGCACCAGAAGGATCTTTATTCCCAAGGTGCCAGCAAATCCCCAGCCTCCTTCAGCAAAGTAAAGATACATCAATTGGATAAAACCCCGGGGTTTCAGACGAAAGGACAAAAGGGTAGGAAAAAACAAAGATGAACTGAGAAAAAGGAACAACAACTTTCTCCAAATCCTTTCCTAGGGAACTCCCAGCTACCACAAATCCCTGAAGAAGTTGCTCACTGTCCTGGCACGCAGGAGCCAGCTGTCCATGTACAACCACCTAAATCCTGGACGCAATTTTCAAGGCGACCAAGAAAGCAATTTCTCAGCTTCTCTGTGATGGTGGCACCAGTGAAGGGAGGCACCCGAAGGAGTCAGCACTCAGGCACCTGCCTGTCAAGTCCTGCTGTAAGGCACTGCCATCCTGAAGCATATGGAAAAGGTATCCGATGTTGCTTGTGCCTCAGGATACTCCCAAGTTAACATATTTGCAGTCAATGAACTTGGCTGCAAAGCAGTGACATTTAAAGTCTGATTCTGTACATGGGAACAAGCAGTTATCTGTATGGAACAGAAATACACTTTGGGAGTGTGCCTTCAAGGGAAGGAGCAACTCTGCACTCAGAGTCCATCTGGAGAGAAATTCTGGGAGAAATTCGCTCACTTGGAATGAATTCTCTGAATTTCAGCTGTCTCCTTTATCCCCCCCAGCAAGGGGAGGAAATACAGTGAGGGATACAGCTGCTCTGCATTCACAGCTTGTCCTTCAGGAGACAACTGGGCACTTCTCAAAACTGTGGCAAGGCTGAGCATGAGCAGCAAAGCAGAAAGCAGGAAATGGGGCAATTCAGGGAGCACTGAAATTCAACCCCAAAGCTGACAAGAGCGGCCCCCTTTGCTGCTGGAAGGTGGAGCTGGCACCTCACCTGTGCCCATGTAAATCCTTCCTGCACAGCCCCCGGAGGGATAAGGAGAAAACAACAATAAAACCACTGAGCTGAGCACAGAAACCCTGCAGACAGCTCGCATTTGGATCAAGCTGGATTTTGAATAAAGTTGGACAAAGCAGCCTACAGCCTCCTGTCACCAGTGAATGTTAAACGATGTGGCAATTTCCTGTCAGAGCTGAATTATGTGCTCCTGCTCCTGTTCTTGCTGGTCTATTTTTGCCATCTAGTGGTAAAAAGACAGAGCAGGGAGAAATCATGAATGTTACCCATGCCCTGTGTCAGCAGGGATGTCTACCCAAAGGACCCCAACATTGATTAACTTTCAAAAAATGAACCCAACAGAATATCTCAGCACTGGATTCCCCCACACCTGCCCAAACAACAGCTGTGGGTGGGGTTTGTTCAGTTTTTCAGCTTTTAGTTTACTGCAGTCAAGCTGCCGAATGCCACCAATAAGTAATCAGGAAAACAGCTCAATATCTAAGGGCAAGAGAAGCATTTTAATGGCCAGGCTACAGTGACAAATCCTTTTAGGAGGAAAATGCACCCTGCAGGATTTCTAAGCATCACATACATCTCTTAAGAACGGAAGGAATAGCTCTTTGTCATATCCAAATGGTGCAAATCTTCCATAATACAGGATAAATGACCAAGAAAGCTGCATAAGCCTATGATCAAATCCAACTAAATAAATAAAATCCACAATGGAAAATGCTGTTCCAGTTTTCTCTGTTTTCAACTACTGAGGCAATGCTGGCTCCCTCTGACACCAAAGAGAAGCTCCTGTTAATACAAAGCACCACACACTCAATCTTGGACACAACAACATTTACTGATAACACAGACTTGCTCCCACAGGAAAATGAGAGGAATGGCACTGGAATCACCCTCCCCCTGCCATTCCTGCTCTCTGTAACCCTGCTTTCCTGAGACAAGGTACAATGACAGCGAATTCGCTGCTCAAACACAGAGGTCAGACAGGCACAGCACTGGGGGACATTCCCCCAGGGACACTTCCCCTCTGGGGTCACCTTGAGCAGCTGGATTTCCAGCCGTTGGCAGGACAGTGCTCCAAGGAAGCAAAGGTTGAGGAAAACAGGAAGACAGAAAAAGATGCCACAAAGGGAGGAGCTGAGGGGGGTTCAGGTAATGTATAAATTCAGTTCCAAGTGGGTTGCTCTTCACTAGGGTCTAATCCAGGTGTCAACACCCACTCCTTGGATAGGCCATAAAAGCCTCCAGAGCATTCTCAGGTTTTTAGTTTTTTCACTAACAACGAAGCCTGGGCCAGCTGTGCCCTGGCCAGGTCAGTCCTGGGCCTGTGCCAAGCCATCCTCAATCAGGGCCAAGACCATACCCTTGCCTATACTTACTGAGGATTGACACTCCAGGTCATCTTCCTCATAGTCAGGGTTTACCTGATGGAACAGAATCACAGGCACGTCAAAACTCCAGCACAGCTGCAAGGGGCAAACAGCCTGAGCACCACCTAAACTCTCACGGTCACCACTGCCCTGCACTCCACAGCACCACCAGGCATGCAGAGCACACTGCCCAAACCCAGCCCATCTCACCAGGCCAGAAATCACTTAAATAACCTGCAAACATGCAGGGAGATTCATCTTATTCAAGAGAATCACTAGAGGAGCAGGAGAGTTAATCAGTTTATGCTTTTTGTTGTTGTTGTTTAAATTCCAAGTGGAATTTCCAACTAGAAATTACTGGCTTGGAGAAATCTTTTAGAACAAACACTATTCTAACCAGGGATCAGGTGAGCAATCTCCTCTGGTATATTCTTGCATGATCTAAGAGCATGTTTTTGTTTTAGTGGATTAGCAAACCCAAGATTTACTGGAAAAGCTCTACACTGGATCATTACTGAAAAGGATTTGCAGTGTGCATGTGACAAAATGCTTCTGGTTTTCCAATCTGCTTATCAGAAGAATAAAAAATGGGATATTTAATCTGGACTTTTCTCTATCTGCAGTTCTTACAGACTGAAGCCAGTGTTTTCATTTTATACTCAGTTCTACGATTCTGCTCAAAAATCAGTGATTCAAGAGAAATTACCAACACTTGAATTCATTTTCCCCCAAAGGCTCTCAGTCATTTACCATTTATTCATCAGTTAATAAAGTCACATTTATTCCAGTGCCCACATGACAGGATACTATTTAGTGCCTATTCTTTGCAGCAGAAGTTCTTGCCTCTAGAATTTGTACAAAAAGTGTAATCAGCTCACAAGTACCCCAAACCATGGTATTCTTTCAGCTCTTTCATCTTATTTCCTTTGTTTAGCATCTATTTTTGTATTAATCCAAATGACCACTCTCCTCCCCTCCCCGTGTCCAGTTTCAGGGTGGGAAATGACAGATTGTGAGAAGGTGCCAAAGGAGGAGAACACGGTGCAAGGGCAAGCAGAGGTGCCAGCCCAGCCCCACGTACCTCTGCTGCCAGGTAGTGCCCCGTGGCCAGGTGCTTGAACCTGAAGAGGCTGTTCCAGTAGCCAGCTCCCCCCCGGCAGGGATCGTGCTGCACCACCTGCAAGGGAAGGGAACACACCTGGAATGCACAGCACAGACCCCGCTCCCCAGCAGGATCTGCCCCATCTCACGTGCAGGGAAGAGCAAACAGAACCAGGGGCTGAGAGAAGACAAAAACACCTCTCATCTGTGACCAGCACAGTGCAGGGAATGCTCTGAGCTGGCTGGGATTAGTTCACTTCGGTTTAGGAATGAATTAAAGAAGGTGCTCTCTATGTGCATGTGTTGCCAGGTCTTGAAACAATCCCCTAGAAAAGGCAACAAATCCACTACCCTACGGCTATAACTCATTTTTGACTGCTTAAAGTGGATGAGGGAAGACACCTGGAAATATTTCAAATGCAACAATGCTGGACAAAAGAACTGATATTTATATTTACTGACTAAGGGGAGCAAGCAGAGCAGAGCCTCCAGCACCTGTAACCCCATCCTGGCTGCTCTGTGGGCACACCTGATTCCTCAAGGAAAACTCAGCACAGCTGCCCTGTACCTTTCAGGGAAGAACCATCTCACCTATGCCAGGTAACTGCACACACACGGGCAGTTACCACACACTGATAACATGCCAAAGTAATGCATGTTACAGGCAGGCTTTCATCTGAAATACAGGAGAAGCTGAATGTCACAGCAGATACTTCTGGAAAGGGAGTATAAATACACCTATCCTTCATTACAACTCATTTTTTGATTCTTACATGCAGTTCATAATTTAATCAGATTTAAAATCATAAACCAACTCTAATAATACCAACAGATTGAGGCTATTTTCAGAAGCCAGTGATGTCCAAGGTGTTAGTCATGCTGTTTAAAAGCCAAGTGAATAAAAAAAAGCCAGTTCAGACAGACCAGCAAGGGGTTGCAACCTCCTATCAAATGAGGATATGCATAATCACGTTATTCCACACCAAAAATAGAGCCTTCAGTACACTCAGCAGGACAGTGGAAATGATAAGCTGTTGTTAAACTTCAGTGACTGGTAAGAAAATGACTTCATTGATGTTTCTCTGTGCCCTTTTCCTGAACTGTAAAGTACCTGAGCTTGAGAGCTCTGTGCTGCACCATCAGAGAGCAGAGCTCCACTGTGATTGTGCACAGAAAGCACAGTAAGTGAAGGAATTTTAATTTAAACTGGTAACAGCAGGAAAATTTAACCTAAAGAGAGAAATCCAGATAGAGTGTTTTTAAACAGAAGCAGTAATTGTTCCTACAAATCCAGCCCCAGCCTGGGTTCCAGCCCTTACCTCCACCTCCCACAGGGCTTTGGAGCTGGTGGCAGATGTGGCCGACTGCCTGCCCGTGGTCCTGAGGAACACGTGCTGCTTCTTCCTGTGCTCATCACATGTCAGGAACTTCTCCTGCTCGGCGTGGAACAGCCTCACCACGTCCCCCTGCCAAAGGCAGGCAGCAGGGTCAGCACGGGCAGTGCCCAGCAGGGCCCCAGCTGCAGACAGGCACAGCTCTGGCTCTCACCCCTTTGAGGATGTCGTCCTTGTTGTCGCTCCATTTCATGAAGAGCACGATTTTCCAGCTGGTGTTGCAGTTCACTGAGTTGACCTGAAAGGAGAACAGACACCATCAGTCCCACTGTCCTGTGCCTGCACAAGAGACTGCCACGAGCCACTGCCTTATTTTTCAGACAACTTTCACCAGAATACTGCAGGCCTGGCTGCATTGCTCTAGAGAAGGGAAGTCCTTTCTCTATCTGCTCCAGGACAAGTAACTCAGAAGTGACTTGCTTGGAAGCCACTTGTTACACACCTGTGCTGGTATATTTAATGTTCTTCACAGTGACCAGTATGGGGTACTGATCACCGTGCCACAACGTTTGGTTTTTGAACACCTTATTTTTAGCCAGTCATGCAAAAGAGACCAAACTCAAACCTCTGCCAGCACCCAAGAGAAAGTGGAGCTCAAAGACTTTTCATTTAAGTCACTGATTACCAGGATAACCATTCCTAAGCAGTGCCATGGGTACCAACCAACTTGCTGAATTCTAAACCACGTACAGACAGCTCAGCTGAAGCACAGAGGGGTTTGTACAGCTGCTCCAGCTGTGCCAGCGTCCCCTTACCTCATTGCATCCCGGATTATCCACAAGCTGATGGCTACTGGCATGGAGAGGCTGGCCAGCATTGACAGGATTCAGGACTACTTTGTCTCCAATGACAACCTGCAGAGAAGTGCAGCATCAGACAGAAATTTGCACCCAGAGAAAGCTCTTTTTCTTCCCTTGTTTTTCTCATAATGGAAGTGATGGGAGGAAGTCACCTTTTTGCAGTCTGGAGAGATGCCAGTCTGAGCATTCTACCAAGATTCTGTTTGGTTCAGAATTTAGCTCACCAAACTCAGTCACTGAGGCAAAACCCCTATGCTACTGGACTCAGAGCCTCGCAGAACAAGCAGATTGAGTTCTGGTACAGGATAAATGATGGCTGATTGATAAATTCCCTGTGTTTAGGTGCAAATATATGCCTGGCCTAAACCCCAGAGCACACTGAAGCTTATGACATCCTGGGTTTAGGAAGATTCTATACCCAAGTGACTCAGATGTTGCAAAAGAAGGGATTAAAATGGCAATGCATTTAAAGACTTCCCATGAACAGGAGCATTTCACTTCCTTATTACCTCACTCCTCATATCCAAAGTGATGACGAATTTTGATTCTAAGCTGACAACACTGAAAACCAAGATGCTAATTATTCCTTCCAAACCTCCTGAAGGAGCTCAACACTTCCTACCATTTTGAATGAGCAGGAATTGTGCAAGGCCAGCCTAATTAGGTCCCTTATTCCCTCCAATGTTAGATCATTCCACGTTTCCAAAATACAAGTTACCATAGCAATTTTCCTCCCCCTCATGACAGCATAGGAAAAAGGTTGTTCCTGCATCATCATCACGCACTCAGAGATATGGGCATTGCATTAATTGCAAGACAGGCCTCCCAAATCCAGCCTGTGGCCAAGGGAAGTGTGAGGATACTGCTCCCAGCACTTACACTGTCCCCGATGGAGCGCAGTTTGTAGAAGGGCTGGATGTAGAACCAAGAGCCTTCATTTCCAGCTTCATCCAAGGTCACCCTCATTGCATTCTTCTCTAGCAGAGCTGGAAGCCTCTTATTTACTGTTAAGTATTTGTTACTTTTTAAGTGAAGCAGCTAGAATAAGAATCAGAGTTCAGTTCTAAGAATGCTCCTCTTCCTCCCCTCAACAACCCGAGCGTGCATGAGACAACTGCAATGCCACACAGGAGTGCAAACTGAGTTATGTACAAATACCGATGGTTTCAGGCACAAGTCCACTCACACTTCGAGACACAGAACAAACACCTCCAGTTAACCCAACTGCCCCTTCCCCAGCACAGACAAACATATGGAAATGCCCTCATCACTTACAACAACCTGCTCAAAAAAACCCCGGACCAAAACTCGAGAAATGCTGGGAACTAAGTGGCTCTTCCTGGTGAGAGGCAAAGCTGCTCTTCTCTTGCTTTTCTTGGTCTCATCTAACAGAAAATGTAACTATTTCTATCGATTTCCCTTCTCTGTGCCAGTTTATGATTAAAGTGTCAACATTTCACTGAGAGAGAATATTTGGTGTTGTACATGTGCCACCTTCCAACAACTCTAATGAGGGCTCTAACAACTATTTCTGAAGAAAACAATCAATGGTGACCTAAAAACCAAACACAATTAACCCATAATAAAGAACTGACCTCATCACAGATTTAACACCCAGGCCCTGCTTCCCAGGATCCCACTTCAGGGCATGGTGAAACTGGCAAAACTACAGACTCCTGACCATGAATTCCAGAAATCTGAACTCCACTGAGCAGGGAATTTTCAGCTAAATCCTCTCCAGCTTGCACAGATGTTCACAGCCTACCTGGATGACATTCCCATACTGGATGACTGTTCCCAGCAGTTTTCTGTTTTCAGTTTCGTTCTGTTTCTTTTCCAAATCCGCCGCATGCTGAAATTAAAGAACAGTTCAATTGCTGAGTGTTTCAGAAAAGGGGGTTTTATGAAAGTCCCTTTTCTTCGAGATTATTTCAAAGGACTGGAAAAACAGCGAGCATCTGAAAGAGCCTAATTTCCTTTTTTTCCAGCTTCCAACAGCGTAATTTCCAATTCCCTTTTTCAACTGTTTGGAGAGATAGACACATATCATTTAAGTAACCTGTAATTTGGGTACAATTGGACACAATTTTGGAATAAAACATGAGATGAAAAGCTCAGACAAGATAGAAGGCAGATATCTAGGGGGAAGGAAAGGTGAAAAAGGGATGGGTAACAACTCCAGCCAGGAATTCTGTTTTCCTTTCCACTGACTTTTACAAAAATTGAATGAAAGAACCTCAAATTTGATTCTTTATTTTCCTTTGCCAGCACAGGCTCCAGCTGCCCCCCTCCAGACTGCATTTTTCCGGAGACTCCAATGCCCCTCCCTGTGCAGCAGGATCCTTGGGAAGAGACATCCAGATACCCACTGCAGCTCTGGATTTGAGAGTTCCTGACTCCCCACACCAGAGCTGGTGCTCTCTGAGGTGATGGATCCTCTGTGCCACAGCTGAGCACTCCTGCACCACACTGACAGGGCAAGAAAAGGGAAAGCCCCTGCAAAATTGAATTATTATAAGGACACAAAGACCTAGTTAATAATTTACAATGAGCCTCCTGCCACTTTTAAAAGTGAGCTATTTGGCCCAGGCTGTTGTTAAACAATCTCATTTGGTAAGGAACTTCTCCTTCACTTCACAGGAAAGACGATGTTTTGAATTAAAAACATAAATCTGTATTTACTTTAACTGCTATCTGGAGGTGGAGAGCAATTTAAATTTGGACTTTTTAGGAGACTGAGCATCAAGGACTATGGTTTGGTTCTCAGGTTTCAAGGACTATGGCAGGTCTAGTTTTCTCTTGGAGAAGGAAAGTGCCCACAGTTCCTCAGTACAGTGAGATGCAGTACCAGTAACACAGGACAAAGGAGCAGCTCTTTGCCCACTGTTAGAGAATGTCACCAGCTCCAGCTCACACAAAATGTGCTATTTTTAGATGCTGTGCTAGGTATGACAACTGGCTTCTTACTCAGTAGAACTTGTGATACAGCTGCTCTTTCAAATTCAAAATTTTATTCAACCATGCCATGCAACATAATTTTCTCTAAATTACTAAAATACAACTTTTTTGCTTGATTTCCAAGGATTCTGTCAATAAAAAGTTTCTTCAAGACACCAGAGCCCTCCCAGGTAACAGCAACCACAGCCAGGACTGCCCTGCCACGCTGGGTGCCACATTTATTATAAATACAGAAAACAGTGTGTTCTGTGGAAGTACAACTAGGACTTAAGATGTACTTCAAAAGCATTCCCCAAACCTGACAGTCTCTCCAGGAGAACCACTTTTCTGGCCACTAGATGTCAGCTCCTCAAGCAGCTCGGATGCTGCGACCACAGAGAGACAAGTGTCCCAGATTTTAAATCCCTTAAATGGCATTAACTTAAAATAACCTGACCTCAGCATGGAGCACTCCGTGGCAGACAATAAATTCCACCAGCAGACAAACAGAAGCCAAAAAAGGCAAATGATGATGATGAACACATCTTGCATCATCAACTGCGTTGGAAATGCAACGCACTGATAAAGAAATCTCATCCCTGGCAGAGCTCCCAGCTGTGAGCCCAGGCACAGGGTCCCATGCACAGCATGGGGTTTAGAGCATCCCATGTGCCAGCAAGTGGAAAAGGTGACACACAGGAGTGGCAGAAGGAAGTTTTGGTATGAGTGATGTACATGGGGCACAATTCTTTTCAAGCCCTGGGTCACTGCAGACCTGACTGAGCCCACCAGACTTCATGGCCAAGTGATGCAGATCAAATAATCCCCCATGAAATTGTAAGGAGCTCAAATCCTTTTGCCAAATCAAGCAGGTCATGGTAGGACATGCCTGTGCAAACATCACTCAGCTGGGGCTAATCCTGGAAAAATCTTATCCTCTTTCCAGGACACCGGCACAAAAGGGTCAAGTGTCAGATGAGCAGGGACAGGTCCCAAACACCCGCACTGGGATGTACTTAGGGAAGGGGAGACAACCCCAAATGAGAATGCAATCCGGGGCAATTCCAAAGCCTTTTTCTTCCACATGATGCAGTATTCCTTTTTCTTCCACATGATGCAGTATTAAGGCTCTATTTTCTCTTAAAACCCATGAACTCTCCCTTTTCCTGATACACCAGAAGCCCATCACTCTGAACTTGCTGCCACAGCCTACTTCCCTCATCAACATGAGAAACATGGCCCAGGTGAGGGAGCTTTGTGCTACCAAAATAGCTTTGTCCCTGCCAAGCTGATACTTTTGGGTTATAAATACATTTTCTGAAGCAGAAGGAGTCCACCAGTGGGTCTTTGTGAAGTGCAGGAGCGAGGCAGCCATATGGCAATCAGCAAGTGACACTCTCCTACGGGGCCATTTCGTATTCCGGGCTACAATGAGCTCAATATAGGCTTAAAGAACCTAAAAATATCTAGAATTGTAATTTTGACATGAAGTACTCCCGCTATGTAATTTTAACATAAACATTGAGTTTATTTAACTCTAAAGTCAACAGATGGTATTTAAGTTAAATTGGCTTTTTTTTATATAGGAGCTCTAAAAACAGCAATCAACTGCCTTACTGAGTTTTCAGCTGCTGAATGTCAACATTTTACCCAGAAAATATTAAATACTGCAAGCTAATACGGAAGAAGAGGCTGTCTGGCCTTATAATTACTCATAATTACCCATCAACCTTTCCATGTATCAACAGCAGCAATGTTTGTTTGAGCAATCCCAATAGATTGATCAGAGCAGCAGCTCCTGATTTCCCACATCACGATGCAGTGCCTGAGAATCCTCTATGCAATCGTTTCAAGGGTCCCTTTTTTATGCTGTTAACACCCAAAATGCCCCCCTGGAGCACCATTAACTCTACCACAGGTTAATGACAAAAGCTCCAGGGCTACCCCAGCTCCAGCAGTATCATGGACACAGGACTGGGGGACACAGACCTTTAGCAGGAACAGGAGGGGCAGACACCGATCTCTGCTCTCTGTGACAGGGAAAGGAGCCAGGGAACAGCTGGAGCTGTGTCAGGGGAAGGGCAGGATGGAGATCAGGGAAAGGTTCTTCCCCCAGAGGGTGCTGGGCACTGCCCAGGCTCCCCAGGGAATGGGCACGGCCCCGAGGCTGCCAGAGCTCCAGGAGCGTTTGGACAGCACTGCCAGGGATGCACAGGGTGGGATTGTTGGGGTGTCAGTGCAGGGACAGGGGTTGGACTGGATGATCCCTGTGGGTCCCTTCCCACTCAGCTCATTCTGTGATTTTGTCATAAATCAGAGGATTGAAGGCTTGCAGTGAACATCTACAAAGGAATCCTGCACGATGATTTCTACGTACACTCGGTGTCTCCTCCTTAAATGTGCCAAGCTGACCGGAAATCCTCATTTAAAACAGGATGGGTGCAAGTGCTGAGGGTGAGGAGGGCCCTGCAGAGGGATACTCACGTGCAGTTTATTGAGCAGCACAGCATCCGTGGTGCTGTTGGCCCCTGGCTTTGCTGCCTTCCAGAACTGCTTCTGCGCCGAGTACCGGTTCATGGGACATAGCTTGAACAGGCAATCTAGAGAAACATGGAACAAACACAGAGATGGCTTCAGCCAGTCATAATTATCTGGATTCTTGCTGCTAACGCTCTCCAAATATTCCAGCGGCAAGGAAAGGTTTATAAACAAATTCCAAAAAGCTCTTGATCAGACAAATGCTTTTTTGAGCAACAGGAATGCTGCCCCATGAATGATAAAAACCAACTGCTGCTGCCAACATCTGATGCAAGACCAGAAAATTTATAACTTGCCCCAGTCAAAAACAGTACCAGACTAAAATGGGAACATGTTCCAGTGCTTTCCCAGGCAAACAGACTGGTTTTTGCACTTTCAGCTTGGAGTTTTTGTACTTCAGCAGGTAAACTCTGCTTTCCGGGGAAGGGGGGGGGGGTGCGGCTGGCTTTGGATTTTTTCACTGCTGTTGTTGTCTGTTTAGTTTTTTAATCAAATCCCTTCTATTGCAAGGGAAAACAGGGCAAGAAAATAGGAGAACCTCACCTAATAAAGTGGCAGCAGCATGAAATACCCTCAAACAACAGCCTGCACAAGCACAGACATTCAAGGCATAGCTTGAGGTAACATCAAACCCCTCAGGGTGTCAGGTTCTATACCCAATGCATCAACACAGTTCATTTAACATTCTGCCTGGCAAAAGTCAGGAATCACAGCTCATTAGTCTTATTAAAAATACATTTCTGTATTAGAGATGCTAACTTATCAGTAATAAACCCACATGAGCTGCAGTGTTTTTCCTCCTCTCGTCGCTAAGCAACGGAACACGCAAAAAAATAAATTCAGCTATTCAAAGGCAGCGCCTAAAGTAGCAGCTCAGAAGTTCAAAGTGCCAGAAGAGCCAGGAGGCTGTTCCCAGCCTCTTTGGCAACAGAGCGGATGTAAGGCTCAGGCTCCTTGTTCACACGGCCTTTCTCCAGGCTCCCGATGTATCCCTGCGGGCAAGCACCGCAATTCGGGAGGCAGCAAGGTGAGGAGAGACCTGCCTGGGGCTTATCCTCACTGCCTGAAAAGCAGAGCTGCTTGTTCATGGGCATTCTGCATGCAAGAAGGGAGAAACCCCACTCTGGAGACAAGCCACGGCAGCTCTGCCAGAGGTTGAAGTTGAGACAGACCTTGGTGATTTCACCTCTGGATGCTGTTTGAGACGGACACCTTCACTCTCCTCATGCCTTTCCTCCAATCCATCCCCAGAGCACAGCAGGCAACATCAAACACATCTCGCAGAATGGCAAAGAATCCCAGAATGGTTTGGGTAGGAAGGACCTTAGACACCAGCCTGGTTTACCAGCCCAGGACACCAGCAACAGATCGGCAGGAGCTGGGTATGGCACTGGGGCCCTTCAACACAGTGACACTGGGGAAGGACAGACAGAGCTCAGGGCACGAGGAAGGAGACTGAACCACATCTCTGCAGAAACACTCAGCTCCACTTCCATCCTCCCTGCCAGCCTGGGGCTGCTGAACCTCCAGGAAAAGTGCAAACCACACTTTGCAGGTTTGCGCTCTTCACCATTTCTTTCGTTCCCATCAGGATGATTCACAGCGATTGACAGCGCAGCAGAGATTCAAAAAGCCACTGCGGGCTGGCACTTCAAGCTAAGACTCTGCATTGTAAGCAACACACCAGTTATAAAATTTTCTATTTTTGCTTAAACCATCAGTTCACACAATGACAGCAATTAACACACAGAACTGCAGAGAAGAATTAATTGTATGCTAGATATAGTCACAGTGCACTTCTTTCCATCCTTTTCAGTCAAGAAAGTTGTCAAGTTAGGCTTAACTTCCAAACTGTTAACTGCAAGTAACCCCCTCTCCTGCCTGAAGCACCCAGAGAGGGCTACAAGTGTTTGACCTTGTCCAGTGCAAGAAGGGAAAACAGAACATGTTTTTCTTAGGTTTTCTCCCTAGTAACAAAGCTACAGATCTAAAACAAACAATGAAATGCACCCAGTACATTTTTTTTCTAGTATTTGTTCTATGAAATCTATTTCTGAAGTGGTTGAGAAGTTCAACTTTGCCTTATTCACCTTCATATGGCCACCAAATGTATTTCACCACAGGTCAAACGACACAAACTTTATGGCCAGAAGACTTTTAGATCTCTAGACCCCGCGGCCTTGGATGTTTACAAAGTCAAGGACGTGCTGGCTGAGTACCATCATGGTCACTGATCTGCAACCCACGGTCCTGACGGCTGTGCAAGATAAACCCACTCTTGTCAGACACCATCCTTATGGAATTTAGGTCTATTTCTACAACAGGAGCCCAAAATCCAAAGCCAAAAATTGAAAATGAAGCCAAAGCAGCCCAAACCATCAGCTCCCTGCTCCATTCAGTGATTCCAGCAGCTTTAGCCACATAGGAAAGGTGATGAATAAAGCAATTACTGCACAGTAACGACATCTTTTTATAGACTGTTTGTTGACTATTAACCACGAAGGGATGCATTTTCCTCTCAGATCTTCATGATATACAGTGAAAAATGGCAGAATTGCACAATGAAGAAGTATAAAAATAAAATACTACGTCACTGTTGATGAAATGGTGATACATCAAGCCTGAACACCCAACAAAGGTCCTGCAGGAAAAAGGGATTACATAATCCTCCACTACCCCATCAGGATGATGAATGTCACATGGGCACACATTAAATGTGCATTTCAACGCTTCCAAGCTAAATCCTGTTCTTCCGTCAGCGACTGCTCTGCATGGAATAAAGCGAGGCCGAGCACGGCTGCAACAGCACCACGTGAGAGATGAATGCTCTCGCTGGTGGGACATTCACAGCCCACGTGGGCCCCTGCCACCTGCAGCTCCCCGAAATATCACGGCAAGGATTGGTTACCCTCTGCGTGCACCGGCAGCACAGAGGAGTCGTCAAAAGCAAGGATCCTGAGAACGCCAGAAACCCCCGTGTTCCAAAGTATTTTGGGGTTCAAGGAAGAGGGAAACTTGCCAGCAACATGATTCCAACTGCCAATTCCATCTATCCCATTCTTTCCGTTTTCTCTTCTCCATTTTACATTCCCTTCTCAGTTACACCATGCTCCTCTCCAACCCAGCAGAGATTCCAAATTTCCAACCTTTCCCTCCAGCCCAAGCAGCCCCATCTCAAATGCCCAATTTCTGCTCTCATAGCACAATGAAAAACCTGACAAAGACTGAGCTTTTTCTTTTTCTTACAATGGACTCCATCACACAGGAAGTTAAGTCACATTTAGGTAATATGTTAATAAGATTATTTGAAAATATAATGCAGAACTTGTCCAAAATTGCAAATACCAAGGTTAGAGAGGCTGGAATGGTATGGAGAAGGGAGTAGAGTATTTCAGAGCTCACCAAAGGCACCGTCCCCTTCTTTCACACAAAGCTGCCTAGAAATACGTAAGTCAACTCTTCCCTTGCAATTCCAGCCTCCCCTTCAGAGGCTTCTCCCACCGTTTGGGGCATCCAGTGATGCCATTACGTCAACTCTACCCTTAGTCCAGGAGGACAGCTCAGAAAGCTCCTGAACAGGCACTGCTGACACCCAAAGTTCCACCAGGCAACATCAAACACCTTTCAGAGAATGGCAAAGATTCATGGAATGTTTTGGCTTGGAAGGGACCCCAGAGCTCATCCAGTGCCACCCCTGCCATGGGCAGGGACACCTTCCACTGTCCCAGGCTGCTCCAAGCCCCGTCCAAGCTGGCCTTGGACACTTCCAGGGATCCAGGGGCAGCCACAGCTGCTCTGGGCACCCCGTGCCAGGGCCTCCTCACCCTCACAAGGAAGGATTTCATCCCAATATCCCACCCAACCCTGCCCTCTGGCAGTGGGAAGCCATTCCCCCTTGTCCTGCCACTCCAAGCCCTTATAAATAGTCTTTTCCTATCCTTTTTGTAGCTCCTTCAGGTGCCATCCCGGTCCTGTCAGAGTTCAGCTTAGTTTTGGGGACCCCAGCCCATTTTCCTCCCTCTGCCCTTCTCCAGCGCGCCCGTTCCAGAATGATCTGGAAGCAGTTCCAGCCCCAGCCAAGCTGGTTGTGCAATCCATCACTCATCATTTTTTCCAAATCTCCACTGCCTATTTTAAGCACTTAGGAGAAGGTCTTCACCAACTTTTCTGCAGTTGGAGAGAGCAGGAATCAAATACTTTGCTGGCAACAAAAAGGTGTATCGTTATTTTGGGTTTTAAACCCAGACTCTCCAAAATGCCAACTGGAGAAAGGTAAGAAGCAAGAGAAATTACTCCCCCTCACAAAAATCATACTTTAGGGCGCTTTCAAATGAGGGAAATCTATAAAGATGAAGATCTTTAAATAAGTCACTTACAAATCCACTGAATATTTAACACCAACACAGCTGTTTCTTCATTACTTGGAAAAAACCAAACTCAGTTTTGCACATCAAAACTAAAAGAAAACCAGCAATTCCCTGCTGAAATTTAGCAGTTTCTCTTCAGACTTTTCTATACTTAGATACCTGATATTTTCCCAAGGCCAAGGCCTGCTCACAGGAGCGAATAAATACACAGATAGTATCTTTTCTTTTGATTTTAAATATGAAAGAACAGCAGCAATGGAGAAGTAACATAGCTGGCAATGACGGAAATACTGTAAATAGAAGTTGTTGACTTCATATTTACAAAATTGCACAGCTTTAATACACTCACAAGGATGGTAACGCTCCACAAGATTAGGAGTTTATTTAAAGACAAAATGAAGACCTCTCTTGTGCTCAAATGCAGTATTTTCACACAGGAGACTTAGAGAATAATACAATATGCACGTATTCAATCACAGACAAGTTTCACCTTTTCAGAAACCCTTGGATTACTCCATCATCTATTTCTATACTTGTTCCTTCTGAGATTTAAAATTAATAGATGACAGCCTAAGAGATTCAAAGAATATAGAACAAAAGCAGCTACAGAAATGTGTTGATTATTAATCATTCCTGAATTTCCACGAAGAGGGAGAAAAAAGAACCTGATCCTACTGAAATGACTGTCTTTGTGATGAGAAGACATCCTTTCATTTTCAATTTGCAGTGATCAAGCTTTGCTGGGAGCACAGCAGCTTGGTTCAGAACAGGGATTTGGTCAGGATGCAGCAGCACTCGCTCCATGGTCCCAAAGGAGCTCCATCCCCAGCTCCATCCCAGCAAGAAACCAAACTGAACCCTGCACATTTAACCTGGTGGAAGAACTCAACTGAGTTTCAACCTCATGTTGCCAGCAGTTTTGCCATTCCACGAGTGGGGAAATTGAAGCACAGGTGAGCAGGGCATTGGTATGGAACAGGAAAAGCTGGGGCTGCCCCATCCCTGCAATGTCCTGAAGCTCCAAGTGTCCAGGTTGGACGGGGCTTGGAGCACCCTGGGACGGTGGAAGGTGTCCCTGCCCATAGCAGGGGGTGGGATGGGATGAGCTTTAAGGTCCCTTCCAATCCAAGCCATTCTGGGATTCTATTCCAGGCCCAAAGATCTCATAGCAATCACATCCCTCTGCAAAGCAGCCCCATCACTCAGGATTCAAACCCTGCACTAATTACATGACAAAATTTATTAGAGGTTTCTGCTGTGGTGACGTCTGTTACCTCCCTGCTTTGTGCTGCTGCATCTTGTGTTTTGAGGGCTTTCAATGCCTTGCTTTTTAAAGCAGAATAAAGGGGGGAAAAAAAATCACCCTTGCAACCAACATTTAAATTGAGAGCGTGCACGATTTGTGATCTAAATATATTTTAATTTTTATGTTAAAATAACCACCCTCAATTCCTATCTGCAAGACACAAAGGTAACCACCCTCTTGCTATTATATTCATTTATGCAAAGCCCTACCAATGGGAATTGCTTCTTCATTTGTTCAAGCTGTAACAACACAGGAAACAATGTAATTGTTAGTAACTTAGAGCTGAGGTATCAAAGCAAAGGGAGAAGACTGAACAGAGATTTCAGAGAGAGAAAAATTATATACCTGAGAGCTGGACATTGAATATCGATGTCTGCTAAAGCTGCATATTCAGCAATGAAGCATTAATTTAAAAAGCAATGGCTTTTTGACCATGTAACTAACTAGCACATGCCTGCACACAACATTGTGACTTTACAGTAATAAATACAGCATTTTAGATTTATTGAAATTTACTGTGGCATAAGGCTTTCCTTAGAATCATGGAATCACAGAAGGGTTTTGGTTCTGGAAGGGACCTGGAAGGGACCAGTTCCACCCCCATTCCATGGGCAGGGACACCTTTCACAGACCAGATTGCTCCAGGGCCCATCCAACCTGGCCTTTTCTTCAGCAGAAACTCAAGAGGAAAACTTGATTCCAGCAAGGAAGAGCAAACACCTCACTCCTCACCTGCAGGGATTCATCTCCTGAGGCTCTGGACACGCTGTCACATCCCAGGGTAAGCTCAGAACCAAAGCACAGACAACTCACCTCTCCAGACATCCCCACGAGCACAAGAGCAGCAAAGCACCCAAAAAACAACCAAAACACTGACCTGAGAAATGCACCTTTAAGTAAACACCTTGTGTTCCAAAGGGTTCAGAACACACCAGTGTTTGTTTTATTTCTACACGTAACCTCTTTGGTCTCCTTCAAAAAGAAAACTGCTACTCGAAAAGAGAGAAATATTTAGACACTGGATATACAGGCAGTTCCAAAAGGAAACATTTGCAGGAAAGACCAGATGCTTTTTTCTATCTCTGGTACTGAGGGAAGATGCTGCGTGAAAACACAGAGCCAGAAGGGAGAGCAGCACAAGCAGAAAGGAAAAAAAACCCTAAACCCCCCTGATTTAACTACAACATATCCCATTTGACATCCATTCAGGCTAAAAAAGCAAGAAAACCATTGCTCTCCTTGTCATCACAGTGCATGATGTGTCCCTGGATGGGCAACACTGGCTACAAGAGATCTGAGATGACAAAACAGAGCCAATTCCCTCAGAGAAAGCTGTTAAGGACACAGTGAATGCATCAGGTATCCCTGGAAGCATTAAGGAACAGCCTCATTTATGGGCACAATGGATAACTTCAACCAAGAGAAGCTACTTAACAATAATCTCTTTAGAAATCATCAAAGTACCTTGATGGCTCCCAGCTAATAACAGATATACATTAGGAAAAAGCCTCTTCACACTGAGGAGAGGGGAAAAGAGAAGGAAGAAACACCAAGTGAGGGGTTCACAGCTGCACACACTAGTTTGAGTTAACCCAGGATCCCAAGGAAGCTGCTGGTCCCAGTGAGTGTTCCTGCTGTCTTAGCCCAGCTCCATCTGTGGTCCAGCCTGGAGAGAAACCCTGAACAAGAGGCCACCTGGACAAATCAAAAGGTCATCCCGTTCTCTCCCTCACAAGCACTGAAAATCAACTTTTACTCACTACAAGGAAACGGACTTGTACTTTTTATGAAGGGAATTCAGCAAACTAACATCATCAGAATTGCAGAAGGAGTTTCAAGCAAATTGTTGTGGCTCTAGCCTTTGTCCCAGCCCGAGAGCTGGATCCTTGACCCAGGAAGCCATTCCCAATCTCCCTTTTAATAGTTTCCATGACAAATCCCCCTGTGAGACACCAACATAATTCTCAGGACAGGAACCCTGCGACATTCCCTCCTCAAAATCTTTGGGTCTTTTCAGTCTACATTTTACCCTGTCAGTAAACCAAAGCAGATTTATTTTCTGGCCAAATTTCATTTAATTTTGGCTGCTCACCCCTTGGATTTCATTCTCACATTTGCTTCTTCGCTTGCTCCTGGCTTTTCTGGATTAAAGTTCCTGCTGAAAACGGGGTAGGAAGTGGGGGCAGGAGGCAGGGAAAGCTTGGACAGTCTGAGCACAGGAAGAACAAGGAAGATCAAATTTCAAACCCCCTCTGGAAGCATCAGTGTTGACCAGCATGGAAAGAACACTGTTGTGCTATTAGACAGAGCCGACTGAACAGCATAATAAAAGTCACTTCTATTTAAAAACATTTCGTGTGCGTGTCA
This sequence comes from Falcunculus frontatus, assembly GCA_013398115.1. NCBI lineage: Eukaryota > Metazoa > Chordata > Aves > Passeriformes > Falcunculus > Falcunculus frontatus. The sequence continues at coordinate 240,292 of VZRV01004674.1, forward strand.
CAGGGAATGAACCACCACAGCATCACGCAAGGGAAAAGACAAATTTTTCAGCGGTTCAATAAAGCAGCTCCATTTTCAGCTCTTAAATGGATTTGGGTCAAAGAAAAACTGCATTGCCAAAAAAAGATGTAGGAACATTAAATAAATATTTGATAATATTATTGAGGTCTTGGTTGGAAGAATGGAAGAAATAATAAAACTGAATTTAGTGCTTCAATTCTTCTTAGGCTAATGAAGCACTTGGGATCCCTTGCCCAAAATGCTTATTTGTTTCTTTCCTTCAGCACCAGGTGCTGCCCTCCTGAACTCCTGACCCACTGCCTCCTGCAGAATTCCAAATACAGGTTCACAGCCCCTTGGAGAGCTTCCTTAGCTCATCCCTCCCTTCCAAGGGCAGAATTAGCTCCATTCCTGGCGTAACACCTGAAGCCATCCCTTCCAGCACTCCACTAGTTCTGTATGCAATCTATTTACTTTTACAACTTCATGCCATGATTTCCTTCCCTCTCCACATGGATATGTAGAAGAGAACTTCTCCGTCTCCCAGCAATATCTGCAGGCTCCTCTGTCCCACAGCTACCATGATGCGAGACTGGTCGGTGATGTTCCTGCCCATTTCCCTCCTGGATTTTCTCCCATACCTTTCTGGAAGCACGAGGTGCTGTACTGAACAAGAAACTTCCCTTGAGGCTCTGCCAGGAAGCAAAACTGGAAAAAAAAAATTACTGTGCTTTCTGGCAATGTTTCTTTTTCTATATTTTCCAAGGCAGCAACTGCACTTTTTGTCACAGCACAGCATCGACAACTCCTTTTCTAAGCACGATTCCCACACCATGGATCCTTCCCTATCGCACTGCCATGTGCCCACCCTCCTCCTCTCTGGATGCAGCCAACTGAGAACAGTCTCTGACAGGTTCTGAGTGAATTCCCAAGCTGGTGTCTCTTCTGCAGAGCTCGCAGAGCACAGCCAGCTGTGACAAACGCTGTGGGCAGACATGGGCAGCACCCAAGAGGGGTGAGCTGCCACAGATGTTCAGACTTCCAGAAAGTGACTTAATAAAGCAAAGATAAATGCAAAAATTCCAGGCCTGCCTTAACTATAGGAAACACCACTCTGGAGCTGAACACAGCAGAGTCCTGCTGCGTTCCCAGGCAAACCCAGCAAAACACCGCTGCCCACATCTGCTCCCAGCCTGGAAGTTTTATACCTTGCTTTCTGTTCCTGGGCTCAAGTCTTCCACCTCCCGAAGGCCTCTCCCTCTCTCCACTTTAAACAGTCCCCGTCCTTTTGGCAGGGGCCCAGAGATGCTCTGCTGAGGCCTATCAAGTGATGCAGCTCAATCTGTCCAAGCTCGCTCCGGCGCTGGGCGCCGCTTCCCCTCCTGGGAACACAGCACGGAAAACGCCAACAAATCATGCAGCTAATTAAAATCTGGCCTCCAGAACGTAATCTTAGCACTGAAGGCTGCACTCTGGAAGTCATTTTAATATGCAGGTTATGCTGACAAGGTGTATATATCCCGTAAACACAAGTGCTGCCACATATTGCCTCTGCAGCAGCAAAGCTGAGCGTTACAGCAGAGCAGGAAACAGCCAAGCACTTCTAAAAAGCACCATATTCCAGTCTGACAGCACTTAAGAGTTAAGCTGTGCCAGCACCGCTGCTGAAACACAATCCATGGCTTTAGAGATCAAAAATGAAAGTGGAAAATAGTCCCTAAACTAGTAAAACAGCCCCTTCCAGGAACAGCTGAAGAGCTGTGCGTTACCAAATAAGGGAAGCGAGCGCCGGGAGCCAAGGCAGCAGAGCCACGCTGGATCCGGGACGGCAGACAGCTGGATCCCTGCGATGGGAAGCAGCCAGCCCCACTGCAGATGGGAAGAACAAATGTTCCGCGGCTGTGAGCGGAAGCAGAGCCTGCCAGCAGCGCCCTGCAGGCCTTCACCCCCCGGCAGCACGTCCTCGGGGGTTCCCTGGGGCTGTTAATGCAGGGCTGCCACTGCAACCAGGCAAACCCACCCAGAGATTGTGTCAGAGACACACTGATGGGGCACCTGCCACCACCTGAAGCACCTGAGAGCCTGCAAAGACATTCCCAGATGCTGGGGATGCTCCATGTGTCCCACAGGGATGCAATCCACCTGCTCCATGGAGCTGCCCAAGTGCTACCACACAAGCACAACGTGGAGTTGCTAAAGAGAAACTGATCCTTTTTCAGCTTCAACTGCGTTGTTGTTTTCTTCTTTTTTAAAATGCATCGATGTAATTCAATTTATTTTTGCCTGCTCTGCTACCTCACTGTCTTCCAGCAAAAGAAGCGGAACAGGCTCTCATCCATCTCAGGATGTTTCATACATGCTCCCAACGTGAGCCTTCTGCAGAAATAAACACTCTGTTAACTTGGTGTCTATTTGCCAACAGACAGAGCAGCTTCTCTGACTCCTTGGTTTATCACAGCTGATTATCTCCCCGGAGAACAGGCTGTAAGAGCCCACAGGAACCCCAAAACTTCACAGGATGAAGCAAGGAGTTAGAACACACCTGCAGAGAAAACCACAAGTCTCATTTCTTTAACTCCTTGTCCAACTAAAAACCAAAGAAGTCTGGGTTTAGGTGCTGACAGTGCCTCTCCCTTATGTCCCTGAAATCCTGGAGACAAAAACAACCAGAAAAAATCCCATTCTGCTGAAACTACAATGAGGCTTCTCACCCCTCTGTCCCAGCAGCTGCAGCAGCCAAAGCAGGGCTCACCTGCCCCACAGGCGCTCCACTCCTGCAGGATTTGGCTTTCTAACCTGTTCTCCCTGCCTGGAGCATCCCAGTCTCTCCACCCAAGCCAAGCCAGGAGTACCACCTGTGTTCCACCACTCGCTTCCTAACCTGATTTACCTTCAAACCCACAATATTTACCCATCATTGAATGTCAAAGCCTATTAATTGCTGCCTTCTCACAGGTGTGTGAATCAACAGCTCCATTCCCCTCAGTCCCCCCTCAGCAGCTGCAAAGAGATGAACAAAGCTGCACATTCATGTGGCCTTGGACAGCTGGGAGGCGTTCCCAGAGTGTGGAATCAGCTGGAAAACAGGAGGGAAAAAGCAACAACCAAACCTTTACCTATCACTGCAGCACTGATAATGTCACTCCTTCATTAATCCTTGTGGTGGGAGTGTAATGAAGCCCTTGGACCACAACAGCAGTGCACCAAGGCATTTGGATTGTCAAAAAAGGCAGTGCCTATCTGCCCCTGAAGCATGACCACTGTCACCACCAGACATCCCTTCCTGTGTGCCTGAAAGTCTACAGAAAGTAAATGTATTCAAGCTGCTTTGTGCTACAGCTATTTAAAAACTTCCTTTTCCACAAAGAACAATAATTAGGTATTTTCACTGTTTTCAGCCATCTTTCAAGCTGCCTTACTGACACAATGATAACACATGAATCAGTGATGGAGAAAGCTGGATTCAGAAGTGATGGATGGGCTGGAAGAATTATTAAATAACACCAGCTGCATCACTGAAGGCATCCTACACTCACATCCACCCAGATTCAGCAAGGAGAGTTGTCTTGGCTCTCAAATACCACCTCTGTTGGTAGCCTCAAAGCAGAAATAAGCTTCCAAGTTCAGAAAAATGCACTGAAATCTTGTTTTAACACTGTCTGCTCCTTTCCATTCTCCTCCTTCATTTGTTTCAATCACTGTCTTTATTTCCAATTATTAATTGCATCATAATTGCATTAGAACTATTTTCTGGTTGTGTCAGGCGGTCCAGTCTCTAATTCCAGATCTACATCAGTTTTGTGCCTTGATTTTCAGGATTTCAGGTTTCAGATGAATTCTCCTTTTCTGCATAAAATCCTGGCATTGAGAAACAACAGAAGCGACCAAAAACCCTGATTCTATTGCACAGATTTGATAATGTCAGTGTACACCTGTGGGTCTGCAGAGCAGGACAGAGCCGCAGAGCAGGAGGGGAAGGTCTCTGGGGAGGATGTGCTGGGGCAGTCTCAATTGGTGACATGTGGCCAAGGCAGCCACACTCAGATTCAGTCCCACAGAGGGACAGGACCCAGCCCTGGACGTTTCACAGCCAGGATGGAGCATTCCAAAATCTCCTGGAGCCCACTCTGGCTCTGCTGTAAATTGAGGGGGAGTTCTCAGAACTTCACCAGTGGTGACACCTGAGCGGTGCCACTTCACCCCTACAGTGCCACTTGCTGGTTCCAGCCCCTAAAATCCAGCCCTTGGCACCCTCAGCTCCAGGAGGGCTCAATGCACCAGCAGCCCCTGCCAGCTCTCCCACGGAGGAGGTTTAAAACAATGCTTCCCAGATTTATGACTCCAGAGGAAAACTGCAGCAGCATGAGGTAGCAGCGGGCTATGTTACTCACCTGTAGACCACAGGGGTAATTTTTACCCACAACAATTCCAACCTTTGGAAAAAACAAGGTTCTCAACCTCTCAATCCAACAAGCAACTCCCATATGATAAACCAGACACAAGTTATGAAATCTGGACTGCAAGCGTCCACGGTATTAGAAATGCTCAAAAACAGATTCAGAAATAACTATTTCAGCAAATCCCAAATGAAACCCAGACAACTGATGTTATCCAAAGGCTCCATCATGGAAAGTGCCAACTGTCCTGATGAAATATCTGAACCTTATTCAAAGATAAATGGTACAAGCAGAACAAAAACTCCCCTCAAAACATCTGAGGATATGGACATTATGTAAAAAAAAAAAAACAAACCTATGCGAAAAAGATGTGAGAAGCTGCTTATCTGCAGTTTCCTGAGCTCTTCGATCTGGAGGAGCACTTGGGACTTTCCACATGGATTTCCCATTTTACTGACATGTTTTGAAGAGGACACCACTAGCAGCAGTGAGGTAATTTGTCTACCAAGTCTCTGGACTTTTAAAAGGTGAACTTCACGATACCAACTATGCCTTCTCCTTAACCACTGAAAATATTCCAGAAGTCTGCTACTTTTCCATTCAAATACACAAACTGTACATTAGGTATCTGCAGAACAAATCCACGATTTTTTATCAAAGAGCACTTACGATACTCCACATAAGTGAAATGAGAAACTTCTTCAATGAAGGATTATGGGTCTAAACAAAAGATACTGGCTGGCACAAACTCAGTGAATTGTATTTCCATCATCTCCAGCTCTTGTAGAAACAGAGAACCATTTAATGAACAGAAGTGTCACTGGTGCCCTGTGGCAGCACTTCCACTGTACAGATTTCCCCTATTGCTCATTCAAGAAGCTTTGAAGGCTTTTTTTTACAAGGTGAAGCCATTGAAAGTATGGTTAGAGATGTTACAAAAACTCAGTATTTGAGGAGAAACAGATGAGCTGCTGGAGAAGCACGTGCACTGCAGAGCAGTTTCTGAGCCAAAACGTTTCTGTGACACTGGGAGAATAATCCTGGTTTTTTTACAAGGCAATATTGAGGCTGGAAGTGTGACAGCAGGGCAGAGTAGGGACAGCACAGTGCCGCAGTTAGGGATGGAGCAGATTTGCTGTTGCAGCCCTGAACTCGCACTACTACAGACACTGCCAAGTGTTGTAATTTCCATGCACATTATCTCCATTTCTTTGATGTAACGTGTCTGGAAAGTTGTCATCAGCTTGCCCACACTCTCAGACACTGTGTCCCACGTCTGGGGACAAGAATGACCGCTAAATTGAGAAAGCTTCCAGCCTGCACTCAAGAGCTGCTCGTGGATTCTGAGCGACTTCAAACACCCCAAGCTCACCCCAGAGACCAAGATTTTTTTTATCAAACATCCCTGCATGGTACTTTTTCTAATAAATACACCCAAACAGCTGCTGAGTACAAGCCTTAAGCCATATGCCTGTTACATACACAAATCAACTTTTCCACTAAAAATATTTAAACTGAAACTGTTGATAAACCCACTGTAATGGGAGCAGATGGATCTGTCAGTTCACCATCAGAACATCCTTTTGCTAGTTTAAAAATTTGCAGGGGACTTTCGAAGAAGTAACAGAGTTGTTCTGCACACCCTTGAAGGGGCAGAATCACAGAAGGAACTAGGTGGGAAAAGACCTTTGAGATCATCAAGTACAATCTAAGACCTAATGCCTCCTCATCAACCAAACCATGGCACCAAGTGCCACGTCCAGTCTTTTTTTAAGCTGGTTTAAACAGTGCAGAAATGCACACAGGATGGACAAGGAACCTGACTAAACCCAAAGGTCCACGAAGGCCACCATGCCCATGAGGCCTTAACCTCCTCCCTCCCAAGCAGTGCAGGGAAAGCCACTTTGCTCACACAAAAGCTCCACCCTTCCCAACCAACCATCTCTCTCCCCAAGGAATGCATGCAGCTCTGGGCAGCAGAAGTTCCCAGGATTGCCTGCAAGAGCAGCCTTGCTGGAGGATCCTCCCCCACTGCTCCCAGCGTGGCCCTCAGGCAGCTGGCTCCTGCCTACTCCCACCCCACGCTCTCCTCCATGGCAACACTTCCATGCACACTGGGGAAATTGGGAGCAGAACACAAGATCATTCCTGCGTGCTCAGCCCTCGCACAGCGCAGGCACCAGGAATCGCTGCAGAGCCAGGGCAGCGCCTCAGCAACTCAGTCCTTGTCTAAATTCCAGCCCAGAGGTTGGACTGGCTCCGTGGGAATCCCAAAAGCCCGGCCTGGCAGCTGGTGGTGGCACTCAGCACAGCAAACCCTCAAGGGATGCTGCCTGCCACAGCTCTGTCACAGATGGTGAAAGAATTCCTGTGGATCCATGTCTGAGGAAAGGTTTTTCCACTGGACACCTTCCTTTTCCAATCAACACAAATATCCAGTCCCTATCATCTATTCCTACCGTCCTCAGGCTTCTGAGTGCTAAACTGGGATAAAAAGGTTATTGCAGGCCGACCACAGCCACATGGGTTCCTTCCCGTACAGTCCGCTGGGTCTGGTTTGTGTGTATTTACACAGGATTTGCTCAAAAATTCCTTCTGATACATTCAGGAACTCTCAGTAGGTCACCTGACGGCTTCAGCAAAAGCTCTGTCCAGAACCAGCTCTCTCCACACCATTCCCAAAGAGCTTGAGGACATCAAACACAGCACAAGGCAAGTCTCACCCTCGAGAACATTGAGTGTTGTACAGAGGAACTCAGATTTTATCTGGAACAAAAATCTAGATAAGCTTACCTTTACACTTGCAAAATAATAAATATTTATAAGCAAACATTCTCCTTTCTACTTACAGTATCAGGGCACTATGCCTTTACACTTTAAAAATCTAAATATTGGAAGCATGGTTTAAATTAGCACAGTGCACAAGATACTGCCAATGAATTATCCACCAATAAAAACCACGTTTGGAGGCGGGAGAAACTCTGGGAGCTTCCAACACGCGCCACAGAACAGATATTCAAAGTAGCTGAGTCACTGTGGCTTTCTGAAATGAGCCTCCAGCCAGGACTTGAAGGAAGGAACGTTAAGTGACAGGCACTTCAAAATCTCTGACAGATAAAAGTTTTTCTTTTAAAGTTCCCAAGTTTTTCAGTCTAAGGCTGCAGCTTCTTTACTTCACACTTTTTTCCCTTTTATTTTTGGTTTCTGAATACTTTGATATCTAGCTCCCAACACAGTGTTTAACTTCAATCCTGCATTAAACATCAGAGCAAGGACCAGGCTCAGCAGACTTCTAAAAACCCAGAGCAGACAGGAAAATCCAGTAGCTTCTGCACAGAAAAGGTACAAGAAAGAGAACAAAAAATGTAAACACTGGAAATACCTCGAGGGAACACAAGGTACAGCAAGATGGAATTAATTCAGTGTGAGATGCTTACGGCTCCCCCCAATCCCTTCCTGGTTTTAGGCAGGAACAAACCTCGGTGAAGGATCACAAAGATCCTCAGTACAGCACAAACGTATGTAGCCATCAGGTATGAAAATAACGCTGAAAGCTGAAAGAAAGGAATTTCTGCACAGAAAACTCTCCTGTCCCCGGAAAGTGTCTAAAACACGAAACAATTTTTCTGATTTTTTTCTTTCCTCTCAAGAACTTTACTTTTAAGATTTTGGGTTGTGTTTCTTTTTTTCTGTTGAATTTCAGAAAATGAAAAACTTGGATATTTTCATATTCTTCCTCAGTAAAGGATTCATGGAGAAGTTGCAAGAACAGAGTATTTTCTCCTATTCACTTCTGAACATTGTTTTACTCATTAGTGGGAAGAACAAGAACTCCATGTGGACTCCACATCTCAAAACCTTGCTAAGGTTGTTCCTCCCATCCTTCCACGACTCCCTCTCCCCATTTAGTGGGTGCAGAGGCAGCACAGGGAATTGTGACACCCCTCTGGAAAGACATCCTGAGACAGTTCAGCCTCAGCACAGCTGCAGGGTTTCCCCTCAATCAAACATTTCACAGAGGCAAAGAACTAATTACATTTCTTCCCCTTACAGCTCTCCCTGCTACTCCTCTGCCTTCAAGGTCCTCCCAATATTGCTCAGCACTGAGGACTGGGAACACTGAGAGGCAACGGTGATGCCTTCTGATCTTTCAAGGTAACTGCACCTCAATACTAAAAAATAAAGATGAAAACACATCCTGTCAGTTATTTTTGCATCAGACAAAAACTACAAGTTAAATGTCAACCGTAATACTAAAATTAAAAAGAGTTGCTGTGAAATATTGGTGGACATTCATAGCATGAGCTACTACAATTAAATATAAATATAAAATCATCTCTGTATACTGTACTCCTTTTTCCTACAATGTTTATTTGTGTATATATACATATAGAAATATATGTATGAACCTGTAAGGAGACTGCAATACAAATAAGCTGTTAAAGCCCAGAGTTCTCTGCAGGCAAATTATGATGCCAACACAGAATTATCATCTGTCAAGTTTCCCAAATCTTCACAGAACACAGAAACTTTCAGCACATGACAGGCTGCATATGGAAAAAATTATATTTGGGATTAAATCTTATAGATCGTATTTGAAGGATCTTCTCCTCATTGTCATTCTTCATGACCAAGGCCATCTGCCTGACAGCGAGTGGGAGGATAGAAATTCTTCACTTATTTTAAAGCTTGTCAATGCCAACCAAGAACGTTATTTGTAAAATCTATACTGCCTTCAGATTTACCTCCAATCCCCAAGGCAGGAGCTCAGGGTGCTCCCATTCCTATTTAGAGAGGAGGTACTTTGCAGCAGGGGAAGATTATTCTCCCTACAGAGCACGTGCAGGGCACAGAGCCACCATCCCATAACGCTGCCAAATGCTCCTACAGCAAAGACACAATTTTAATTTCCCAGGAAAATGTGGTGATCGAGTCACTCTTACAGGACCTCAAGTTCTGATCAGTTTTTGTGGCAATCACCTGAATATGGGACACATTATTTGCTTTTTAATCAACAAGGAAAATGCACTTTTGAAGGACAGACAAAGTTAGCCAACACAACCCCCAGCAAAGATGCATGAAAGTGTCTGCTCCAAAAAGCCTCTTTGCTCAATCCTGATGTTAAGACACGAGCAGGAAGTCATTGGCACCCGGATGCATTTGCCATAAAAATCCAGTTAAATGTACATGAAAATGCTGTGGTTGAGAGAGGCTCTGTGCTGAAGCCATTTGTGACTAGGCAATATCACAGATCCACCACTTGGTGCTTTCTTTGAGGCCTTTGGTGCTGGTAAATCAAAGCTTTGAGTCTGGAGCATTTGCCAGATCAGCACTGCAATCCCTGCTTGTGGGAGGAGTTTGGGAAAACACCAATGTCAACATCCAGCTCAGCCCTCTCTGGTCCCATTCTCCCCCTCAGAGGTCTGCAGAGGGGACTGAACTCTTCCTCTTTGCACACTGGTTACATTCTAATAATGCTGAGATTTATTCCTCTTTCTCTGACAATAAAACGCAGCTTTATGGCAGCAGGAGCAGCTATGGACTGGAATCCCCAACCCAAACCAGCCCCTTTGGACTGGCTCCCAGAGAGTGCTGGGCCACCACCAGCCCAAACCTCTGCCCCCAGGGCTGGTCAAAGCCAACTGGTGCTGGCTGGAGATCACGTGCTGCTCCGAAGGGGAGGGAAAGCATTTTTGTAGCTCTAGCTCAGATTTTTTCCTTTTCAGGATGGCTGCTCCCTCACCCAGCTCCCTCATTTCCTCATGCCTGCAAGTTCTGTGTTTATTTTTTCCTTCTATAATTTTTAACCTCGACAAATAAAAGGGTTGACATTCACTAAATGCAAGGTCTAAGTGCTACCAGATTGCTTCCGCATAGCACAGCTCTCTGTATCCTCAATAAAACCCAGCTCAGGCATAATTTGTTCTGGTTCAGGCAGGGGAGGATCCTGTAGCAGTGTTTTCAGCACTGTCATGGTTTCTCTGCTGTCAGCAGAGCTTTCAGGAGATTTCTTACTCTGAACATCTCACTGAGAGCTACAGCAAGGCTCTTCAACCACAACACAAGGAGTTATGTTTTCATTGAACTTCTATGCATTGCATAATCAAAACAGATGATAATTGCCAACACTGAGGGCTCAGTGCTGACTATTTTCACAAATCAGGAATGAAGAAGTGTTAGCCCTAACACGTAAGTCCCCTCTCTGACTGAATAGTTGTTCATTAGAATAAAATTTCCAAGGAACACTGCGCTCAGTGTCAATCTGTAATGGCTATTCTGGTGTTTCCACACTCATGTGAGACATAAGGCTTCTTTTACACATTTGTGAGGGGCCACCAAAGCTAATCCAGGATTTTTGCAGCTCCCTACCCCCAGCCAGCCAGTTGCCAAGCAAGGGAACAAACAGTTTATTCCCAAAGATCCAGTAAGGTGCTTTTCAAGACTGACCTCAAAGCAGCCAATTCCTCTCTGGACGGCAAAAAAATGCAAAGCAGTTTCCAGAGACAAGAACCTTCACCAACAGCTCACTTGTTTCCTGGAGTTTGGACCACAAACTTTCAAGTCAGGCAGGAAAGACTGGAGTTTTTCATACACTCAGGCCCCAAATCAGCAGGAGCTTGACAGATCAGCACTGGCACCTTGATCTCCACCCAGCAACGTGAAGAATGCAGCTGGAGGTGCTGGAACTACAGCAGGAACTGGAGGAATCACACTCAGGTGTTGACACATTAAGTACTACACTTCATCCTGAGGGATGAATCCAGATCCTGCAAGGAGAAGGGCAGAATATTCCACCTCCAGCAGCGTGGGAAGGGCAGAAGATGTGAGTGGCACAGGCTGTTTGCTGAAGACACCTGGCAAGGTCTGGCTTCCCTCACAGCACATTTTTATGGCTGGCTGTGCTGGCAGCCTCAGCACCTTCCTCCCGACTGCTCTCCAACACAAGTACTCACAGCTTTACTTCCCTGAGACACCACCGCTGCAGTCAGGACTCTTGCTCAGTGAAGAACAGGCTGCCCAGAAAATCAGAAGTGAAATTATTTAACTTCTGGGTTGGGTTCCTCTTGGACTAATGACTTCCATGTGGCACTTGGACACAGCACCTGTAAGGCCTCCTCGATATGGGTACTTTGCATATCTATCTCGTCTTCTAAAGTAAATAAATGTATTTTTGAATTGTAACTCATTTCAAAATATAAAGCCTTATCTTTTAAATAAAACAAGTTTTTAGTATAATTTACTGCTATTGCAAGCAGCACAGAACTTCACTGTGCCCTAAAAGCAAGAGAAGGGAGATGAGACAGAAGAGACTCTCTCAAGAGTTTGACACAGATGAGCTCCCCAGGGGTGTCACAGTGCATTCATCTGCTCCCTTGGAACAACCAAACTCCTCATGACCACAGCAAGTCAAGGGATGAGAGGAAACCAAACCTGGCCAGAGAAATGTCAAGGGGAAAAAGCTTAAGAGGCCAGGTGTGGTTCCCTAAAGCTTACTGGGGAAGGCAGACCTAAAAACAAAACTCCTGAAGCATCGAGATGCAAATTTAAATGTGAATTGGACGATCCAGGAGCATGGATCACACCTTCTCTGACTGTGGGCTCATCAGGAATCATCAAGCCAAGGGGAGCCAAGAGGCTGTGCCTGAAGCTCAGCCCTGCAAGTGTCAGCACTTCCAAGCTGAAAATGCTTTTCTGAACCAAACCTGAGTGCGTTTGGCACCAAATGTTTGTGCTTCCACACATCCAGCACAGCCCACAGCTAAGTCCTGGGAACGTCTTTACGTGAACTACAGCTGCTTTTGACTGAATATAAGCACTCTTAACCTCAGCTGCAAAGCCCTGCCACAAGAGGTGATGATCCACCAGTAACTCAGTCGGCTCCCACCAAACTGGGAAGCATCATTTAGATGATCCTTGTCGAAAAGACCTTTTCCCACGTATTTGGGCGTCTCAAGCACCCAACAGCAGGTGAACACAACTCCAAAGAACTCCAATTCAAACAGTAGGGGAGAACAGACCAGCTCTCCCAGCCTCCCACCCCAGACTTGCCCAGTTTGTATTTTTTATATTTATACCCAAATAACCCACTTGCACATAACAAAACAATAATTCATCATAGCTCCTGTATTGCAAAGAAACAAATCTTTGGCTCTAGGTTACCACAGTTGGATAAAATCTCACCCAGGGCCAGGTCAGTGAGCCTGGGCACAAGAAATACACTCTCAGTGAGGTGTTCTGGACTGCCAGCAGGATTTTACACCCCAGACCTTACCTGAGGCTCTCCCTGAAGTCTCTCAGCACTTTAGATAATGAATGTACAGCTCAAGATGTTCCCAGTACCTGGGAGACTTCTGCTCTCACACACAGGGTTTTTCCACACAATCTATGACATTATCCATCTGTCTGCATCCTTCTAAACGAGTGAGAGTCATTCCCCTGCAGAGCACTCGGGCTGTGCTGGCAGAAAGCACAACACCCACTCTGCAGTCTACCTGAAGGTCCTCTGGAAGTACTCGGGATTGATGAGGCTCCCCAGCACCTCAATCTTCCCAGCTCACAGAACAGACCCTGAGAGCCTTTCAAAAGGACAGAGCAAAATAGATGGGGTGCCCAGAAGAACACAACAGTTGACTACTCTAAATATGACGCAAGCCACCAATTTTAATAACTTTGCTATATTAAAAGATAGGCACCAGTGTCACCCCACCCCCACAATTCATCAAGGCATTTCACTCCCTTGGGCTCTTGTGACTAAGTATAATATTTCATTAAATATCCTGTTCATACTGGCTTATGTACTAGGGAACACACTAATTTTAGAAAACTGATTAGCTAGTTCTTTCTAACCGAATGTTATTGTAGCTAAGGTCAGATTTTGCACTGAAACTATGGCAACAAAGCCACAGTATTCTTTTGTCTACAAGGTTGGGACCAGGTTTATTAACAGAACTGCTCTACTTAATAGCTCAGCACTGCTTTTTGGCAATCCCTTCCTCGGTCCTACCTGAAATACCCTGAGCTTTCCACAGGGGGAAAGGCTCAGATCCATAAGAACTGAGAAAGAATAAATGTTCAAAAGAGCATTTTGCTTATTTCTTCAATTTTAGGGCACAGTCAACCCCCCTGGTCCCATACAGAAGTCATCAGGGCAGAACTGCCACCCCCATTTGCAGAAGAACAAAGTGCCCAGATCAAACTTCTCCCCAGGAGTTCAAATAAATCCCCCCTCCTTCCTCTGCTGTACCTGAACCAAGAGATTGGGTTTCACACAGCGTCCCAGTTATGCATATAAATGGCACTTTCTGTTTCAAAGGGGCTTTGCTCTGCCTTCATCTCCATGCAAAACGTCCCAGATGAAAGCACTTGAAACCCAGGAGTTGGCAGACAGCTGTTTGGCCACAGGACTCCAGGCACAGAGCAGCAGGGAAACATAGCCCAGCAGATCTGTGCAGCCTGTGCCTCACGGAGGCAGATCCTCCTCACAGCCCACAGCTCTGTCACACTGACTGGGACAGACCCTTCCCACTGACCGTGGTACCCCATCAGTGGGACACAGAAAAAATCCTAACCACCTTCATAAAGCCAGTAATTATTTAGCCAGTCATTTATTCACTATCTCTGCTAAGCACATCAACACAGAATCCCTGAAGGGTTTGGGTTGGAAGGGACCTTAAAGCTCATCCCATCCCACCCCTGTCATGGGCAGGGACACCTTCCACTGTCCCAGGCTGCTCCAAGCCCTGTCCAGCCTGGCCTTGGACACTTCCAGGGATCCAGGGGCAGCCACAGCTCCTCTGGACAACAAAGCACCACAGAGTCAGGATGTCTTTGGGATATCCCAGTACTCCATCACAAATATTTACTGACTGCACCACAAACTTGTCTGGCTTCACAGGCCAGTAAGGAACCACTGCAAGAGATGTGGGAAGTGAAATAAAAACAGCTTTCCAATTCACTCTCCGTGATAAAAAACTTAATCAACCAACCTTCCCTTTGATTCCCGCATCCACCAGGGTGTCCCAAGCCTTAGCAGAAATAAAGCAAATTTGTCTGCATGAAAAAGCAACACTTCCAACCTCCCAGCTTTTTTAAAATATCTAAGTGCTGCAGTGACAATTGTCCCCAACATCTGCTTGCACGTGGGCTGCAGTGGGCTAAAGTTTCACAATTCAGAGACAGGATTCAGGATTTCTTCATCTTACAAAGGGCAGCAAATTCAAATGTGTACGAGCAGTTGGCAGTTTTCTAGTGCAGCTCTATAAATACTGAAAGATTCCTCATCAAGGCAGCAAAGTGTATTTTAGATTTAACTGTATCCTAATTCAGCAAGATTGAAAGATTTTTTTTTTACTCAAAATGCTCAATGCTTCAGTTTTGAATAAAAAAAAATTATAGGCACAACAACAGACTGTATTTTTATCATTTTTCTCTTCCATCAAACAGCCTAAAAGTTTATTTTGATTTTACACTTCTTCTTCTGATTTTTACTCTTTTTGAAAATGGGGTAAGAGGCATCATTTTTTTTTCTTTTTATGGTGTTTGGCTGTAGAAGAGAGAAGTTGGTAAGTGGATATTCACTATTATGCTCCACTTTCTTCTACTGGTATTCAGCACAGGCATTTTAATCTGACTTGGACATCTCAAAACTAGAAAGGAGCTCCTATTGCAAGTGATGGATGTCTCTGCAAGAAGGCTTTGGCCTTAGCACTCAGGCACTCCCCAAAGTTCTGCTTCCTGCATGAAAAACAAATCCTGCTATTTGAACTGCTAATATCGGAGGGGGGGGGAAAAAGTCATATTTAGACTCTGGTTTAAATACTCCTTAAAGGAATCCAGGCACCTTAATAATTAATGCATCCAAGCATTTCAGCAGCATTAGAAACTCCATGTTCAAAAGGAAAAGAAGCTCAAACTTGGCTGAGCAGCTGAGGTCCTTCCCATCCTCTTCACCATCATTCCACCTCAACCCTCTGCAAAACACCCACTCCAACTCAGCTGAGAGAGTCAAACAATTCAGGCTACTTCACATCAAAGTTTAAAAAGCTGATTTCATCGCTTTCACCACAGCAGATCAGGAAAAGTGCGCGTGGAGAGCACCAGGATTCAGGGCTGCCCACTTACTGGAAGCTGAACACAGGAACTTCAGGCTGATCCCACAGAAGATTCGTGATGAACACAGGGTGCCACTGAACCACCCCACAGCCTACAAAGGGCACTCTATATGCTGCTCATCCTCTGCCAAACCCAACAGGCTGAGGGACCTGGTTATTTGTTTTAGCTTGTTTTTTAATTTTCAGAAGTGTTTGGGAAAATTATGTATGTGACCCTTCCACTGAAAGAATCCCTTAATCTCAGCCCTGATGCCAAACTATAAACACACTTGCCCTGGCTAAATAAGGGTAAATAATGTGTATGTGTGCAACAGAATTCCAGAGCCTCCATCAGACCTGCATGAATCACAGATTTCCTTCATATTTTTCCTTCATGTAACACAAAGCAGGAGTGGGGAGGCTTCAGATCAGCGATGGCAAAGCTCTGAAGAGCAAAACATAAAACATTTCTGCTGGGGAGAAGCACATTGACTTCATCAGTGCTGAGCACAGGGATAACTCAGGAATATCCATCAAAACTCTGACTGGATACTGGGAAGAAATCCCTCCCTGTGAGGGTGGGGAGGCCCTGGCACAGGGTGCCCAGAGAAGCACCCTGGATCCCTGGAAGTGGCTGCCCCTGGATCCCTGGAAGTGTCCAAGGCCAGGCTGGACACTGGGGCTTGGAGCAGCCTGGGACAGTGGAAGGTGTCCCTGCCATGGCAGGGGTGGCATTTTAAGGTCACTTCCAACCCAAACCATTCCATGATTCATACTAAATACAGTTTTTATACCCATATATTTATAAATTGAAGCTGCCCAGGGGGTTCCTCCTACTGCAGATGAAGCTGCAGCTCCAGGCTGAGCCCCCCAGGGCTGGCCCCCAACACCTGCAGAGGCACCAGCCACAGGAGCACAGTATGGATTAGGATCAAAAGAACAAACAGAATTTGAACTACTTCTCTTCTGCATCGCCATGAGGGTATTTTCAGTCTAAGATATGGGTTCATTCCTTGAACATCTTGCCAAAAAAAGAGTGTTGCCCAGCAACTACTAAAACAATGTTCTGGAAGGAGGGAGCTGCTGGACAAATTAACCCAGTGCATGCCCTTTCTGCCAGAGTTTCAAGCAGCTATTGCAGAGCTGCTGGAAGCTTGGCAGACAGCTCTGCATCCCAAATAAAGAGCTGTAAGGAATTTCCTGAGAAGGCTGTCAAACAGACTGTTTTGCTGTAGTAGCAGTGTCGCGCATTAAACAAACACATTTGGCTTCGTGCAGGGCTGCGCCCCAGTACAAATGAACACAAATAAACCTCTGCAAACGCACAGTCTAACTCACTAATAGAGCACAGAGCAGCAGCTCCAGCGCAAAATCACCAGCCCCGGGCTCTGCTGCAGCTCCACCACCACGGGCAGGTCTGACTTTCCCTCGCAGAGTAAGGATCTCTCGGAGCATTTCAGCAGGAGTGATTTCCAGTGGAACATGGGGCTTTAGCCCAGCTGAGGCTCAGCTCCAGTTCATACTTCCCACATCAATCCAGGCACGTTCAAAGGAAATTCATTTATAGCCGCTCTTCAGCTGCACAGTCACGCTCAAAGCTGGCAATTAGAGCAGTGCTTCCAGCTTAATAAAAACATTAAATGTCTTTTCTGTTCAAAGAGGTGCAGGTAACGAAGGAACTGTCACACTCCTTTTTTTTGGAGACTTGTACAAGTAGGATTTCTTCCAGGAATCTCATCTGCACACACTACATTTACAACAGTTCAGTTAAAAAAACTGTTTTGCATATTAACATTTTAAAAAAGAAACACCCTAATGAATGTACTCTTCAGTCTTCACATTTTGCAAGGCACTTTTAGAGGACTTTTGAATTATTTGGAGCTGGAAGCACAAAGGGCCAGAGAAAAGCTTCACTTGAAAAAGAAACCAAACACACTCAAACCACCCTATTTAAAGTGGACACAGAAAGCCAGAATAAAAAAAAAATCCACTGAAATCTTAGACCATAATTACCATCCAACCTCAAACCACTGACCTCAGATGCTATGAAATCCTGATTGGGATGGAGAAGTGTAAGAAAAAGTACCAGCCTTCACACCTTCAAGTGATCAAATGAATATTTTAATGACCTAGAGGCACCACAGCATTTACCACTGAAATAACTGCAGGTAAACACTCACCGGAACTTGAGTGTGCTGCAGTAACTTCCTCTGGAGTTCTTTCCAACTCCAGCACTTTGCTTTTTTCCGTCTAATAACCCTGGAATTCTTTATCTTTTTAAACCATCTCATTTACACTTTTACTCCACACTCCAACCCTGAACACCACCCCCTCTGACTCTCAGCTGCCTCTTGCACCTCACCCCTTCCAGGGCTCCCCCACCACCAGATCCATCTGTCAGCCTGCTTTTTCCACAACTTTTGTCAACAAAGCCAGTCCTGGTGTCCTCAGGATCCCTCTGCTCACTTCCCTCACCGCAGGCAGAACAGCTCTGTCACTCCAGCTCCGACTCCAGCCCTGCTGCTGCACATCTCCTGTCCCACCGAACACAACCCCAGCTTCCCTCGCTCCCTGTGCCTCAGGACGACCCCAAGCCCATCTTTTCCCAAGCAGTGATTTCCTAGCACACAAACCCCAGCTCTGTTTCAGCCGGGCAGTGGCTGTTTTTCAGAACACGTTCCCCAGGCAGGGCTGTTGTCACACCACGAGCAGGTTATCAGTGCTCAGTGACAGAGCACACTCACGTGGAAGCACTGCTGCCAAACCCCTCTCTCCAGGCACGGGGATGGTGCACATACCCCCTGCTTTGTGCACAGCAGCTCTGCTCCACTTCAAGGCTCTAAAGCAGAAAGAAAACCCCCCACCCTCTAGAGCAGGGCCTTGCTGCTGCCACCAGATTCAAGTGATTGAAGGTAGCCTTGGCAACATGACTTTTTTCAACCTGAAGCACCTGTGGTTAGGAAAAAAAGCAGGATGCATCCATTCTGCCACTGGATAGATAGGCTTGAGTTTCACACTGAATTTTCTTGGAGTCATGTATGCATATCTGAGCAGTCAATCTTGCTTCTAGAGATCTCTCCTCATGTTGATTAAGCATGGAATTTATATTTACAACTGTTTTACATCTGCCCACAGAAGACAGATCTGCTCTGAGAAGCTCAGAATGACACTTCTCTAAAAATGATACCAAAAATAAGATCCCCAAGCCTGGCCAAAGGTCACAGGCTCAGTGTCCCTCCCAGGAGGGGACTTCAGAGAGGACTGACCTGCATCTGAACACCTCGGAGCACAGGGACATAAAACAGGTCACAGAACCACAGAAGCGTTTTTCCAGTCCTCTATAAGGCTATCATGCAAGTCACTTCCATTTGATTCATTTTGTTCTTGCTCCAAGAAGATTTTTGAACATTCCTTCTTAATTACCAGTGCCTGACCCCACCGCTCAGGCCTGCAGCTGCTCTGATGACCAACATGGGTTGGAAGGGACCTCAAAACTCACCCCATTCCACCCCCTACCATGGGCAGGGACACCTTCCCCTATCCCAGGTTGCTCCAAGCCCATCTAACTTCTGCCCAAAAATGGGGTATTTTCCATTTGTGGTGAAGATGGGGTGAGCAACTTCATTATTACTTCTGAACATATTTATCATGGAAAGCATTTTATCTCAGACTACACTTACAAAGCATGTGTATAAATAAGAGAAAAGCCTGCTAAAATTTTATGGCTTTTGTTGCCATTTACCATTCAGCATAAACTTCCCCATGAAAGCTTCACTGAAGTAACTACAAAGGTTGGAAAGGGTTCACACCATTCTTTCTCCCTGTATAAATTATAAGTAATATGAGAACATTTACAATGTCTAACCACGGTGTTTTATGTCAGACAAATGTCTCTCTGTACTTGCAGTTCCTAAACTGTGCTAGCAAGAACTGCCTTTTTCTCATTCTTTTCTCTCTCTCCCTCCGCCTCCTTCTGCACCCAGGAGTCTCAGTCAAATCTGCCTTTATTCTTTCATATGATTTTAACATCAAGAATGCCTCAAGTCAAGGCTCTGCTTTACATAACAACATTGTTCTTTCTTGGAGAGCTTAACACCGAATGCTGAAACTTCCCCAGGTTGCCTCTTCAGCGTTTCAATTATCAGCTCTTCAGTTTTCCAGGAAAAAGGGAGAAAAACCAACAAGAACTTACAGACTTCAGCAATATTTTAGAAGGAGAGTTTCATTATATGAGACACCATGGCACAGCAAAAAACCCCAAACCCACCCAAATAACAGCAAGCAAAACTAGCAGTACAGATAGCACATGATTTTCAAGGGCAATCACCTGCAGTTCTGGCCAAACCTGAACAGAATTATGGTGATTCTGAGGCCCTGATAAAGGCAAAAAAAAACCAAGGAAACAAAATTCAAAGAAACAAGACACACATTTGCTGCTACATCTGAAACACTAAAATCCAGATCAAAATTGTCAAATATTTGGCTGAGTTATCCTTTGGGTAAAAGATGCAACCCAGGGGAGGGAAAAAGAATCCAAGGTCTTTGCAAACAAAATCCCAGTTAGTGCTTCTCTTCCTATCTGAGACTTTTCTTGAACAAGTCAGCCCTTGCCAAACTGTGCAAAGCAGCAGCACTAATTTCTTATCACTGAGCGTGAGTTTCCTGGCAGAATGAAAGCAAAGCCCAAGGTAGCTCATATCAAATTAGTCAGACAACAATAGTTAGGGCAAACACTTGCTCCTTTTTTGTTTTCCTCCTCCCTGAGACAGATTTGGTACTGGGTAATTAGAATGTGTGATAGAATGAAGAAAAAGACATGAAATTCCCAGGAAATTTGGACGGATCTGAAAGGCAAACAACTGACACCCTCAACCCCATCCCCTCATAAAGGTTTCTTCTCAGTTCCTGGGTTTGGCTGAGACAGTCAATTTTCTTTGCAGTAGCTGGTAGAGACATGTTGCATTTGTGCTGGAAACTGTTGATAACACAGGGATGTTTCAGTGACTGCTGAGCAGATCTCTGCTCCTCACCTCACCTGCAAGGGCTGGGGGTGCACGAGGAGTTGGGGGGGCAGAGCCAACCCCAGGGATATCCCAGACCATGAAGCATCATGCCAGGATACAGAGCTGGGAGTGTCTGGAGTGATGGCATTTGTCTTGGCCCAACACCTGCCTGCCCATGGGAAATGAATTCATGAATTCATTGTTTTGCTTTGCTGGTGTGTGAAGCTTTTCCTTTATCTACTATAAATGGCTTTATCTGAACACATGAGTTTTCTCACTCTCCCTCTCCCAGTTCTCTCCCCCATCCCACTGGGTGGAGCTGACTCAGGTTAAAACACCACAATCCCACAGACATCCAACACACACATTTTTCCTCATGAGCTGTCATTCATGGAAGAAGGCGACACTTAAATATGCTACAGAAAGCACAGAGGTCAGAAATTGTTACACATAAATTGTTACACATCACTGCACAAAACGAAGAATCATTTCTAAGCAGAAGGGTAAGGAGCTGTCTGACCAACTTACCTCTGAATTTTTTGGGTGGGTTGTTAAGATCACCTGCTTCTGGCTGTACAACACACCGATCATCCACAAGGCTGCAAAGAAACGAGCAGTGAAGTGAGATTCCATCCCCCTGCAGCCCCTTCCATCCTTGTCAACAAAACCAAAGTCGTTCACTTGCAATATTTCATCCGAGTGGCCACTTCAGCAGAAGACATTCCCCAAATGCCAACTGATGCCAGATCTTTCTAAGAAGCATGCAGCTAATTTTTACTGTTGCCCAGAGCTATGCTCCTGGTAGGTGGGACAATAAGTCATTGCTCCTGTGTTCTGCATCGCCTTTATGGCCCCTGCTCGGGTGCAGACAGAACAGCCCATATTCTAGAGAGGTGACAGACAGCCTCAGGACAGCTCCTGCCTCTTGGACAGATTTGAGTCACGCTGCAAATGTGTTTATATGAATAGAGAACAGGAAAATACGACAACTGTGCAAACTGGACGCTGACCCTGTGACCCCCTCAAGCATTAAGAAATGGCAGGAACAGTCACTGCCATGATAAAAATTGACTCCTGAGAGAAAGGAAGGCACAAAGGTACCCTCCTGCTCACCAGCCAAACACAAGGTGAGTTGAGGGACTGAGCCAACTTCCTCCTGTTCTACCAGGAAGCGGGGGGGAGCTGGACAAGTGAACCCAAGGGATTCCAACAGGGAATGCCAGGACAGAGCTTTCTGTCCCTGCAAAACCCCCACAGGGTCAGCTGGAATCCCACAGAATAAAGGGAATGGTTAAGAAGCACCTGTTCCCACTGCTCTGCCTGAGCAGCTTTGGACCAAGGTGGAATTGTGCTTTTCTCAAACACTGCTTCCAAACTGCAAAATTGCACCTGTAACCAAACACTTCAGGGGTTGATTTGGTCCTAAATGACTCAATTTGGCCCCTTGCAACCAATCTGTCAAAGAGGCTTTCTACACAAACGTAGAAAGTAAAACTCCAAGGTCAAAGGTTTGAGAGGTCCATTCTCATGCAGAATCAAGTTGAGAAAGACTGAGACCTAGAATATGAGAGTTGTTCCTTGCAGAGGCTGGTCACATGCAGGGAGCATCTTGAGACAACAATTAGAGAAAATAAGGAAGTGCATGAAAATTAAGAGATCAGAGAAACTAAGTGGGCTCAACAGTTCTATGCATCTAAAATTTGCATATGCGAACATTCAGGGTGAATTGCTTTTTCCCCATGGATTTTCTCCCTACTCAGTACTATACATACACATAGGTGCTCCAGTGTGAATGGTATTAACATTTGAGCTGAAGCACCTGCTTCCGGTGAACAAAGGGCCAAAAATATCAAGGAAATGGGTTACTCTGATCATCCCACACAGATAATCTCAGTGCAATATATCCCTCTCATCTGAGATTAAGTTGAAAGTAAAGAAGAGCTTCCCAAACTAGCAAGAGAGGAATTTTACAGGGTGAGAAACACAAAAGAGGATATATTGTACACCAGTAATCATCATGATGACAGCACTGAGTTTGGGAAACAGCAAGAGTAAGGCTCTGATTAAGCAACATGTCATAGGAATATTAAATAGGAACACTCTTCAGAGATTTAGGACAGCATTAGAATGTAGAGTGGTATCTATCTCAACGTTCAGTAACCACATAACAAGTCATTACACATCGTTATGACATCAGACTGTCAAAACGCCACATGGTCTAGAGGACAATTACACCAAATCTTTCCTTTGCTGCTTTAATTTTCTCCAGGACAAAAACTAAATTAAATATGGGACAAAACTAATTCGATTACAAAGGCTTATTAAGATGATAGTGCATTTCATGTTTCACATAGCAATTAGGATTTCTGACTTAAATTAGGCTGAGATATGTGGCCGTTATATAATGCAGTTACCTTAAAACAGCACTAAGCAAATCAAAGAGGAGGCTTGAACACTGAGGGGTCTTTAGGCCTGCCATGAGAATATCTCATCAAGCCTAGGACATACACGTGCTTGGGGCCTGCAATGTCCAAAAGGACTACCCATGGTGAAAAATATCTGCCCAGCAATGCCATCAGAAGCCACAGCCACTGCATACTGTTCATCATGCACCGTATGGGATTCCACATGACATCACAACTTTCTACTTGGTCTGGAATTATTTACTGCCAAACTCGCTTCAGGACTGGGAAGAAAAACAATAGGCAGATGTAGAGGATAATTCATGTTGCCAGTGTTCAGCAGATAGTATTTGGCCCGTTACACAGCTGATCCAGGACTGCAGAGTGCACGTGTCATATTTGACGAGGACCTGGGAAATTTGTCAAATACATTTGCCAAATACTATTCACCCAACCCTACTTACTACATCCCTTGCTTTTATCATACCTTCTTTCCTTTCTGGCAGCATCCCATATTTTCTTCTCTTTCCTATAATAGATCATGGTGCATCTTCAGTGTCTGCTTCCTTCTCTGCCCCCTTATTTTCCAGAATCCTAATAGCTAGAGGACTAAACCTACAAGTTAGTTTGGAGTCACTCAGGTGAGATTCCAGCCCATCGTTTCCTGCCGAGGCACTTACCAGGATGCTGTCTCTGTACCCTGCTTGGGAGCTCCATTTATCAGATGCATCTGGACTGTAGGCATCAAAAAATGTGCTGTGACTGTACCCACCCTGAGGCCCTTAGGGCTACTGGAAATGAGAAAGAGCAGGTTGTGCGTGTGCCCCTCGCTTGGCACACGCCCGTGTGCCACACACTGCTGCCGCCCTCGGGAGCAGGGGCAGAGGTGCTCCTGGAGCTTCTCACCCTGCAAGGGCTCCTCCCCAAGCAGCACCCAGCTCCTCTGCCAGCTCTTGATGTTTGCAGAGGCTCCTCCTCAGCAGGATCAGACCTTCCCTGGCCCTCCTCAGAGCTGCGTTCCAACTTCATGGCTTTGCTCTGCCAGCTCTTCCTCTGCCCATGTGAAAAGCTACTTTTTTGGTTAATGGAGTAGCATTCACCGCTCCCTGCTCCAGAGGAGCTCTGCTCCAGAGCACCTGCTCCATGTCCTTGTGGAAGGCAGCACAAAGGGGCTCTGTGGGAAGCACTCCAGGGGCAGGAGCTGGCACTACACAGCTCCCACTGCAGCTCCAGAGCTCTGGCAAAGCAGGAGGGTCAAAAAATGTTCTCCTTTGATGGGAGAAAAACAATTTTGTTTGTAGGAGAAACCTCAAATTAAACCTCAATTTTAAGACCAAACTAGCTGTAGTGGTGAGTTACTGGTATTTAAACCATTTGGCTCGGGGATTTGATTTTTTTTTTTTTTGTTAGATACGTATCTTTTTTAAACTACTTACATTGCCTATGCTACATCCTTTTGTGCAGCCAGCAGAGTGCACTGGGGTCTGTCCATCCCTGACTGGGGAAGGGGCAGGGAGGGACAGGACGGGACACACGGATGGACACGGGACAGACAACAACATGAAAATCATTGGATTGCATTCATTCCCCCTCTCCCCATACCTTCACTTGACGAGGTTCTTCCTCCCCACCAAGGACATAAAACCACACCACAGCCATTGATACACTCTCCAGCCTCCCAAAATCTACCTTGCCATATTAACTTTAGGCCATTTTTAAATTTAGGGCCAAATCTATCCATCAAGCTCCCTTGCTTTACCCAGTATTCCCTGGGATCAGGCTCAGGAGAGCTAGCTGAGCTCTGCTAGTCCTTCTTACGGTGTTTTTAATACAAGAGAACAGCTGTTCTTACCCCAAAGTGCTAATAAATCCATTTGTTGAGCCCTCTGCATAGAGAGAACAAATATCTCCAATATGAAGGAAGCTCGACATCTTGTCAGTCATCTCTGGCTTACTGCCCCTGGAAGAAAGAATAAAGAATAAAGCACAACATTAATCAGGCAGAATTCCTTGGTGCAGCTACCAGAGGTTACAGCAACGGGACCCTTTGCCTTTGATTGTTGGTTTGTTTGAAAAACTGAACAAGTTCTTGCAGTGGAATTTCAGGTATCAAAGAAAACCCAGCACGCCAGAGCGCTTGCTTAGAAAAATAAACCAGGGAAAAACAAGCAGCTACTGGCATCCCATTCCACGTGGGACTGTTTCACAGGCAGGCATTCATCCCAGAGGAGCCTGGATTTCAGTCCAGCTGTACCAACCCATTCCATCCCACCTGCCAGAGAGAGAGGGGACTGCTTCAGTTCAAGGCATATTTGTATCGAAATCACATTTCTCTGCCAGAATTAAAGGCAGGTTTAAGCATCCTTTAAAGGTTCTCCTTTGTGCCGGAATGGTGCTCCTGAGAAATTAAAAATACTGACCTGATTCATGCCAAGATTTTTTGGTCACATTAAAATTTTGACACAACATCAGCAGCCTCCTGCTTACACCTGCAGGCCCAAAACCAGAATTAAGTGAAGATCCACTCAGTATGCCTGACAACAGATTTTGCATGTAAAAACATTAAGATTTTTCAAAGTCAAATGCTTCATCAGGAAGCCAAATCCCTGTGAAATCAGTAATACTTCAATCCTGGGTTAAAATAGGATGGCTTAAATGTAACACTGAGGACACAGTGTTACAACTGCATGTTGCCATCTTCCACTGTATTAAAAACTATTTTCTCTAAAGCCCCAAGTCCAAATGACACAGGACCCACTTGTCATTTAAATAAATATAGAAAAAAGTGAGTTTCAATCAGTCACAGCAACAAAGAGACAACATGAGCTCAGATAAAAAACCCAGCTGAACAGATTTTCAAAGATACCCTTTCCAAGCCCATTTACTGGTTTCCTGGAGATCCTCCCATGCCCTGCTTTTTGATCACCAAGTTCAAAAGGCCCAAACAGCTCCTGTGCTGGAGGTTTCAAACAGCAGGAGCACCAAGCTGCTCCTCCTGGCAGGCTGTGAGCCCTGCCAGCCAACACTGCCCAGGGCCACACTCCCACAGATAAGGGAAAAAGAACTCAAAACACTTCCACCCTCTCACTCCATCACACCCCAAGAGGTTCTGAACGGTCTGAGAGCAGAACAACTGAGCAACAGGAAATTCTGCTTATTCTAGAGCACAGCCCTGACTGTACAGGGATAAATAACCCCTTTCCCTGGACATTGCCTTGTTTACCAAAAACATAAGGATCAGGTTGGTAAGCAAGGTTGGAGCTCGACAAGGACAAATTCATGGGGATCTAAAAGGTGATGTCTGCAGCTATGAAAGGGCAATAAAAACCTAAAGTTACACTTTTCTTCTGAAAAGCTCCAACCAGCTCTCCCTCCTCACTCCCAAAAGATCTGTGCTGCTGGGAATAACAATAACAACTTTCATTATTATTAAGTCAAAGCACATCACAGACATTCTATCCCTGTAAATCTGTGTCACTGGTGCAATTAAAAACAAGTTCAGGAAAACCAAGAGATAACAGGCCAAGCTGATATGCAGGTAAAGGAGTCTCAGCTCCTCTGGAACCAAATTTGGGTGCACATAAAACCAAACCCTTTGGCTCCAGGTCGCCTGTTCAATGCCAAGTCCTTCAGCCACTGCATGTTACACAGTCTGTCCCCATTCTTTCTTGATAAGTGGACAGAAAAACACTGCTACCTATTTTAAGATATAGGCCACGAAACATACAGAAACATGCAGAGTGACTGAATTAGCAGCACTGGAAACACAACTTTCCCCATTTCCTGACTTGGATGTTAAACTACCAACTTCAGACCAAAAAACTTTTCATCCCTCAAAATTAAGCTCAGCCCTGAATTAATATAGCCCAAAGCAAAAGCTGTCTAAGCCAACAAAAACCATAGATACTTCCAAATTAACCCTTTCTACAATGGCATTAAGGTTTCCTTTTCAGACTGTGAGGGGCATCACTTTTTCCTTTGGAAGAGGCAGATGTTCACCACAGCTGTTCCCAAGTGAATGTGAAGGTCAAAATTATTGACTTACATGGGAGATTTTTTCTTGGCAAAAAAAAAAAAAAAAATCATCTCAGACCACTGCCCAAAACCAGGCTCAGGGATGAACAAGTAAATTTCTGCATCACTTTCCAAGACACAGCCTGAATTTTCTTACATTTTCTTCACTGAGGAAGACCCCAACATACCATGATACTGTAAAAACCCTGACATATCATGATAGTGCTAACCCCTAAAAAAAACTCCTCTGCAATTTATTGACAATTCCACTAATAAAATGTTTATCAACTTTACCCATAACCATCACAGAGTTCTGGAAAACAGAAAGGTCGTGTTAAGCCTGGCAGCAGTTCAGTGAATTGAACCGCTTGGGCTCTTCACCAGATCCCTCTGAGAATTTCTGGGCAAGCTTGCAGGCATCTCTGCAGAGCTGGGTTTGGGGTGCAGCCTGGAATCCCAGCCTCTCCTGCTCCCAACCAGGAGAGTTGTGCTCCTCACGCTTCCTGCTGTCACCAGCTTTGCTGGAGTTGGGCTTTCCAAAAGGCTGATCTGGCTACAATAACCTTGTTTCCCAAGGCTTAGGCAACAATTAATCATCATCTAAGTCCTCACTCCCCCTTCTCTTGTATTTCTGAATACTGTTCTAACACCCATCAGTGTGATGTCATCTCCAACACACCAGGAGATGCTCCACCACCTCGGGAAGCAGGGAGCCAATTCCCACTGGGGTGAGCCTCTTATAAAATACTGATTTATCCTAAGGCTTCCCCACAGTCAAAATGAACACTGTCTACATCTATTCTTTAACAGCCAAATAGCCGAAGTCCTTCCCCCGACACTTCTCCTTACAAATGCTGCTGCTCAGCTTGGCCAGGGCTCAGGAACAGGCTGGACTGGCAGATGGAGAGAGGGGCTCAGTGACCCCACAGGCCTTCCCACAGACAGGGGAAGAGAATCATTGCTACATTGATTTAGCTTCAAAGCTTTTTACAGTCTCCTCAAAAGGGACTAAGGAAACTACTCCAGTTATTGGCACCAAACATTAAATAATCAGCCGCCTCAAATGGAGTATTTTCTACTTTTGACAATTGGGAAATGTGAAGCAAAAAGCGGAACTGGAAAGTTTTCAAGAGCAAAGTTCCCGGGTACCCAGTTTGAGAAACTTTTTCTGAAAGATGCTGTCGACAACAGCTGACCACACTAATCCTCCCAAAATCAGACCTCTGTGGGGGTCATTTTTGATTATTTTCTTCAGCAGGACAAGCCAGAAGAGGAGGCAGTAAAAATCTGTCAGCCTTGGCACATTTATCCCAAGTTCACAGCCCAAGGAGACCATAGGGACTGAGGAGAACAGGTTTGCTCCTGGACACGTCAGTCAGAGCATCCGTGCGTGTCCCCCTGGCTGTGCAGGGGACACTTCCCTCCACAAGGCACTGACCACAGACAGGAGATGACCATCAGAAGTCCCTGGAAGCGCAGGACAGGAGGATTCTCACACCCTCCCCGTACCTGGCTCTCACGGGTACAGCCATAATCACTGCTCAGAAAGCAATCGTGCTCCATAGACAAATACAACCATTACCCCACTGTTTATTTATTTTAGATATGCCAGTGCCAAGAGCAATTGATTTATACTAGAGGGGGGGACGGCCCTAAGAGAACATTTGCAGCTATTCTGTGCATAATCCTACTTTTAATGGCACTTTCACAGCCTTGCAAGAGGGGAGTCCTGCAGGAAATTCATCCTGTTCCAGCCGAAACACAGCAGTGTTACCCAGGGAGCATTGTCCTCCTCTTCCCCTTAAACACTGCAGGAAAACAAGATTCCCTCTACATAAACTCACTTTAAAAAAAATCAAAGATGAAGCACTAATAAGCATGGCAGTACCTAGCAAAAATGAAGTCATGTTTCTCCAAGCAGCTTCACTCAGGTGGCAGCAATGTTGACAGCAGCAACCCAAGCTTTAAAAATAATGTTCTTTTCCCACTAAGCTGAAGGTTCTAATTTTAACAGACGGAAGGACTTGCCAGACTACAAAAGAAACGTGATCTAAAAGTGGACCGTACATTGAGAAGTTAACTATATCTGCCCATAGACATCAAAAAATTCCTGAGAGATGAACACATTCTATGGTATTTTTTTAAGCCCTGAAAGCCTGAATTTTTCTAATTATGTTAGTGACTATTTCCTCATGTCTATTTAAAAGTTACTGTCTATGTTTTGTAGACAGTTTTTATCTGCACAGGAAAATAAAATCAAGTCTCTGTTTAAGAAACCAACTAAAAATAAATAAACAAACATAGAAATCTAATGAATTTCATGTGAATTTCAAGAAACTGACCTACGAGTTATTCTGCCAGTCTATAGCTTTGCTCTATGTGGCTGGATCTGAACATGCATTAGCTAGGTCCAGGCAGAGAATTAAACCCAGGAAAACTGCTATTTGGCCCAGGAGTTTCAGGACTTTCCCTTCCTGCTCTGGTGAGCACCAATCTGCACCACAACACCACAAGTCTGATGTTCTGACTGAACAGAAAGCGACACAACTCAGGGGCTCACTTCTGATCATTTCTCATTACAGATTATCTTGTGTGTATCTTCAGAACAAGCTGCTCTTCCTATAGCAGAAAGGACTGAGAAGAACCAGTTCTGAAATGGAAGGGAAGGGTTTGTTCGAGCTCTTGACCACAGTTTGTCCCCAAACCCAAGAAGCTCTGCAGACCCAGAATGGTTCCCACCAGCTCTCAGGATTCAGTTGTATTTTAGGGCACAAGCAGAGCATATGTTCAGCCTAACGGCCTTGAATAAACCAGGATGAGCTTAATCTAGTCCCTGAAATTCAATCCTTTTCCTCATGAAAACACATTTCATACCGGCAGTTAAAGCAGGATCAACAGTGAAAACACTGCGAAATCAAACTGACTGCTCAATATCAAATATCTTAATGAGGCTGCTGCCTTTTGAAACTCTCAGAATGAGAAATGCAACTGCTTTGTAAACATTTCACGCTAATTTCTCCCATCACTCATCTCACTCCCGATGCTAAGTTAGAAAAAACAGGTTTCAAGAGCGACGCTGGAAGTTAGCTTTCCTTGAAGAGCCGAGTCAAGGCCCCTTTTGAAGTCCCTCCTCACGGGGACTGCTTGTGACAACACCCCTGCACTGTGTCATTCCTCATCTCAAGCGTTTGGGAAAAGGCTTTTTCAAAGAATCCAAAGCTATTTCCCCGATTTCATGTCTCACACGTCTGCTTTGTGTGGGATTTTAATTCTTTACCCTGCAACTGCAAATCCTATTTGTAAAATAAACAAGCCCAAATGTGTCTTACTGCCGACTGTTTGATTCCCAGCAATCAGGATACAAATTACAGTATCTTTCTAAGATGGTTCTAATGATGTTTGTTTAGAGCAAAAAAAAAAAAGCTCCTTGCTGTGCCCTGCAGTCCCAGGATGCACTCAGGTCTCTACTGGCAGATTTTTGCTGTGGTTTAGTGCTCAATCCAATAAACACTGACAATTTTTTATGTACTGGTACCAAAACCAGAGCAGCACTTTATCAAAGTCTTTTTCACTATCTTGGTTGTTTAAGAATAGAATCTCAGACTGTACTTAAGTGTTTCAACTTCATTACTGCCGACAGGAAACTCCGGAGTGGAAGTTTAATTTTGTTTCACTTTTTGACAGAAACAAGATCAGAGTTAAGGGCAGAGAGACTACAAAGAAGCAAACACAAAGAACTGCTTAAAGGCATAAGCAGAATCATCCAGAAATTAACAGATCTGAGAACCCCCAAGACCAGGTTTGTGTTTGAATTAAATGGAATCGGGTCATTAATACTGGTAAATTAGGCCAAACAAGTTAACATTTTTTAAATGCAACCAAACCCTGTATTATAGTGAAAGTCCGGTGCTTAAGTAAGCTGGTAAATCCAAATTTTACAAGATTACTTGGCTGAAAATTTGGCCCTACAGACTAACCAAGATTTCATGTGGTTTTTTGGATAACACCCACAGAGCATTCTGTATCTGTTTTCACAGGTGAAGCCAACGTGAAAACCCAAACCTGATGTTTCTCATTCTTACTTCGGTAAAAAAGGGAAGGTTTCCTCCTTGAGGACGTTGAGAAAGATTCCTAAGAATCCCATTAAAGCAGTCGAAGAAGAGAGGAAGTGCTTTATTTAAAAGATCACCCAGTGAATAATCACTGTGCTGGGGCTGAGGATGGAGCTCCGTCCTCTGCCAAGCTTCTGACTTAGCAAATCTAAAAGGAGCTCTTTGCACTCGCCAGGGAAAGGAAATAAAGGGATTTTGGAATATGGAGCAGGCCATGTCCTGAACACTGGGATCCTCACACACCTGCAGTGGGAGACAGCTCAGGGACACTGTTGGGTGCTGAGAGGGTTCAGCACCGCTTGATTTATGCACATGGAGTTCCATTTCAGAGATTACACGTTAAAAAAAAATATCAGTGCAGTACATTTATCTACCACAGGATCTTGTTTTCCCTTCAGCTGCAACCTTTCATGTCCAGGAGGCTGCTATCTGCCACACATGGGCGGCTGATGAACCGTTAGATTAAGGAGGAGAAATGCACTTTCTCAGACAAAGTATTTTTCCTCCTGACGCTTAAAATGCAGCAGATTTTTCTCCAATTCCCAGGCTGAGCAGGCAAGATGGAGGCTGGGGAAGAGGGGAAGGAGGGAGCAGCAGAGCACTGTGACTTTCTCAAGGACATGCAGCAGGTCAGACTCGGAGCCCAGATCTGAATCCAGGTCTCCCGAATCCCCATCCACCAGCCCACACTCCCCTCTGCTCCCAGGAGGGAGATCAGTCTCACCGCACATCTAATCAAGCACACGCTTCCCCTTTCTCTAAAAATAAGTAGGAAGAGGAGTATAAATTCACACAGCAAGATGATGGCCAAGTTAATTATGTTCTATTCATACTATTTGCCACTTCACAGATAAATAGATTTTTTTTATCATATCGGTGACAAAGTTATTCAGAAGTTACTATTTCATAGGTGCAACAGCAGTTTAAGAAAACAGATAAAGTAACTCATTTCAGTAACTTTAACCTCAGTAAAACCTCACTACAGGAAAGCAAACGTGCACAATGTCCTTTTCTCCTTAGAAAGGGCACCTGCATTTTCGTTTTAATTATTTGCCCAGTGCAACCAGACAAGCTAGTTACAGAAAATTCAGGTCAGAAGCATAGAAGTTACACTCTGACAGCAATCCCTTACATAGCAGCCACTGACTGAGGTAAGAAACATGACTGACAGGTCCTACTGACAGGCATCTGCAGACAGCTGGAAAAAGAAAATCTATTAGAGACACTCTGTCAGGGGAAAAATACCATTTTTTTGTTCCAAACCAAGTACAACCTGACAGCATCTTTTCAATCCCATTAAAAGTAAGGAGCACTTACTGAAGCTGATACTTCCTGAAGTCCATCCTTGCTGGCTCCAGCACTGCTGGGAGGAGGCAGCCTGGACGTCAGCCTCTGGACGAGGCCCCTATAAGCACACAATGTTTTCCAGCATATTTCTATCAGGAGAGAGTTGGAACACACCAAAAGGACCAAGACAACCAATGTCATGGGGAAAGAGAGCAAGCTTGGTTTATTACACCAGCTGGAGTTTGGCCAAGGAACAAAGATGGCCAGGGAAGAAGAGGGTAGAGAACAGTCCCAATGTCACTTGGCGTGGCCAGGTACCTACTGAGGGCTCACCACAGCAGGGGCTCATTCCTACACCCCGCTCCCCACATCAACCCTCCACACTCCTTAGCAAATGTGACACTTCCTAAATTCAGCAGTGCAGTTTCCTCGCCTGTCCCTTGACCAGCCTCCATCCCCCTGCAGCTGCCCACTCTCTCTGTCCCCACTGCCCAACACCTCCCCGCTCCCACGTCCCCTGTCCGACACCGCACCTCGGCGGGGGCTCCCTCTCCTCCATGGTGGTGCTGCTGTCGGTCTCCAGGGCTGGGCTTTGCAGGATGTCCCCTGGCACACTTTGGGTCCCCACCGGCAGTGGGGCCAACGCGTCCGTCCCGCTAGCGAGCCCCTGCTCCTGCAGGCTCCGAGGGCTCGTCCGTGCTCCCGAGGCAGGACCCTCCTGTGGCTGCGCTCGCCGCTCGTCCCTCCCGGACACCTCCGCAGGCTCCCAGCTCTCTGGATAAAACCTCAGCGCCCAGGACAACCAGCCCAAGAGGAGGAGCCACTGCCAGCACATGATGAGCACGTGCAGAGAGCCATTGGTGGCCAGGGGACCTACTTTGAGCTCTGCTGAGCTGAAAAGCCCTGATGGGCCGGGCTCCCTTACAGATGAAGGCCCCTGTTCCCACACTGACTTGTACCTGTTGGCCTCCCAACTGTAATTTTCTAGAAGGCAAAGGTTCAAAATACTGAACCACCCACGAGCATTAGCATCTGAATCTGCTAAACACTTAAGAGAGGAGCAGCCAAGGATTGCAGAGTTATTTTAATGAGAAGTTTTCAATTAACCCTTCAGATCAAGCACCATCAGCCAGCTGAGGTCGGTGTCTGCATCTGTGGCCATGTCTTTCTCCTTGGAGTGGGATGCAGATGGGACATAGCTGTATTGCAAACAAAGCTTTTTTCTTCACAACTTCTTGGCAGATTTCTGCATTTCTGAAGAAGTGGACAGGATGGGCCAAGGCACAAAAGAAATGTTTATACAAGTTTCATGCAAAACTGCTACTTAACAATTCCATAAAATCAAAAACAAAGTACAGCCTTTGGGCAGCAGCCATTTTTTGGCCTACTATGATCAGAGATTTCTTCCATGTGCATGCTCAGAGGTTATCATCTTCTGACCACAGACATCACGCACCGGGCAGGATGAGGAGAGAATGTGTGTGTCCATTGTGACAATGGGTTCAATCATCCAAGCCTCTTCCCTTATAGCTCAGCAACACATTGCCCCAAGAGCAGAGGCATTACCCGACATCCTAATCCAGACACATCTGGCATTTCGATTTCTCAGAGCTATTCCCCCTCCTTTGATCACCTGTGCAGCCAAATGATCACAGAGTCAGACTGGTTTGGCTTGAAAGGGACCTGAAAAATCATCTTGTTTCAGCCCCTGCCATCAGCAGGGACACCTTCCACTAGACCAGATTGCTCCAAGCCCTGTCCAACCTGGCCTTGGACACTTCCAGGGAAGATTATCAGTGAGATATGAACACTCAGCTTCCTGCACCACTCCTCATGTTGGTGTTCTGGCACGTGAGGATGAAGTTACATTGCCACAAGCCACAAATCCCCAAATAACACACACTACCATGCACATTTCCAACCCATTTTTCTCTCCAGAGGGTTAACTTGCTCAGATATGAACTGACATTTTATCCCCCATAGAACACTGTTAGGAAGTTCTGATCCAAGTTTTGACAAGCTTAACCAAAACCACAAGTATGAAAATGAAACTCCTCTGAGTTCAGAATCCACAGCTGAATGTTGCAGCTTTCCTCACTTGAATTACAGTTCCTGTGGTTTCCATTTCATCTTCATCTTTTTCACAGAATAGAATCCCAGAATGGTTTGGGTTGGAAAGAATCTTGAAGATCATCTCGTTGCTCCCCCTGCCATGAGCAGGGACACCTTCCACTATCCCAGGTTGCTCCAAGCCCCATCCAACCTGGGCTGGGACATTCCCAGGGATGGGGCAGCCATGGCTTCTCTGAGCAAACTTGATCCCGTAAACCACAACTGCCCTGAAGACCTGGAAATGTACTTTCTCAACAGCTACAGCACAAGAAAGAGCCGCACAAGGAGCCTCTGGATGCCTCTGCCAATCTACCAAGTAGCTGCAGCACCCTGGAAAGAGGGATCTGCCTCCATCCCCAGCCACTGCCCCCCCCATGCCGAGACAGAGAACCAGGCAATAATTGCTGTAGGGCTTTTGTAGTGTCCGTGGGGAGCAGAAATTAGACAGGCATATCGAGCCAGATCAAAGCTCGTGCAGTTTTGGCACCCTGCCTCCCGCAGCAGCCTCCAGGAGAGGCTCAGCGGAAGAGCACAGGAATCACTTGGAACAGCTATGGACACAGCCAGCATCCGGCCCCACAGCACAGGGATTCTCTGTGCTGGCTTCCTCCAGTCTGGTCCTTTACAGCATCCCATAAAGCAGCACTTGTCCTCACCCAGCACAGGCCACTGGATGAAACTGGGCAGCTTTTGACTCTCCTTGTGCATTACCGCACACCAACAGCACAAAAAAAGGCTCCAGGCCACCCAAGCACCTTCAGTTTCTGTTCCTATCTTAGCAGAAGAAAGTAATTTGGGACATACTGTAATGCAGATTTTTAGGAATCAGGATTTACACCACATTGTGACAGAGATGTTACATTTACATAACTTTCTAGCAGCACATGATTTTCTACCTCTAAACCCTTTGGTCTCCATAAGCTGCTTTGGTGAGGCCGCCTTCCCTCACACTCACCCACGGGCGAGCCAGCAGCTCGTCTACCAGCTACTACAGAGCCACTACCCTCATCCCACCTCCCACGGGAGCCTGAGATTCCTCCCGGCTTTAAGACAATCCTACAACTACAACTATCTTATATTTATGGGGTAATAATGTCTCAAAGACTCCCAGTACACTTTGCAACCTGACACATCAGATATTCCAAAGGAGCTTGCTGTGCACTGAGGAATCATCGCAGTCAACAAACCAGCCAGAATCACAGGATCATGGAAGCTGGAAAAGGCCTCCCAGATATCGAGTCCAACTGATACCACTGTACCCATTCAACCATGTCAGAGGGTGCCACATCTGCTCAATCTCTGAACACCTCCAGGGATGGGAACTCTACCACTTCCCTGGGCAGCCCATTTCAATGCTTGACTACTCTTTCAAGTGAAGTTATTTTTCCTCATCTCCACCCTGCCCCTCCCCTGGCCCAGCCTGAGGCCGTTCCCTCTCCTCCTGTCCCTGTTCCCTGGGAGCAGAGCCCGACCCCCCCCGGCTGCCCCCTCCTGTCAGGGAGTTGTGCAGAGCCACAAGGTCCCCCCTGAGCCTCCTTTTCTCCAGGCTGAGCTCACTCAGCTCCCTCAGCCTCTCCTGGGGCTCCAGCCCCTTCCCCAGCTCCGTTCTCTTCCCTGGACATGCTCCAGCCCCTCAGTGTTTTTCTTGCACTGAGGG
Organism: Falcunculus frontatus; assembly: GCA_013398115.1. Lineage (NCBI taxonomy): Eukaryota > Metazoa > Chordata > Aves > Passeriformes > Falcunculus > Falcunculus frontatus. The sequence goes on from VZRV01004674.1 coordinate 276,366, forward strand.
TCCCAGGACTGTCCCCAAGACTGGAGGTGCCCCAGCAGTGCCCAGTACAAGGGACAGGCACTTCCCTGGTCCTGATGCCACACCAGTGCTGGGACAGCTCAGGTGCCATTGGTCTCTTGCCCACCTGGGCACAAACGAGCCCAGGTGGCCAAGAGCAGTTACACCTGCTCCAAGAGCTCATCAGAACAAGCAACACCTGCTCTTCTGATGGCTTCAAGTCAAGGGCAGGTACCAGACAAGGGCTCAAGATATCTGGGATCCGCTTTGATCCTGCTTCACGGCACTGAACAAGAAGTTCCACCTCAATACTGTCCATTTCAGCAATTTACCAGGATAGACCAGCTCATCTTACGAGAAGCAGCCAAAAGGAGCTTCTCCTTCCAGAATGGGCTTCTGGACCACTCCAGTTTGACAGCCCCTGGGACTGTTCCCTTCCCTCTGGCACACACACAGTACTGGAGGAGCTGGAACCCCAAAATTCACCCCAAACCTGCCACCCCTGCAGGTGCCTGGCCCTGTTCTCATGCTGCCACGTTGTCATGGACATTCAGTGCTATCTTTGCAGGAGGAGTTACTACAAAATCAGACCAAGACCTCACACCACACAACAGCAGGGCATCATGGTTTGCAAGTCTCACTCTAAGCTGCAATGGCCTCCCTTGTGAGCTGCCAGGACTTGAGATTATTTTTTCACTTTGATTCGATTTGTGCATTTTCTAGACTATGGCACACCAAAACAGGTTTGTTGAGGGAACATGAGAGGGTTGATGGTGCTGTGGATAAGATCATGTTACAGAACCACTGAGGCTGGAAAAGACTTCCAGGATTATCGAGTCCAAGCTGTGCCAAATCCCCACCTTGTCCCCAGCCCAGAGCACTGAGTGCCACATCCAAGCATTGCTTGGACACCTCCAGGGATGGGGACTCCAAACCTCCCTGGACAGCCCCTTCCAATGCCTGACAGCCCTTTCAGTGAAGAATTCCTCCCAAAATTACACTTCTCATTTATAACCAGCGATCACAACTGTCCCTTACACCCCCTCCACCCTGTTCATCAGTCCCAGGACAGCTTCATTCATCCAAACCTCCAGCTCCACCAACCATCACCAAAGAAACACACCAAATGCACCCCCTCCTGTGCTCTTCACTAAGGCCTCCTCCACCTTCCAACGATGGTGTTCAGGATTAGCACATCTCACAAAAATACACCATTTCCCAGAGCTAAGCTCCACCCCACAATTGCAAAGGCAAACCAAAGTTACTCTTGCTTGTTTACTTCCTAATTTATGAAACCCTGTAAGAGGAAACTATTTTCAAGGCTTAATCAACACTGCAAAACAAGCAGATGGGGAAAAAACCCCCATCTAAGCAAACACTTTAATCTCGGGGAAATAAGGTATTTTAACAAGAAAAACCCCTACTATTGACAAACAAGAGGCAGCTTAAAGAAAACATTAGAAATAATCAGCTCAGCATCAGCTTGTTTTGAAACACATTGGAACTGTGGTTTTATTTTGACAGTGATTTCTTTTTCTGGCTTAGGCACACTGAGCACTACACCTTCACACCACTTCAAGCTGCTGGGTTCCACAGTGGTCAATTTTCACATTTGTTTCACCAAGCATTCTGTTACACCTGAATTTTTGGCCTGATGGATGCCACCAGCTTTCTCCACTCACTGAACTGCCGGTGCTGGGCAGCCAAAGCTCTGCTCCAGCCACAACACCCCGCAATGCCGTTATTGTTTCAGGCACTTACACCAGCAAAACCACCAGGCATTTAGAACCCGGAATACTTGCTGTGTGAGGAAATTGGCGTAAATTAAGGTACAGAAAATAAACCAACAAGAAATCCAGTGCCTCGTAGCCCATTAGCTTGGCCACAGAGGAACCGCTGAGGGAAAGGAAGGGATATTGGCCTCACATGGCATCCCACGCTCACACAGCTGAGCCCTGCAAGGAAAACAGCTCCACCATGGGCCTCTGGCCTGGGCTCCGAGTCAGCCAGTCCTCTGGCTCAACAGGTCTGGAAGTCCTGGGATACCAGGACACCTGGAATAGCCACAACACAGGCAAATTTCTGAGCACAGGAAAAGAACCTCAAAGGCAAACAGCTAAACACACTTTAAGAAATAAAACACATGCACAGGTACCAACCCTCATTAATAAATAAAACCAACGGCTCCCACACATGCTGCTCCCCACACGACTTGCGGTCACTAAATCTTCATCAAGCAAAGATCTGGATTATATTAGCCACGTTCTCCCTTCCTGATTTGTGAGCAGCAGGACCGCAGCCCAATCCATCTGTGGCTGGGCAGGCACAGAAACGTCGCACAGCAATAAATTCAACTCAAACCTTTCACCTGTTGGAGTCTTTTTAGACAAACTCCTGGGAGCCAGAGAGAACCCACCTGGGGAAAGGAAGGGAAAGGCTGAGCCAGCCGCAGCTGTTCCCGCTGCATGGAGCCCACTGCCCCCAGCAGCCCCGGGGAAAAGCCCCCGGAGCCCCACACAGCAACAAGCACAGGGAGCCCGTGCCCAGCCGGAGGAGCCACGGGGCAGCGCCAGCCCCAAACAACCCACAGGACTCGAGCGCTCGGCATGAAGACGTAAAGTCGCTCGGGATTATGGCACATCCCACGTAATACGGACGGGGAATGCACATGTGCCCCCACCCCTTCCCCCGCTGAAGTCCAGTTATTGTAGTCCAGGAAACAGCCAAATATTTGTCCCGTCAGGCCAGTCACCGGGACCCTCCGAAACATCCACCCACAGCTGCCCGCTTTTTGACCATTTAAGAGGAAGATCGTCCATAGCCAAGTCCCCATCGGCGCTCACAAGTGTTTACATAACGCGAAACATCCCTCGCAGCTGAGCCCCGAGCACGGGGGCAAAAACACGGGCAAAGTTGGAGTGGACGCGCAGCTCCGCTGCCGAGCCCGCAGTGGTCCAGGGGACGAGACCCCGGTCCGGCAGCGCTGCGGGACCCGCTGGGAGGGCGGAGGGGTCCCTGCCCGGTCCTGCCAGGGCTGCGGCGGCCGGGCATCCCCGCCGAGCAGTGGAATGCATCCCTGCGCAGCAGCGGGCTGCATTCCCGGGTATCCCCGCCTAGCAACGGGCTGCATCCCCCGGGCATCCCCGCCTAGCACCAGGCTGCGGGACGGGGCTGCCCCGGCGGCCACTCACCGTCTCCCTCCCTCCCCAGCCCTGCCCCCTCTCTCCCGGCCGTACCTGGCTGCGGAGGCGGCGGGGCGGGCTATGGGCGGCTCGGCAGCCCCATTCCGGCGGCGCTCCAGGTCCCGCTCCCGGAGGCTGCGCCCGCCGCCAGCTCAGCTGCGCGTCCACATGGTCACTGCGCTCCGCGCCCGCCGCCGCGCCTTAAATAACCCATGAGGCACGCTGGGTAACCGAGTCCTGCCGCCGCCGCGCCGCCGCGGGGGGGCGTCCCGCAGGACTACAACTCCCAGTGTGCCCCGCGCCGCGCTCCGGGCAGGGGGCAGCGGAGACCCTCCGGGTCTGTGCGGTCAGTGATGGAGATGGATCCCCGGGTCCGTGCGGTCAGTGATGGAGATGGATCCCCGGGTCCGTGCGGTCAGTGATGGGGATGGACCCCCGCGTCTGTGCGGTCAGTGATGGGGGTGAACCCCCAGGCTGGGGACGCGGATGTGTTTTGGTCCGGGGGGGCTCCGCGGAGCGGGCGAGGGGCGAGCGTACGGGGGTACCGGGCACAGAGGCTGCGAGGAAACCAGCTAGGAAGAGTAAACACTGAGAAAACACTGCGTAAACCAGGTGTTAGCATGGCTTGGGGAGCGCAGAATAGCGGGGAGGTGACGGCTGAGGTGGGCACCTGCTGGCACAGGTGCTGTCACCTCTGCCGTGACTCAGGTACGAGCCCTCGGCTGAGCAGGGTCACGGCTGTTCTACGGGAAACTGCTCCAAACTCTGGAAATAGCGAGTGTCACTGGGGTGCCTCTTCACTAAAACTATGACACGGGGGTATCGCTAACGTGACATCACAACTTCAGCCAGAGTGACCAGCAGCAAATAAAAAAATAGTAATATTTCATTTATTTATGGTATTATGCAATTATTTGTCCTTAAGTATTAGCCAAGGTTATCTCCCACAGTTACACCCTAATTTTCCTGCCCTCTGTGGCTGGCTGGCAGTACCCAGAGCCGTGCAGAGGTGGGTGCAGTGTTTGCCTGTGGAACAACTGTATCGCTTTAACTGGGATTTAGGTGAAGGAAACACTTCCCCCTCCGCTCACTCCCACCCACACCCACCTGCTGCCGTGGGTAACAGGTAGGAATGGTGCCCGGCTCCTCGCTTGTTTCCCTCTCTAAAGCAGCAGGATAACGCTCATGAATGGGAAAAAGCCCAGATCAGCCAGTTTGAAATCAACATAACCTCCTGCTGCACTGGTTCTCCATTAAAAATAACTCCAGAGGAGTTGTAGTTGTGGCTCTGGAGCAAGGGTATGCAGAAGCTGAAGCCCGTGACTCAGGAACTGAAGTGAAGGTCAGAGAACAGAGTTTTATGGGTTTCCTACATGGCTGCAATACTACAAGCCATTACTCATCAGGAATTTGGCAGAGTAGTGGTGCCTAATATCATTAGATAATCCTAATGAATTCTTGTGTAATCAAATCTAATCTCTGGATGGGTTCAGCAGGCGGAGGCTGCGAGTGGCTGCAGCGACTCCGAGGCAGTGACAGAAGGGCTGTCACCAGAGCCAGGGGCAGAGCTTTGCCTGCTGAACACCTTGAGCAGCTCTGCAAACAGCGTGCCTTGAAGTAGCTCCACCACTGAGGGATAAATCCGAGCAGCAGCAGTGGGGGAGAACACGGTAACAGGTGGCCCAGGGAGGGTGTGGGGTCTCCCCCTCTGGAGACATTCCTTTCCCAAATGCCAAATACCTAAGGACACATTTTCTCTTACGGACTATGTTTGATTCTGGGTCTTGGGCAGCTCTTCAAAGGCTGAGGAGCTCATAGAATCCCAGAATGGTTCGAGTTGCTCGAATCCCCATCCATCCTGGTCTTGGACACTTCCAGGAATGGGGCAGTGACAGCTTCTCTCTCTGGGCAACTTGTGCCAGGGCCTCACCACCCTCCCAGGGAACAATTTCTTCCTAATACTCAATCTAAACCTATTCTCTGTCGGTTGGAATCCACTCCCCCTTGTCCTGTCATTACATGCACTTGCTACTGATGGCCCCTCACCGATTTTTGGGCCTTCAGCCAAAGATACTGACCAAGCTCTGTGAAGAATGTGCTAGGTTTGAAGGGGTGCTGGCAAAGACAAGATAATCGTGAAAGTTTCCAGTGGAGGAAAACGTTTCCATTTGTCTTTGGGAACTTGCTCTGGGATGATGCTGCTGCAGGCAGTGAGTTCATGGGGTTCCTATAATCTTACAGCTTTAAGAAAAGGTGAATAGTAGGGCAGTCTGGGAGTGGGAAAGGTCACTCTGGGAAGGACCAGAGCTATTCCCTTAAAGGAACTTTCTCTGGCAATGGGAACTACAGGAGGCAGCCCTGAGATGGGAACAGAGTCCTGTTCACTCAGTAGCAAATGAGGGCTGGGCTGGGAGCCCACACACTCCCAGAGGGTCGAGGGAATGAACTCAAGAATTCAGAGAGGAAATAGTGAAAAAACACTACTTGGTAGGTATCGCTTCAGCCCTGGGAGCTATAATATGGATGTTTGGCCCAATTTCACATGTGGTTTCAGTCACAGGAAAACAACAGAATAAGGTTCCTTTTCGAACCTTATTCTGCTCCACTCCTACTTTATTTTTAGCAATTATGGAAATTCAGCATTGATGAAAGATGTTAAAATGAAGTTTGAAGTCTTTTATTTGCTTTTTATTTCTATTGTCTTGTTTTATGCTGTCAAATTTGCAGCTAACCATTGACTTCCCTGGGCTGTTTTGGAAACACTGCACCTCCAGCCTGTGGGGTGGCTTTGCACAGGTTTTGTCTCTGCTGTTGGCTCAGCTGCAGCTCAACAGCCCTGGAAGAGAAACGAGAGCAGAAGATATTCCAGGACTCTGAGGATCAATCTGTCTCCTCTTGCTCATGGCTGATCTTCACAATGGGGAGGATGATCCCAGAAGTTCCCTGTTCTTAGGGAGATCCATGCCAGCACTCCTGACAAATGCTAGGAACTCCTCAGCCTCTCAGTGTAGTGCTGCAAAGTCTCTCATTCCCATCACATTTTAATAACAAGATCAGAAGCGTGGGGACTCAGTGTGAGGAAAAACTAAAGCCTGCATGGCTGAGCACAAACATGATCCACACCAGCAGAAGTTCTCCAAAGTCCTCAGGATCACACACTGGAAGTTGGATGTTGCTCAGAAGCAAATTGCAATTATTTCATCTGTTCTCCGAGGAGAGCAAGGTATATGAACCCTCCTGATGGAACTACACAGATGATGCACGCAAGGATTCCAGGAAAACGAGTCATGAGAACGAGTGGGCAGGATACACCAGAGAGCTGTCCCAGCTCATTGGAAATCAGCTGATTTTCCTGAACTCCATCATCACACAGCCACAATCCCATGGCTTTCATAAGGGGAGCTTATCCTGGCAGACTGTTTTCAGTTCTAGAAGTGTGTAGAATTTGGATACCTACATTGTGCTCTCGCTTCAGTGAATTGTGTTGGGCAAAATTTGGAAGGAGAAAATAAGTTGGATTTAATTCTCATTTTCATAGACATTCATTCATGAACACAGGGCAAAGATCACCTTGTCAGCACAAAAGCAATATTTCCATTTTCTGACCTCAAAGCAGCAAGGGTTGGTTGTAGAATTAAGTTTGCATTCGTTTTCCTGCACTCGGATGCTTTTCTGGAGCACGTCATGGGGCAAAAGGGAGTAATGATGGATAATTGGAATTCATCCCTGCGAGGCCTCCCCGCACTGCTGTTTTACACACAGTAAAACTTCATAGAGCAAACACAGTCGAGTGCAGTTCCTTTTGGTACTCACACAAACCAAACAATAAAACCCTTCCTTCACTCCAGCCATGCTTCTCTTTGCTGCAAGTATATGCAAAAATTATATTGAATATTTTGAATTAATATCCCACAGGATGAGTAAAGATTTATTTTGGCATAGGGGATGGTGCAGAAGATCCATTCTGTTGACAGTTCTGAACAGAAGCTCCCACAAAAAGTAAAGATTTTACATGGCACAGCACCAGAATCTTCAACAACTACAGTGGGCTGCGGGAAAAATTAAAACACAGGAATTGCGAGTTCCCTGATGTAGAGGGGGAATACCAAAGCACCCGTCCTAGAAAGGGTCTGGAACCACGCTCTTGGCACCCCTTATGAGATATTTGTATGGATATTTGAGGTATTTATACGGACTGGTGAGATTCCCATGGATATTTGAGATATTTACGTGGATTGCCGAGTTCCTCTCTCAGTCTTCTCAGGAGTAAAGAGGCCCTGGACGGTCTCTCCTCATCAGAGCGCTGCTCCAGACCCCTCATCACCTGCACAGGCTCTGCAGGCACCGGTGTGGGCGGGGACAGGGGGGGACACGGGGGGACAGCCCCGGCCCTCGCGGTCCCCTCGGGGCGCGGCGCGGCCCCTTTAAGACGCGGTCGGTCACGTGACCGTGGGCGGCACGTGGCCCCGCCGCCAACATGGCCGCG
>VZRV01004674.1:284036-402831 GCA_013398115.1 Falcunculus frontatus
TGTTTCTTCCCGCTGCTGCTGCTGGCAATGGGAATGGCGGGGGCCGCCGGGACCCCCGACACCGGGGACTGCGGCTGCAGCGCCAGCCGGGCCGCCGGGGACGGGCGGGAGGCGGCTGCGCGGCGCTACTCGGCGGCGGCGGCGGGCAGCGGNCTGAGGGGCCGGGCCGGGCCGGGCCGTAGGGCGGCCCCGGCGGAGCAGGGCCTCTTCCGGGATAACGGAGTAGCCGAGGAAGTGCTGTGGAGAAACTTAAATGAAATTAAAGGCGGGTGGGCCGAACCACCGAGAAACTGGGCTTGGGCGCGGCTGCTGCTCGTGGCCCCACTTCGTTCTTCCCTCTCGGAGAGAACAGGAAAACATGCAGGGCTTCCTCTCCAGCTGTGTCTGTTGTAATGCTGGGAAGCTGCATCAGCTTGGGAAAACCTGTGTCACACAGGCAGTGTGGGAACTCGCTGAGCGAAAGATGAACAGCAGCAGCTGTGACTCCGGTATTGCAGGCTGCACTTCAGAAACTGGAGAATATTTAAAGAGTGTGTCTTGGGGTGACTTTATGATGTGTATCCCCCATCATCACTCTATGCCCAGATATGATTCCTGTGCCTTTCTGTGCCTTTAAACTGAGCCCAAGAGAGGGAAGAGAAAGAAAAAAAGGCCAGACAAACTTTTTCAAAGCAGTCTGTGCTCCACGGTCACCACTCCTCTGCGTCTCTCTGCTGTGGGGAGAAGTGTGGAGGAAGCACTCTTCCTGAATTAAATAATCTGCATTTTGCTTGGGATCCATGTCACTGGTAGACATTCTGTGTGACAAACCTGAGTAGTTCACTGTGGGTCTGGAGGATGAAAAAATTCTCTGCCTCTTTATGCAGCTGGCAGCTCCAGCAGTAGGTGATGAAAGCTAATTACTGCTGGTTTAAGTTATGCTCACAACATAACTTGATGATGCTCAGCTAGAAAACATCTTTACCAGCAGAGAAGTGAGAGAAGAATTGGCCTCTGCATCACCCACGAATAGGATTATTTATTTACACCATGTTTTTAGAACTGGGGAGCCAGCAAGAGTTAATTTTGCACATGGTTTTAGACCAGTGAGCTCTGAGCCTGGCTTGGAAGCCTCTTCAGGGAGTTGTTTCAGCTACCGAGGGTTGAAGGGAGATTGGAAGGGAGGAAGTAGTGCAACTTTGCACCACATTGTCATTTCCTAAGTCCTAAAAAATGTAAGCAAATTTATCCTGAAGCCTTTTTATGGAGTCAGTTTCAGACTATCTGTAAGTGCTCAGATTCTTCTCAGTGGAGAAAGTTACAAGGCCACAGCCAGCTTCACATGTGGCTAGTCCAAAGGAGAAGGTATTTGTAGCATTTTTTACGGGCTCATTGCAAGTTGTGTGAATTTTAGGTGTTTCTGGGAGAGACCCAAGCAGGAGCAGAGATCTACAGTGGAGAAGAAACAATGAAATGGGATGTGTAAGGTCATGCCAAATGCTCACTCCTGCTGCCCCGAAGAACAAGGAGAGGTGCTGGGGAGCTGCTGTGAACTTATTCACTGCTCATTTGCTCCCTGACAATGGTGTAACTGCAGGAGTAACATCAAAGTGTAACATAAGGAACAGAGCCCACGTTTCTCCTCATGAGAGCACAAGCATGACCCAGACTTCATGTAGAAAAGCTGCAAAGGGGGGTTTTGTCCCCAGTTTAAGTTCTGTTTGCTATTTCTCCAAATGGGCTGGTCAAAATGCCCAAAAACAGCTGCAAAGGTGAGGTGCAGGAGGAGTCAAACCAGTGTGGGGCTTCTCAGTCTTTCACTTTCGCAACCTTTTGGGCGGTGTTTGCTCTGCAGATGGTGGCGATTCCAGGAGGGGTGTTCACCATGGGCACTCACGAGCCTGAAATCCAGCAGGATGGAGAGGGGCCTGCCCGCAGAGTCCACATTGACAGCTTCTACATGGACCAGTACGAGGTCAGCAACGAGGAGTTCGAGAGATTTGTGAATTCCACGGGGTATATCACTGAGGTAAGGCACCAGGGCATCCAGGCTCCTGTCAGCCTGAGGAAATCCCAGCTGAAAACCGAGGCTTTTCTTTCTGAAGGATGTCACAATACTTGTTTGGGATTTGCATACTCCAGTGTTTCTGATGGAAGTAGTGGAGAGAAGGAATTGTCTGGCCTTGCTGTCCTGGGCTGAAAGGGCAGTCAGGTGTTTGTGTTTAATAATTGACACCTGAACTCATGTCTTGTCCTGCAGCCTGGGTGATGCCAACAGCTCTCTGCAGGGTTTTTTGGGGTGGTTTGCTTGGGCTTTTTTGACTTTTGGGTCCTAAAGCTCTTTGTACCAGTAGAACCAGGTTAGATTTCCCTTCTTTTAGAGAAACTTGGAGAAGGCATTTAACAAACTGAGATGGCCAAGGACTCTGCAGGCTGGCTCAGCACAGCTCCTTGCTGGTGAGCAGAGAGCCCTGTGCCCGAGGAGGAGACAATAGCAATGGCAGTGATAATTGTGTGCATGTAACTGGGAACAATGGACTAAGAATGTGTTCAGGTTCTTCCCTGAAAGGAGCCAGCTGTGCCTGAAGCTCAGATCCCTCCTGACAGTTGGCTGTTCCTACGCAACTTTGACAAAACCCTGACAGCCCTTTTAGGCAAATGAAAGCCTCGGTGATGAGCAGGTCTCAAAGGAGGCACCTCGCTGAATTCACTTGATGAACTGGTTCTCATTTGGAAGGCAGGATCCTCTGGTTGGATGAAGAGCTTCTTTTGTCTACTATTTCTGTTTCTTAGCTCAATAATTATTAAAAAAGGCTGTCTAACTATTTGGAGTTGGAACAGGGCTTGCTTGTTGCAAACAGCTGCTGGGATGAGCATGTGTGTGGTGGGGATAAATGTGGAATCACAGAATATCCTCAGCTGGAAGGGACCCTCAAGGATCATCAGTCCAACCTCTGGCCCTGCACAGACACCCCAACAATCCCACCCTGTGGGAAATCCCACTGTCCAAGTGCTCCTGGAGCTCAGACAGGTAGAACTGCATCACGTGGGGTCTGTGTCAGACTTCATGGCTCAGCTGCTGTAGTTGGGTGCTCCACTTACTCCTCCTCCCTTTTTTCCTCTGGGTATAATGTACTGTGATTGATTGAAATTATTTGTATTTTTATTCTTTTGGCTTTATATAATGCTAGATATAATGATTGAGTTCTTTTTAACTCTTCATTGTTGTAGCAGCGCTTTAAAACATGGTCCTGGTGATGATGGAGCAGTAAGTGATGAGGCTGAAGTCTTTTATTGTGATTCCCAAAGGAAAAATAAGAGGAATGAAATGTGCTCTTCTGTGTTAGATTAATGACTGTAGCATTTGAAAGCAGTTGGGACAATCAGAACTGCATTTTTAATTAATAAAAGTAAAAACATGTGCTCATGAGCTGCCATCTGCCCAGTGGCTGCTGAACAAAAACAACATCCAGAGAAAAAATCCCTTCTTTTCTATTCCAAAACAGCTTCCTTGAAAGAGAAGTCGAATTCACTGTTAGAATTTGTGTGGTCAAGGGTTGGACTCAATGTACTTGGAGGTCTTTTCCAACCTTAATGATTCTCTGAATTTCCTTATCTTTGATAAAGCAAAGCTGTAAATGTTGAGTGTGGTTTTAAGAATAACGTTCTTAAATGGTCGAATCCTCTGTTCTTTCCATAGGCAGAGAAGTTTGGTGACTCCTTTGTGTTTGAGGGGATGTTGAGTGAAGCAGTGAAGGCTGACATCCACCAAGCAGTGAGTAACATAGCAGGGGGAAACTCCGAGCAACCCCTGGGCTGTGTTGGCAATGACAGCAGGGATAACTAAACTCTGTGATGTCCCCAAAGCCAGGTGCAAAAATGGGGGTTTATGGAGAGGTGTTTGGCCTGGAATCATGGACTCAAGTGGGCAGGATTTGCAGTCTGTTCTGTCCTTTTTTCTTTAAAAACAATTAAAATATCTATTCCTGGTTAGCAAAAGTTGGTATCAACCCCTTGTTGTATTTTTATGCCTCCTACCCAAGAAGTTCAGGCTGAGTCTAAGATTCCTTATGTTGTGAATGGCTGAAGTTCCTGATGTTTCCTCCTCATCTGTAGAAGATCCTGTGTTCATTTGCTGCTTTTCCAGCTCCCTTCATCCCCTCTGGGCAACACAGTGATCCTGGGAGGGGCAGTGCTGACTGTGCTGGAGCTGGTCCAGTTTTCCTGTTGATTGGAAGTGAATATTGGTTTAAAAAGAAAGAAAATTCCATAGTAAATCATCCCTGCCTTCCCTTTCCTCTTTTTATGTTGTGAATGTGTTGCTGAGCCTTTCTCAGGCTACATTTACCTCCTCCTTAACCTTAACACAGATCAGGTCCCCTTTGCAGCTCTTGACAGATAAGCAGATTGTGTCCTGTCATCTCCTGGATGAGTTGATCTGCTCTGAGCAGGTTTGGGCAAAAGGACCTCCTGAGGTCCCCTCCCATCAGAATTATCCTCAGCTCTGATGGGCACAGTTTGATTTTTGTTTTTGAGGGCAGCCTGAGAGATGGGAGGTTTCAGGAAACCCTGTGTGAGTGTGTGCTGCGAGGGACTGGCAAAGAACGTGGGATTTGGCTTCCTCCTGCCAGGGAAGGAAGATTACAAGTGCAGTTTTTAATCTCTTAATTCAGGACTAACATTTGTGCACTGTGAGAGATAAGGCTAAACTGCAGTTCCCACCACCAGCATAACTGATGTTAAATCCATCCATGGATTTGTTCGGCCTTAATAAAAATAATAAAAAATATAAATAAAAAAAAGAGTGACTCATCCCATATTCCCAACTGTCAGTATTGCAGAAATTCTTTTTCCTGTGTAGTTCTGTGATGCAGAAATCCCTAAATCAGGTTGTCTGTTTTAAAACAAACAAACAAACCCAAGAATGCTGCTGTAAGCTCAGCCCTGGCAATTTTGTAAACACAGAGTGTTGGGAGCCACTTTCCTGAGCGTGTCAGCCAAATTTCCAAGTGTTGGCTGCAGTGCTGTCAGGACAAGTGTTATGCCAGAGGCCTGGAATGCAGCCCAAACTGGGCTTTTTGGCTGCTGCTTTGTGAAGGTTTTCTGGACTTGTTAAAAGTAAACTTGCTGTTTAAAGTCAGCTTCTTCAATCAAAACTATCAGATGAAAAGCAGAAATAAGATATAAATATTGGTGTGTTACTGGCGCTGAAAATCCCTCCAACCAATCAGTGGGAGAAAGGATTGTGGTTTTCTTGTGCCTCAGTGGCTCAGGAGTGTTTTGACAAGGATTTTCTCCAGGTGGAGCATAGGGATGTGAAATGCAAATGTGGATATTGGAGAAGAGCAACATGAATGTCAACTTTTTAAGCAGTATTTCATATGCAGTGAAATAACTGGGGAAAGGTGAAAGTGGAGGTACCAAACTGAATAATTTATAACATAAATAATAAGCTGTGTGTGTCTGTTGGGGGTTTTGCTCTGTTCGGCCACTTTGTCTTCTCCAGGGCTTAAAGCAGATTTATCAGAGGCTCAAAGCCATGACTGAGGGCGGAACTGGAGCTGGTGGCAGCTGCTGCAGGAGTGATCCAGCTGAGCACGTAGGGTGATTGTTGGAGCTCTGGGTGTGCCTTTCCTGGAGGTGAGGTGGGCTCCCAGATAGCCATGGACAGGAATGTGGGCTGGCCCAAACCTCTGGAAGGGAAGCCATAAAAAGGGGTGTAGCAGCCAATGATGGAATTGTTGTAGATTCCTGGGAACTCAAGTTTTCGTTTTGGCCTCCAAGTTTGTGGTGATCACGTGGCAGAGAGGGGGGATTTAGTGCTGTGCCAGATGAGGGTGTTACTGATGGAGCTGGGGAGGGCTCCTTCAAAAGGAAAATGATTTTGTAGGGCGAGGGTGGAAGATCCTTTGAAGCTGAAATGCTTTGTGTGGGCTTAAAAAATTTTGAGAACTTCACATCTTAAATTCTTCACATGCAGTCTGGAGAAGAGAAGGCTCTGGGGAGACCTTAGAGCCACTTCCAGTGCCTGAAGGGGCTCCAAAAGGATGGAGGAGGACTTTGGACAAGGGCCTCTAGGGACAGGACAGAGGGAATGGCTTCCCACTGCCAGAGGGCAGGGATGGTTGGGATATTGGGAAAGAATTGTTCCCTGGGAGGGTGGGGAGGCCCTGGCACAGGGTGCCCAGAGAAGCTGTGGCTGCCCCTGGATCCCTGGCAGTGTCCAAGGCCAGGTTGGACGGGGCTTGGAGCAGCCTGGGACAGTGGAAGGTGTCCCTGCCCGTGGCAGGGGTGGCAGTGGGTGCGCTCTGAGGTCCCTTCTGACCCAAATCCTTCTGTAATTCCATTTTATTCTGAGGGGATTTGAGAGCTCTTGCCAATAGCCGCAGGAGTTTTCCTTGCTGTCCGGGTACCATGGAAAAGGGAAACAGGATGGCACAACAGGAGTGCAGCGTCAGTCTTTGCTCACTGGAGAGAGTGGGGACATTGTTATTCTTGGCTTGTGGAAGGCAGAAAAATTAATTTTGCTTGAAGGCCAGATAAATTCTGCACTGAAGAGCCTGAGAGCATACAAATGCGTGTGCTGCCTTTGTCTGTAAGGGTATGGAATTTTGGGTCTGGAATGCAATGGAATGGGTTCACTGGCAGCTCAAGCACACATAAGTTCTGGCCAATCCAGAACTATGGGATGCTGCTTTCATCCCTGTCTGTATGGAAATCTCTGCAGCAGTGGCCTAGAGCTGTGCAATTTGACTATTTCATAATAACCCCAAATTGAAACATTCTGCATTTCAGCTGAACATCTGCAGTTGCTGCTGTGAGGAGCCCTGGTTGCAGGTGGGACAGCAGTGCCAGTGTGGGCAGGCTGAGCTATTCCTCACAGCCCCCAGTGCTTCAGCTACTCCCTACACAGAGCTGGGAAGGTGGAGCTATTGAACTGCTTCTCTGTGGGTTTTTGTGCTCTACTCCCACTGCTGGGATAAAGAAGGATGTGCGGGAATTCTCCCTGGGAATTGCCAGTAATCTTAGCCCGTGTTTATCAGAACAAACTGCAGCGTTAAAGCAGGGCAGGCTTTGTGCCTCAGCCTGGGGATAAGTCCGTGCACATCTCGTTTCCTTAAAGCTCATGTGCACTTGGTTACTGGAAAAAATGACCAGTTTGAGTGCAGATTTAGATGTTGGCTGGAAATTAGACTTGCAGAGGTGTCTGCCTTCACCAGGAATATCAGTTCCTCAAAAGAAGCTTCTTCCGATTCCAAAACTTGCACTTAATGAATCTGACTGGATTTTAGCATCACGTATTTGTGGTTATTTTTCTTGGAGGACTGACAGGGCTGTGAAGTTTTACACTGTCTGAACTGAAGTTCAACAACCTTTCCTTATGCAGAGGAGAAAGTCCCTTCATAAAAGCGCTTGTTTCCAATCAAGTCTGAAATATTTTCTGTAACTCATGACTTATAAAGCAAAAATAAATATATTTTAAAGATGCTGCCTTTCCTTTGCGAGCAGTTTCAAACTGCTGTAAAATCCTGGGATTTAAGGCAGATAATATCAATATTCAGTATTAAACAAACTCCCTTGTTGCTTCCATTTCTGTGCTCATGAGGGAGGCCAGTAACGTTAGAAAACAAGAGTGAGAATAGATTTTTCTGTAATTAGAGCTTTGGGAAAGCTGGGATTTTTAATTGGTAGAGTAAATAGCATGGGAATTGCCGGAGCTGGCAAAAATCAGGTATTCCCAGAATCCCAGGCTGGCTGGGGTTGGAAGGGAGCTCTGGAGATGCTCTGGTCCAACCCCTGGTGCAGGTGTGAATTACCTGCTGGACAAATACTCTGCTAACTGTGAGTTTGGGTCTGTGTGTGACTGATCCCATGCAGAAGTTCCCAGTCCTGGCTCAGTTCCTGTCCATAATTACAGCAGGTTTGTTCTCTGCAGGGACAATGAAGTGGATCCATTGCACAGTAATTATTTTTATTTCCTAAACTTCTCACCCTACTAAAAATGTTCCATTTTCTGTCTGCCTCTTCCTTCAGCAGTTCATTAATCAGTGCTCAAGGTTTAGGATCTGGCTTAGAGGGGGGAAAACTGTCAGAGATTTATGTGTATCTGCCTTACATGGATAAAATAAAACCTCATCCAAAAATTTTGTTCTTTACTGAATAACTAATTTTTTCTCACGTCCTACCAATGCTAGCAAGATCTTTTTGCATATTAAAGATGTACAGAGATTAACACCATCTGATTCAAACAAGTGGTAACCTATTAAGTCAGCTTCTGAACTGGAATGTTCTTTTAAGAATCTACCACTTAATAAATGATTCCTTAAGTGGTTTCCAGACTTGGGCTACTTTTCAGTCAAAATCTCTTTTCACACAGTCATTTCTGAAATTGCTGAAGTTCTTACTCTGCAGTCACTTTTGCTTTTTCCAACTGTTTATCCTGAGCTGGTGTAAGGCTTTGCTACATTAAAATAGCATTAGAATGCTGTAGCACAAAGAAAGATGATGTTTGGTGCCACGTGTCTGGACAGCAGCATGAATTTGTCATCATCTTGTGGGCCTGACTTAAGGTTCAAATTTACAGCTTTGTTATTTCAGGGGACTTGCTGCTTGATAGAAATGTTGGAGTTGGAGCCAAGATGAGCTACTCTGCTGAGTTTATTTTTGGTAATTTTTCTAGTACATAAATCTGATTTGAATTTGAGATTTGCTCCTCAAGTGGGGGTTGTTTTTCTCGAACGTGGCCAGTGTCATGTTAGTGCAAGACTAAGAAATGTTTTTATGGCTATTGGCTGGGGGTTGGGTGGCTTTGGGGTGTTTTTTAGGGGTATTCCCCTACTGCAGTACCAGCAGTAGGGTGTTGCTGACAATGAAACTCGCTTTGTAATGTTCCCCACTCTTAATATTTTTTCTACATAGATTTAAGAAGGAATTTTCCTCACGGTAATTGTGAAGTAGTTTAAAAATCTTGACATCACGAGGTAATGGAGCAATTAAAGTTCGGCTGTCCCAGCCTACTTGGAAAAGAAAATGGAATAGTTAGAATGAGAGTTTTCTGCAGGCTGTTAGTGGGAGTTGAGGCTTCAGCTCCGCAAATTGCTCCACCCCAGTGCAGAGCTCGTGGGTCGGAATTAATTGTTCGAGCTCTTCCCCTGTGTTACCACACTGGGCTCTCTTTTCACAGTGCTCTGAGTCTGTAAGAAGCAGAACAGCGAGTTCTTGAAGTTTAATCCTGGAGGGGAGAGCTGGATAATCCCTGTTTCCAGCTGGATCAGACCAAAACGAGCTTTTGTGCCTCTGCCTTGCTCTGGGAAGCGTTTCCCTGTGCACGAGCAGGATTGCAGGGCAGGTGTGGGGAACCTGGGACAGGCGACATGCTGCAAGAATCAACCAAAAGGAAGGGGATTGTCCTCTGATTCAAGATCTATTCAGCAGCATCTGCTGCTATTTTGACAGCAGGAATCTGTTACCAGTGCCCAGAACATGTTTCGGAGGGAAGCAGAACGTGAAGTGTTATGAAAGTAACTAAGCTCATTAGTGGCAAGGGAGGACTTGGCTGTATTAACTGTAATGTTGTAATATCTCTGTCTAATTAGCTCTTCTGCTAATTAGATTTAGAGCAATTAAAAGCTTGAAAGGCTTGTGAGAAGTTCTGTGAGAGGACTGTAGATTTCAGGTAGGAGATTTCTGGAAGGAGCAGCTCGGTGTGTGTTCACCGGAGCTGGGGGCTGCCTTAGATGAGTCTCCAGGTAACTCCTGCAGGCTCTCCTGGTCTCTCCCTGTTATCCCTGTCCCAACACTGGATGTGTGACTGCTCTGGAGCTCTGGGT
Organism: Falcunculus frontatus; assembly: GCA_013398115.1. Classification (NCBI taxonomy): domain Eukaryota; kingdom Metazoa; phylum Chordata; class Aves; order Passeriformes; genus Falcunculus; species Falcunculus frontatus. The sequence continues at coordinate 293,846 of VZRV01004674.1, forward strand.
GCTCTGCAGAGCCTGGCAGCCATTTGGTGCTCAGCTCAGCAGAGCCACAACCAGGAGCTGTGCACACGCAGTGCTCTCCTGTGGAGAGATGACATTTTTTTCTTGGGTTAAAATAAACCAGCCTGATTGAAAGCATCTGCTTTTTCTTTTGCATGACAAAAATGTTTTCCAAAATTAAAGTCATCTAAAGTGTAAATCTTTGCAGTCTCCTGCAGAGATGTTTTTATCCAAAACCCAGCAGTTTAATTTACAAAAATATGCTGTGCTTAGAAACTGTCGAAATCTTGCTTGTGATCTTTCAGATTTTAGCTTTAGCAAATGCTTCTGCTGCTCTTTTATTTTCCTTAAATAGCTGTAAAATGCTAATTTTGGATTTCTGTCCTATTTTCAGTATAGTTTAAAGGTCAAACCTCAATATGGGCAAGGAATTGGTTAAATCAGACTAGTTTTAAATCTCTTGACTGTAGTATTAGTCCAGCAGATCAATCACTCTGAAGCTTTAGTGCTGTGAGAGTTGAGCAGAGTATCTGCAGGAAGGTCTCATTTTGGGCTTTGAATGCTCAGTAACAGAGCTGGAGCTCCTAGCAAGAGACCAGATATTTCTCATGGTTTTTGCAAAGGGGTGAGAATGTCCTGGGCTTTGTTAGATATGGAGCCAAAATTGTGGTTGGCATTGTTGATTTATGTGTTTGTCGTGCTGGGAGCTCCAAGAGGGTCTGTAAAACCTGTCATTGCCTGGGGGTCCCACCGAGGGGGAGGTCAGGGGCCAGAATCTGGGTCACCAGCAGGCTGCTGGGAGCACTCCAGTGTTCCCTTTGGAGGGGAGAGTGTCCAGACCCTGGGAAGGACACCCTCCTTCCCAGCCTGGAGGAGTCCTGCAGCCTCCTCAGGGATTGCAGAGCCCTTCCCCAGGGCTCCCAAAAGCCGTGGGGTCTGCAGCTGAGCTGGAGCAGCAGCGCTGTGCTTTAGTCCGGGATTGCTGTTGATTTACAGGGAGCTTTTAGATACCCAGGTGTGCTGTAGGCAGAATGTGTGTGTGTGTGTGCTGAGAGGGGAAGAGGGAAGGGCTGTCACAGGAGAGCACAGGCTGATGAGGTGCTCTAAACCCAGGATAATGTGGGCACCACCTCCAGTGCTTGGGCACTTCTGTGGATTTTCCTACTGAAACATCCAAATGAGGGATTTGATTTGCAGTTTGGACCAGAGTTTTTTCAACAATTTTTTTCTCAACAATAACCAACAAGTTAAAAAACAAGTACGGGAGATAAAGCAATCCCCAACTGCTGTTTTCAACAAAAGCTGATTAGCCTTACCTTGGAGACAGGGAGTTGAAGGAATATTGGTTAGTTACGCTCTTGCCCAGTCCTCCATATCAACAGATTTGGGAGTGTAATACAACCCAGCCACAAGAAGTAAAGCAAATACACTCATATGAGCGAGAATAAGGCACAGAGACAAAGTAAAATGCTCTAAATCAGCAAACCAGCCCCAATCAGGGGGCTGAAGAAACCATTTCAAAATACAATTTAACTCTGCTAATCCCTACGGTATAAAATGAGGGTCTGTCTGATGAAAAGTGGAGGTCATTGATAGTCTTTCCTCTCACGCACATGGAATTATGTGTTAAATGCTCTGTTGAAGGATGCAGCTTCCCCCTAGAAGCTGCTGTTCAAATTGTTTGCCCAGACTGATTCTGGGTCTCCTCAACAGCAGCTTGCAGTGACTTTCTGGACTTTGCTCTGAAGGTTTGGTGAGTTAAAAGGTAACACTCTTGGTACTTTTCCTACCTGTGTGAGTAACACTTGACAAAGTCGGTCTAGGACTAAGCAGCCTCTGGGCTGTTTACCTCCTAAAGCATTCCAGGCTAATTTCCTTTGATTTTTGTTCTTTACAGACATTATCTCTGTAATAGGACTATTTTGGAAGCTGCTGGAATAAACCCACTGTTGATGGGTGGCATAAATGTTCTTTTTTTTGCCTTCGTGAAGGCCCCATTATTAAAATAAGTATTTCTAAGTGAACATGAATCAGAACAGAACAGGAAAGCATGACCTCCTCTACTTTGAAGTAAGCTTAACAGAAAAAGTCCTTAAAGAGTTTCTTCCAGGAAAAACTCCTTGGCATTGAAGAACCGAATTTGGGACTTCTGGTTTGAAAGAAATACTCGATGTCTGCATTGCTACGGAGGATTTTGGCTGTGTGATATTTCCCAGCAAACCAGCTGGGGGAAAAAAAGAGAAAAGGCTTCATGCTTCACTTCCCTTGTGTGGTTCTTCTGTCTCCACCTTCTGGAAGCTGAGAGCAAATAATTTTAAATCAGCTTAGTGGGTTAATGACCTGGAAAGCAAATGTGTCGCATGATGTGTGTTTGACCCCCAGTTAAAGGGCATCATCAGGGGGTTCTTTCAGTTATGTCAAAACACTGAGTCCAGGGAGTAAATAATTGGGGTAAAAATGCTCTTTAGGCCAAAATGGTAATTTTTTTATCCTCTCTGCAGACTGTCTCAGACTGAAGTCAGCCTGGAGGTTAAATTCATACAGGGACAGACTGGTTTGGGTTAGAAGGCACCTTAAAGCCCGTTGTCACCTGGTGGTTTTTCAGAAAACCCCTTAGCTGGGAATTCAAGTGTCCTTCCCTGGTGCTCTCGTCCTTTTTCAGGTGGCAGCTGCTCCCTGGTGGTTGCCTGTGAAAGGAGCCAGCTGGAAGCACCCCGAGGGCCCTGACTCCAGCATCTCCAGCAGGTGAGCCATGGACATCCATTCCATCATCACACACAGTGTTGCTGGATATCCCTGTGGGTCCCACCAGGAGTGGGGCTGCAGGAAAGGGTTTTAGTCACCTGTCTGCTGCTGCTGTTTTCCCACCCTCTGGTGTGTTGCATGCAGCATTCCATGGTCACGGTCAGTGATGGAGTGCACAAAGCTCTGCAAGGACCATGCTGAAATGAGCCTCAGTGTTTGTGTACCAGCAGTGAAACACAGCGGAGCTTCCGAGGGTCAGAACCTTCAGTGCTGACCTAGGTTTGGAGAGGGAGAATAAATCCTCACTGTGTGCACACTCCAGGAGTCTAGGTAGTGTAAACTCTTCCATGTGGGATTTGGAAGCCTCCTTCTCTGGCAACTGAAGAGTTTTGTGCTTTTTTTACTGTATTCTGACTTTGTGGAAAGTCAGTTGTGACTATCTAGAGCCTCCAAATGCTTTGGAAAACTCTGCTTTTTCTTACAGTTAGTGCCACGCTCTGCCTGCATGAACCCTGAAACTTGCTGATCCTTGTCTTCATGCAATTGCTTTCCATTCTGAAGTGGGATGAATTTTAGGCCTAGGAAATCAAACTGCTGTCTTCATTTGGGACCTCTTACATTGCAACTGCCCCTCTCACCAGGCAGGTGTCAATGAAGTTGGCACTTCATCAACCAGTGAAAGTTTCTAACAGCATTTTGAAATCAAATCAGACTCTCTAGCCTATATCTAGTAGGTTTTTGAGTCCTCTAAGGACAGGACTTTGTTAGCACACCATCATCTGATGGCTGAAGTGCTCAGTAACGAGTTGTCTGCTTTCCAAGGGCAAGGAAAGAATTATCTGAGGCAAAAATAGAGATAATAGCTGGAGGCGTTGTTAGGGGGAGACAGGAATTGAGGTCAGAGCCAGCAGACAGGAGCTGGAAACCTGCCATGAAATTCTGGGCTTGTGCAAGGGTGGTGCAAACCTGGCCTGGCACAGCTGCTGGGAACCTGCCACGTGGAAGCGGCCTCATGGATTAATATGGATATGTTGGCTTCTTCAATGGGGCAGGAAAGAGAAGTTTATAGGAAGTTCCTCTCTCTCCTGGACCAGTACCCTCAGCTCTGGAAGCATCTTGATCTATTGGAGGCTTGGATGGGGAGGATCCTTCTGTAAGAATGCCTGGGCTTTTTTCTGTCTTTTTCTGGAAAAAACCCCAATGATTTTAATGTCAGTCCTGGAACCAAACCTCATTAAAGATGGGAGCTCTTGTGTAAACTCTGGACTGCTTAAAGCACCTGAGGAAAATCACTTCCCAGCTGAATTTCTGCAGTTCAGTTTGCTGGGCTGGGTGCTGCAAACACTGATGTTGGTAAGACTCTTCCTCTTGTCACTTCTCCCTCAAAACTCCCCAGCTGACGGCAGGGAAAGGACCCAGAGCAGGAGAAGAGCCACAGGGGAGTGAAGAACACTCACCATTAAATTGCAATGTGCATTTTCCTGTTGAGAATGCTGCCTTCTGGCTGAGATGCCCCTTCCCAGGCTAGTTTGCCAGTGGTGGTGCTGCAGGCCTTTGGTGCCTTCCTTTGGGTCTGCAAACACCCAGGTTCCCAAAGAGGGCAGGGTGGGGACAGTTCTCTGCTGCCTCCTGGGTGCTGCACTTGAGAAAGCACAAACCATAAATAACTGAAGAGCTGGAGGTGGGAGCAACACGAGACAAACAGAAGTTAATTATTTTCTCTTCCTGTTTCCCTCTGCTGGCTGCATTTCCCTCCCAGCATCTTGCTTCTTTTCCTTAAACAGCTTCTTTTCTGTAAAAGTCACGTGATGCCTGGTCCAGCTGTAACTGAGCTGTGACCTCCTCAGTCCTGTGTGCCCCTGCCTGGTGTCACATCGTGCTGTGCAGCCCTGAGTCTGCCTGGTGCCCTGAGGAGCTTGTCCTGTTTGTTTTGTTTCCCAGAATGGACCATCCAGTCCTTCATGTGTCCTGGAACGATGCTGTGGCCTTCTGCACGTGGGCAGGGAAGCGGCTACCGACAGAGGCTGAGTGGGAGTACAGCTGTCGAGGGGGCCTGGAAAACAGGTACCTGGCCCAAGGGTGTCCCTGAGCAGGGTCTGGAGCTGGGCTTTGCCAGATAAGGAGGAGTTGTGAGGGATTTATGACCCTCGGTGTGCTCTGCAGCCAGGCTGGGAGAGCTGGGGGTGCTCACCTGGAGAGGAGAAGGCTCCAGGGAGAGCTCAGAGCCCCTTGCAGGGCCTAAAGGGGCTCCAGGAGAGCTGGAGAGGGACTGGGGACAAGGGATGGAGGGACGGGACAAGGAGGAATAGCTTTAAACTTAAGGAGGGGAGGTTTAGGTGGAATATTAGGAAAAAAGTATTTATTGCAAGGGTGGGGAGGCCCTGGCACAGGGTGCCCAGAGAAGCTGTGGCTGCCCCTGGGTCCCTGGAAGTGCCCAAGGCCAGGTTGGACGGGGCTTGGAGCAGCCTGGGACAGTGGAAGGTGTCCCTGCCCATGGCAGGGGTGGCACTGGATGGGCTTTAAGGTCCCTCCCAACCCAAACCATTTTGGGATTCTCTATAACACTGACTTTAATTAGAAGTGTTTGACATCTGTTCTGTTTGGCTCTTCCCAGGCTTTTCCCATGGGGCAACAAACTGCAGCCCAAAGGTCAACACTATGCCAACATCTGGCAGGGAGAGTTCCCCACCAATAACACAGCAGAGGATGGGTACAAGGGGACTGCACCTGTAAGTTGTGTCTCAGAGACAATCCAGCATGTGGAAATGATCTTAATATTCCTAAAATTAAGGTCTGTGTTCAGCAGGATGAACCATGGCTGTTTTCCATCCCTGTGCTCTTTCATTTTAGATTTTAAGTTACATTAAATTTCACTGCAGGCTTGAGTATTATCAGGGGACACTTTTACAAGCTAATTGAAAAGTAAAGATTACTTTCATTTTAACTTCTAGTTCCTCTCAAACTGACCTCTTTTCCCCCTTTCCAGTCAGTTTGTAGTCAGAGGCTGAAATACTTTCTGCCTGCACTTCTGGCCTCACAGTTTTGTGAACTCAAAAATCTCACAATAGTTTAAAAGAAATTAAACTTCCCTTTTGGGGAAAGGTTGAGCCTGTCTAGTATAACAAACAGAGTGGAATTTTAAAGGCAATCAAGAATGGGAATGAATTATTTAATGGAAGTTAAGTAAGTGCAAAAGTTTCATCAGAAGAGGAGTCCGCATAGGCAGGAGTTGGCAACTGCCCTGGCTTTTCCTTGGTGGGAAGGGAATCTGGGAGCTGTGAGTGGGGTCAGGGCATTAATGCCATACCAGGTGTGTCTGCTGGTCAGACAGTGCCTCTCTGGAGAGGGTCAGTCTCCAAAACCAGTGAGGAGATGCTGTGTCACACTGGAACAGGGTGCTGAGGACACAAAGGTGATAACAGCTTTCCATCCTGTTTGATTTAAATGCAGTATGTAAAAGATCATCACTGATGTGGTGTCTGCTTTTGAGGCTCCTCAAAGGGCACCTTCAGCAGACTGGTGTGAGGATTAATAACCCTGTTTATTTCATGAGGAATGGTTACAGAGCTGTGTTCCTGTGTTCCCTGTCTTGTGCAGGTCTCTGCCTTTCCCCCCAATGGGTACGGCCTCTACAACATGGTGGGGAATGCCTGGGAGTGGACATCTGACTGGTGGGCTGTGCACCACTCCCCACAGCAACTTCACAACCCTGTAAGTGTTTGGCTGGCATCATGTCCAGTACAGAATCCCCTCCTGTGACTTGGATCTCGCTGCTGTTTGAACCACCTGCTGTTCCTTGCTCCTGGGGTGGGCTGTGTTCTGGGGAATGGGAATATCACAGCACAGCACTGGAATTACAGGGCTGTCCTGCAATTTTTGTGTTGTTTGGTTGGTTGTCCACACCTGGTTAACCATTGAAGAGTTCCAAACTGGCCTCATATTACAGAAATCAAGAATTTATGGAATGACCTCTTTAAAAAAGGAAGGTTTTTAGTTCATTTATGTTGCTACAAGCTGTACTTATTTTATCCCGACCTAGCAGAGAACAAACCATCATGAATTATCTTTTTGGCTTCTGGTAGCTCGTTTTAAACTGGACATGTGACAGAGCTGAGGTTTAGGAGAAGTCATCAGGCTCTGAGAGGTGAATCTTTGTTTTCCTTTGTGGCAGGCAGAGAGAGGGTCCTGCAGGGTGAGATTGTGTGGAGTCACTGATGCTCTGTCTCAGCAGATTCCAGTTCCAGTGTTAGATCTGCTCCTCTCCCACTTATCCAGGATGAGTAAATCCCATGATCTCACACAAAATATGGCAAGTAAGGCCACATAGGGTTTGTCACTCAAAACCCACCAAAACCCCAGTGTTTTTTATTTGCTTACAACTTACAAAGCATTTTCAGGTTTCTTTTTACTCCTGGTAATTTTTTGTGAAGGCAAGACAATCAATTATAAAACCCCCCCAACAATCTGTGTGCAGAATTCCATACATTCCTTGTAACCAATCCCCCGCATGCCCTAAATCTCTCCAGTACTAGAAAGCTACTTTGAAGATTTTGGGTGTTAAACTAAATATGTTAAAAACTTTGCCTGAGCTCTGACCCTCTGGAAGAATTCAGAGTCTTTTCAGCCCAGAGAACGCATCCTATATTTAGGTTACACTGCCTTGTGCTCTGCAGAGACTGAAGAGCTGGGCTCTGATAGATCTGGTGCTAATCAGTTCTAATGTCTCAGAAGATAACTGCAGCCTGGCTATTTTGGGACACCTTTTCACATGAGGAGATTCAGTTTCCTTACCCATTTAATCAGAAAAACCCTTTGGAATTCACTTTGAAGTGCTCTGCCTCAGACACTGGATTCTGACAATCAGTTTGAGTCTGAAAAAACCCTAAAAGCCTCATTGTTAGCACCTAGTTTTTAAATACCTTCTGAAGTGTCTGGGTTTAAAACCTCAGCAAGCTCATGGAGCTTAGTAGAGAGCAAAATTCACAGGACACTTGTTCCCCACCCTCACCTTAATCCAGCAGGGAAGTGCTGCTGCCTTGGCATCATCAACACCAAAGTGTCTCACTTAAATAAATAATTTTAATGAATAATTTTAATAATTTTAATTTAATTCTGCAATCACAGAATCCCAGAATGGTTTGGGTTGGAATGGACCTTAAAGCCCATCCAGTGCCACCCCTGCCACGGGCAGGGACACCTTCCACTGTCCCAGGCTGCTCCAAGCCCCAGTGTCCAGCCTGGCCTTGGACACTTCCAGGGATCCAGGGGCAGCCACAGCTTCTCTGGGCACCCTGTGCCAGGGCCTCCCCACCCTCATAGCAAAGAATTTCCTCCCTAAAACTGTAACTGATCCTTTAGCAGAGAGAGCCAAGTGTGTGTGTGAGGTCAATCAAACCATAGTCCCTTTATAGGTAATTTTGTGGTGACTTCTGGCTCTGATGTTCTTGTAGGAGCTGCAGTTCTCTGTTTGAAAACTGATTTCTCTCCAAACAGAGTAACTATGTGGCTGGCTGTGCACTGAAAATCACTGTGCACCATCAGAAGGCATTTGTTTGATGTAGTGAAAGAAATACAACTTTATTTTCATTAACAAAAAAAGCTTCTGTGTTTTTTTTAGTAACTTTTAAAAGAACAATCCTACTTTTATGAGCTTTGGTAATGGAATGCACAAGCACTTGTAAGTATGTAATCAGACTGGAATATGGCTGTTGCAGTATTGTAGTACAGAATATCTTGCTAATATACAGTAAATTCTGGGGCTTAAATCTGGGATGAAAGTCTGGACAGCTCTGGCCCTTTGCACCAGGCAGCCAATGTCCTTCCCCTCCAGTACCAGCTGGTGCACTTCTCCAGGTCAGGCCATAAAACAATGGTGTTTGATAGAACAGAGATTTGCTTGTTTTAATCAAATGTGACCTTAATTGCTGGGCTGTGATTAGCTTTAGTGAGGGCAAGCACAGCCAACGCAGTTTCCTTCATCTGTAAGTGAGATATGTGCACAAGCAAATATTAACACTGCACATGCTGATGATGTCTATTGGTTTTCTGATTTTCAGACATCTTTGCCAGTTGTTTCATGATAAACTCTTTACCTTCAGTGATTTTAAATCAGAGGATGATGTTTTGCAATAGAACAGATTGATGGAGAACACTACAGCAGATTTCTGCAGGTGGTGAAGTGTTTCAGTGCTGTAATCCTCCTTCAGAGGCTGTGGGGGTCAATTTAAGTTGGTTTTTTAGGTTACCAAATAACCTTTGATGCTCAGTTTTTTCCTGGTGGAAGATATTTGTAATTAATAAAAAAATGCACTGATGAGCCTTTGGTTCACGTGCTGCTCAGTACAGGTCATCCCTCTGTAATTGCTGACACCTGATAGATTCAGGGCTCTCTAACCCTAACTAACCATGTTCCTCTTAGTTTATAAAACTGTCTCTGGAGGCAGCAGCACAGATTGCTGCTCAGTGTGTGCACTGCAGCCTTTAGGGGAAATCCTGCTCCACAGCCCCATTGTTCTGCTTTGTCTTGTTCCCAGGGAAATTTTTTTAGGTCAGTTTTCTCCTGGCTTCCCTTAAAATGAGATTAACAGGCCGGGTGATGACTGTGCTGGTTAGTGGCTTATCTCAGAGCACGGACTCTGCATCCCCACGCAGGTGTTGTGAGGACAATTTCCAGAGGCCTCGGAGTGGGAGCAAGGCTGTGCTGTGGAGGAGCACCCAGGCTCAGAACCGAGCGGATGCTGCCTCAGGGTGTGGCTTTCCTTGAGTATTTGTGTGCCACTAAGTGCAGTGATGGGCCAAATTCTTATTCACACTTACAAATTTGGGCAATAAACATGAAGCTGCTGCAGTTTGTGTGGTGAACTTCATACAAAGCAGTCAAACTCGGGGGGAGCAGGCAGGAGCTTCTGGAGTACCAGTGTGAGCTCTGAGGGTTTTCTGGCAGTCCTTGGGATTTATGTTCAGTTACAAATGCTCCTCTGGGGTAGATTCTTTTAGAACATCACCCCTGGTAATGCAGACCTGGGTGGGAGACAACAGTGGGATCCATGCGAGGTGTGACCAGACTGGTCACAGGGTGGTCACTGAGGAAAGCTGGAGCTCATTTTCGTCTTGGTAAAATCCTCTTTAGGAACCTCCCTGTTATCAAGTATTATCAGAAACAAGGCACTGGTGGGCATTGGGCAGCAACTGGAATGTTTAATATTTGCAGCAGTGGGGAGGAAGCACAGTTACTATCACCTGCAAGTCCTGTATGGCAGAATTATTTCAAGCTGTCTGGTTCAGACACCACTGACATTTGTTACACCACTGGAGTATTTATGACTGCTCCTTATCCATCTCCTTATTCCCTGTAATTAGCAGTTATTCCCTGAGTACTGACCAGTGTCCTCCCCTTCCCAGAAAGGGCCATCCTCGGGCACGGACAGAGTGAAGAAGGGTGGATCCTACATGTGCCATAAGGTAACGTAGTGTTTTCATGTTCCTCTTCCCTCTGAAAGCACTTGACCATGAAATGATCCTCTTGACAGAGTTTCCTGGCAACCTGGATGCCTGTCAAGGGGTTTCATGGAATTTGTGAAGAGCAACACCTGATGTTCCTAAGGACCTCTTTTTGCTTAGCTTGGGATTAAAACAAGTAAGTTTTTTTTTTACTCAGTGTGGGTTTTAGATGCAGAACTTCAAATTGATGTAGGCTTCTAATGCTGTTTTCGTGACAGAGCTTGAGTGATACTTGTCAGAGCAGAAAGTATGGATGTGACTTTGTTTTTTAAGTTTTAGAATGGCTTTTGATCCAGACAGGAGCTCTTGAGTAACCTGGTCTAGTGAAAGGTGTTCCTGCCCAGGGCAGGGGATTGGGATTGGATAAGCTTTAAGGGCCCTTCAATCCCAAATCATTTTCTAATTCCATGATTCTGTGATATCAGGTGTTTGCAGAGCTGGCTGGGAGGTAAAGTGTTCCAGCTGAGTTGGTGGCATACCTGAAAATCCTTCAGAGCAGCCAGGATGTCACCACAGAGCCATGGCTGTTTGTGACACAAAATCATGTTTTAAACTCTGCTCATGCAGTGCTTAAAACCTCTCACTGTAGATCTCCTGTTTCATTAAAGCTGTCCTGCTCTTCTTCTCATGCAAAGCCTATGGCTGGCAAATCACTCTCATAATTAGATTAAATGTTCTACAGTGAGATCCCATTTTCTACACTGATTTCCTTCTTAGGTGAAATCAATGTCAGATGTTAATTAGCAGTTTTGATTAAATTAACACTGGAATAGGCTCTTCAGTGATGAATAACATGACCCATTTTGAGGGTTTGTGAAGATTCTAGTCTGCCCTAGTCTTTTTTTGTAGGTGATAAAACTAGGCTGTGTATCAAGGCAAAAACCCAGTGAATACTGTTAGTACAAGGGCTCTTTATTAGGTCCCTGACGTCTGCTCAGACTGATCTTTCTGTGCTGGTGCTCTTCTCCCTCTCAGAGCTGACAGAGGCTGAAGTTGCACCTTTTTACATCCCATCCCAGAAGTCTGGCATCTCATTCAGGGAAATGTTTCCAGGCAGGTGCCAGTACCTGTCCATTCCAGTGGGGCGTTAGCACATGGATACACAGCTCAGCCTCTGAGAGGAATCAGAATGGTTGTTTTAGCTTTTTCCCAGAGTAGGAGAGGTTATTGGATGACACTTTATCAGACACTTTGCCATTCAGTCTAGTTTTTGTCAGCTGGTGTCTGTGTAGGATTCCCTCCTTTCTAATGCGGTGATTTCCATCCATATCAGTTCATTGATCTGTCCCACAGCGATGGCAACGTTTTGCTGCATTTATCTAACTAATTAATCTGTTAATCTAACAAGCTGTTGCCTGAGGAGCCCCAGCTGTGCTAAGAAGTTCCCTTTCTCTGTTGCTGTGCAGTCCTACTGCTACAGGTACCGCTGTGCAGCTCGGAGCCAGAACACCCCCGACAGCTCCGCGTCCAACCTGGGCTTCCGCTGCGCTGCCGACACCGCCCCAGGGCCACGCTGAGCACAGGGATGTGCCTGGGCACAGGAAGGGCTGCATCCCACCTCAGGGAGGAGAAACGTGAGCAACGTCCCTTGCTGATGGCACAGAATGGAAAAATCTTGCTTCAAGTTCCTGCTGGGGGAAGAAAAACCAGCCCTGCTCAACATCGCTTGGAGAATCTTTGTGTTCATGAGGAACCTGGCCTGGACTTAAATCCTGACCACAGTGTTTTGGATTCAACTGGAACACAACTGAGCAGAAACATGCCAGTCATGTTTTCAAAGATTACTTAATCCCAGAATTACTCAGGCTGGAAAAGACCTCCAGGATAATTGAGTCCAACCCGTGACTGATCACCACCTTGTCAACGCAACAGCTCCTTTAGACAAGATCTTTATTAATTAGTTTTATTTATGTAGAGTTTCTACATTTGAATGCAATAAGCAAAGACTTAATAAACTTCTAGACAGCTTTAAAAGCAATCTGAGGCAGTTAGGATATTCTAGGCAGCTTTAAGAGAGAATGAAGGAGTGGAGAGTGAGGGCTGGGAGATGACAGCTCTCCCCACAGGCAGCTCGCAGAGCCCTTCTGATACATTCCACTTGCAGTGAAAATCATGTCCAGAAATGGGCTTCTTCTGGGGAGATATTTGCTGCTCTTTAGGAAGTGCCTTCTGCAACTGAGGGTGATGATCCTCAGGGTTATGATCCTCAGGGTGATGATGATTATAAATCTTGTACATATTTGAATAAAGTATCAAGCATTTGTTTATGCCAAAGACTTTTATTGATGGAAAAACACAGTTTCCTTTGAATTTCTTGGACGCAATGTAGGCTTATTTTAGGGACTTGGAAAATGCAAAACTGGCCTTGTTAGAAACTGAAGCTAATGAATGATTCCACTTGAATAAAAGTCATGGAAGTGATGGCAGATGGAACTGTGAGCCCTAAGGCCTAATAGGGTAAATTTCTAAACTGTTTTGTTGAAAATAAAATTCCTCACTGAAAAGGAGAGGAATTTTAGCAAGTAAGAAGAGAAATGGGAGTAATTGAAAGCAACCTTGTTTTGGGATCTGAATGTAACAGTGGATTAACAAAAGCCTTGGCACTGATGCTGGTCCTTGCCAGCATTGTCTTTGCTGTAGAAAACTGGCTTTGGCTTTAATGCAAATCCGTCACTTGCCAGCTCCTTCTGCACTGGTTTCATGTTGAAAAGATGGCACAGGAAAATGCTTGGAGAGCCCCTCACCACACACCAGCCTCCAGCGGGGTAGCAGGTAAGTCCAGCAAGCAGAAAAATCTCTTCCAGGACACAGCATGACATGACACAATATTGAGATACTGATAATCATTATTGCACTCAGAGTAGAAAGGAGGAGGGAGGATGAGAGGAAACTCAGTGTCTTTTGAGCTGTTTGATTGGATTCATTGTGGAAGAGCACACTGAGCTGTGAGGGGCAGACTGGGGCTCTGAAGCTGCAAGGAGCCTGAAGGGAAAAGTGAACAGAAATTAAGCAGATAAAAGAAAGGGTCTATTTTTTTTTTCCTAGTTTCTTGATAGAGAGTTTTTTTAGTAGGGTTTTGGTCCACTCCCTCAGGCAGCTGCAAGTGCCAAGGCATGGTGGGGTGTAGTGCACATGCTGTATGGGAAAAGGCCTTTATCAACTGTCAGCGTGGTTTAGAACTCAGTAACTATTACTTTGTTTGTGCAAGGCCTCTAAGTGTGGCTGTTTTGAGCTGTCCAACACTGTGGTCCTGTTCCATGCTGGGAAGTTTGCTCTAAGCAGATAACCAGGATCAGGTCACTCGCCAGGAGCTGCAGCACTGGCGTGGGCTGAGGGATAGGATTGCAGGGACAGAGGGCTCAGCTGTGCTCCTGCTGTAAAGCTGGGATCAAGGACTAGATACTGCTAAAGGTGGTTGGGGTTTTTTTTATCTACACTTCCTTAACTACTCAAAATCATGCCAAGTGCATATTCATAACAGGAAGGTAACAAACCATGCTGTCATCCTGAAAACGAGGAGTGCAGATGCTGTAAAACTAATCTTGAAACTTTCTTCAGGAGGGAAAGAGGAAGTTGATTGGATCATCTGCTCCCAGCCCTGTGGTCTGAAAGTGGCTAGCATGATGCCTTTTCAGGGAGAAAACCAGATTAAGACTCTACACAAGAGACCTTGCAGTGCAGGCTGTGCTCTGGACTCCTGTGCATTCCAAGGTACAGGATCCAGGGAGCTTCTCTTCTGCAGCAGCAAGAACCCTTAGTGAGGCAAGGAGTAAAGGTAATGGTCACTCAGCCTGTAAACTACTTCTGACAAGCAGCTGAAATCCTTTGGAAGGTTTCTGCACTGACAGAAATGACACTTAAATCACGTGGTAATGTTTATCTTAATATGAACCCACATCCGTGTGTAAGCCCCAACAGCAGCAGGAAGGCACTTAAATGAGAGAGGCTAAACTGCATCTTAGCAAGGAAGCAAAAGTAAACACCAAGTAGGATTTTGTTTAGTAAACAGCAAAATCTCCTTTATTCCTCATCAGCATCAGGTTAATCATAGAGAGGTTTGGGTTAGAAGGGACCTTAAAGCTCATCTTGTTCCAAAACCCCTCCCCAGAGCTGGGGACCTTCAGTTTGCTCAGAGCTGCATCCTTGAATTAATCTGATCATAGTTCAATAGGAAAGTAAATCTCCCAATGAATATTGAAATGTTGATAATAATTTCTACTCTTTGAGAGTAGACAGGATTACAGAGAGCTCCCAGTTTTTAGCTGTCTGCCTGGATTCCTTGTGAAGGAACACACTGAGCTGGGAGTGACAGCTCAGTCCTTCAGTGGCACCAATCTTTGAGGTCCAAATCAAAGTTGTCTTTAATTTAAAAGTGAAGTTACTGATAGCCTGCAGAGCAGCTGATCCCCACGAGATGTACTCCCTTGTGTGTGTTATGTCAAAGGGTATGGAAACAGGTAAAGATCAAACTGCCCAGAGCAAATAACTGAGGGTTTGTGCTGCTGATGGCACAGTGTGACATGAATAAAAAGCTGCATTGCAGTCTATCCATCTTAAATATCAAAACCAGCCTGTGTGAAGCTGCCTTAATTTGATCCTTGCAGAAAGGAAGCGAAAGAACGTGCAGGTACAGAACGTGCCCATCTGGCAGTGCATCCCTGGTGGCAGGAGGTGCTCAGAAAAGCCCTGCACAGCTGTTAAGAGCTGGACAAGGACAATGCAAAGAAGATGCATCGTCCTGTGCTGGGAAAGGCCAGGCCTTGCTTAATGCTGCCTGGCCCTGGAGTAGTGAAAACAGGGATCAGTTAGCAGCTGAATGAACTCCCGTGCATCTGTCAGCTGTTCAGCACAAAAACACAAATCTGTTGTTGTTCAGATGTACTTCTGTATTTCTACTTTCAGTCAACTGTCAGCATCATCCTGCTTCATGCTGCAGGGGCTGGATTTGCTTCCTGAGAATGTACTAAGAGAGCTGGGGAGCAACAGATGTGCTGCTTGCTGTGATTGCAGAGATCTGATCAGAGCAGCCTCGAGGCTGAGGTGATTAAAAAAGATGGGATGTTATGCTCCTCAGAGACTGCAATCCTGCACCACTCCCCCACAGCTAAATGGGAGTGGAAAAGCCAGTCAGTCATAGTCTGCTTTGGGCCTGCAGCTGTATGGGACACATGAAGTATTAAAGCTACTCTTTCCTTTTACATCAATAATAAATAGTTACTATGCTTTGTGGAACAAAAAAAAATTACAGCAAGTAATTTAAAAACAATAATTTAATGGATTTTAAGAAACACAGTGCCTTTCTTGCAAGTGTCATGATTCATGGTGTCATTTTCTTGTGCCATTGTCAGTGACTTTTCTTGCTGTTATCGCACGTCCTGTCCATGTACAAGTGCTGAAGGTACAAATTCCTTCTGAAGGGTACAAACAGAGCTGCTTTAACATACAGCAAGCTGTCAGAGGAAAACCAGACAAAAACACCAGGCCTGGCTTAGTCACTGATTTTGGAACATCCTGAAGCTCCAATAATCCCTTGTACCATCCACCTTGAAAAGTCCTTGGAAAGGTTTTTGCATAAAATTAATTCTCAAAACCTTGTCTCTGTGCTGCTTCTCAAACCCACATGTGCTTCCTTGTTGGAACACAAAGAGTTTTATTTAACTACTACAGAAAATAATATTTTTTAGGTGTGTTTAAGGCTGAAAGGCTATGGAGAACTCAGTGGTGTGGAAAAGAGGGAGCTGTCCCAAGGTAAGAAGGAAGCACATGTGCGGGAACCACAGTAGCAAGGTTTTCTCAGGCTGTTGTCTTCCTCCAGGGGTTTGTGTTCTCTGCTAGTTCCTGGTAAATTATGGAACCTTCCAGAGTAATCATATGAAAGTTCCTCTCCAGCAGAAATATCAGCAGCTGCAAAAAGTGCCAGTTTGGGCACCATGGAGTCAACTCTCACTGGCACCATAAACAGATTGGGTTCACAGGAGTGGTTCAGGAACCTGCCCACGTTCCCGATGTGGGTGGGATCCACAAAGGTCTCCATGACCCGCCCGTCGTGCAGGTGCTCCCTCACTGCCATGATGTAGTTTGGGTCCTGTGGTGTCTGGGCCTGGATTCTTCTGTGAGCCTCAGCAGAGCCCAGAACCTCCCCAGCATACTCACACACGAAGCCACCCCTGGGGATGGGCTCCAGCGCGCGCACTCCCCAGCCCTTCCTCTCGGTGCGGAACACCTGCAGCCGCAGCTGCAGCCCCCGCTGCACCAGCCTGTTCTGGCACCCGTCCCCACACTGGCACAGGCTGTTGCACTCAAACACAGGCCTGGAGAAGTGCTGCTCCTGCTGCTCTGCCAGCCTGAGGCACAGGCTGCTGCTGTAGTTCTCCCCGCGGCGCAGACAGGGGCACTCGGGAACCACGCAGGAGCTGCTGTGGCAGGAACAGCCCGGGAAGGTGACTTCAGAGGGGTCGATCTCTCCGTCTGCTCCGGCCACGCTGTCGGGGCTGTACTGCAAAGAGGACAGGGGTCAAAGCCTTGGCATCATCAGTGCTCAAAACCAGAATTTTTAAAAAGTTTGTGTGTGGCAATGACTGATCCCAAAACGCAAATCGTGAATGCTTCATTTTTCTGTTAACTTCTAACTCAAACTTGTCTGAAGTGTTTAAAAGAACACAAATCAGGTATTTAATGTAGACCAAAAAACAACTGATAGTCTTATTAGTGCCTGAATTTCTCAAAATAGCCCCCTAGCCACAGAAAATGCTTAGCAGAAAAAAATCAGCTAATTAGATCTACTCTACGATGTCTGACTTTCCTTTACAGAGATACCAAAGATACTTATTTATGGATATATTTATTTGCAGAATTATCAAGGTATTGTTAAAATAATCTCCCCACATTTCAAAATGCTAAATAAGTTACTTCTAAAGTTAACAAATGGCTATTCTAAGCCACAGAATTTCAAATGCACATTTATGTTAAAAATGAAGATTCAAATTGCATTCAAACTTCCTCCCAGCTCCGCTAGAAAATCAGGCTCTCAAAATTACACTGATGCCCCCAGCAGGTCAATGGTTATAGAACCAGGGACTGTTAAAAAAAACCTGACAGAAACTGCTACACTTGAAAACCAAGATATAAAGACAGCCACGGGTATCTATTTTCACTCCCTTCTCAGCATTCAGCTTTATTTAGAAGCCTGGAGGATGTGCTATCACTAAATATTACATTTCACAGCAGCCTGTACCTGGCAAGTTCTAGGTGCTGTGAAAGATGACAGTGCATTTGCAAATTTCTTACCAACATCAGCTTCTCAGTCACTCGGCTTTACTCAAAATCAAGTTTAGTGTTCCTCAACGACCACAACCTTTCCCATTTCGGTAAAAATAAGAGCACACCACGCGAATCAGGGAAATTTGGGTCTACACGGATCACACCTTAATTTTTTCCCCCGGTTAATTGGAAGCTTCTTCAATCTGGTTTGTAAAGACTCTCTAATACCACTGAAGCAAATTCCTAGGCATCCTGGAGTGGCAGGACAAGGAGGAACGGATTTAAACTAAAAGCGAGCAGGTTTAGGTTAGATATTAGGGAGAAATCCTTCCCTGTGAGGGTGGGGAGGCCCTGGCACAGGTTGCCCGGAGAAGCTGTGGCTGCCCCATGGCTGGCGCTGTCCAAGGCCCGGTGGCAGGGGCCTGCAGTGGAAAGTGTCCCTGCCCTTCTCTCCTCCCGCTGTCCCCCGCCCCGGTCCCTGGAAGGCCGGCGGGGCCTCCCCGGGCGGCCACAGCGCCACGGCCACGGCCTCACTGCCGCCGCTCAGCTCCGCGGGCGCCGCCATNGGGGCAGCGGGCGCCATTTTGTGCGGCCCCTCCCGCAGAGGGGCGGGCGCTGTGAGGGAGCCCCGCTCCGCCCCCATCCCGGCCCCGGCCCCGCCCCGGGGACGCGGCTGCCCCTGGCAGAGAACGGGGGGAATGCAGTGCGACTGCTGCGGGTCCCTCCCTTCCTACCCGGTGCAGCTTCGTGCGATGTGTGTGAAGTGCTCGCATCAACTGTCAGTATTAATCACAAACCACTCAGTTGTTTTAATTCTTAACGTGGCTGTAAATCCTTGCTTATTTGAAGGTATTCGGGTTTGCTTTTGTTTCTTTTTTTTTCTTTTTTTTGAAATAAATTAATGTTTGATGGCGCAGATGGGAACCTGAGCCCTGAGGCGGGGGGGCGGCGCCACACGCTCCTGTCCTGGGGATGTGAAAAGCCATGACCATGGCTTTTGGCAGGACATAATCCAGCCAAATCAGTGTTCTGGATGATGTGAGACACGAATCCATGGAAACAAGTTATGGCTTGGGATCACCGACCGGTTTGGGTTGAAAGAGACATCCAAGCCCATCCTGTCCCACCCCCTGCCACGGCTCCACTGTCCCAGGCTGCTCCAAGCCCTGTCCAGCCTGGCCTTGGACACTGCCAGGGATCCAGGGGCAGCCCCAGCTGCTCTGGGCACCCTGTGCCAGGGCCTCCCCACCCTTACAGCCAAGAATTTATTCCCAGTCTCTCACCTAAACCGGGCTCGGGGAGGTCCTGCCAGTGCAATGTATGACATTTCTTCTAAAGCATCACACACAATCTCCCTCTGAGCTGGAAACTGCCCCGTGTCTTGGGAAAACAAAGCCAGGCTTGTGTTCCTATGCTGGGAGTTCCATTAGCTTTTGTATTTACCCCCTGGCTCAGGTGTTTCGGGTTTGAGGTTAGTGAAGTTGTTAGCATCGTTTCACCTGATTTGCATGAACCATGTGTTTCCATTTGGAAATCAATTAGCACACCCATAAATAAGCCCCCCCTCCCTCAGACCTGAGAGTTAGAAGTTTTTGGAGTGTGGTCTGTGCTTCTTAAAGAAGATGTTGCTTGTGTCTTCTTTTTCCTGGGATTGTTACTGATGTGGCTTTTCTGATCCCTCTTTCTGCAACGTTCAGGAAATGGAAAGAGTTGTCACCTCTTTTGTCCCCTTCCTCCTGCCTGGGAAAAGGAGCTGAGCTGCAGCAGCAAGTGAGCTGCAGGTGAGTTTGGATAGTATTTATGTACTGAATACGTACAGAAATCTGTACTTACGGGGGATAATGGGGATGGAGAGTTGATGGGAAGATAACGAAGGTATTGATTGTCGGATAATTGAAAGGGTTGTTTACTGTACTGTGGCTGAAAGAGAAGGGGAGCTATGGGAGAGGCACTTCTGGAGGTCACTGCCTCCTAGTATCTGGCCTGTGTTATTTTAGGGAAGGCTTTCATCAATTTAAACTTGTGGCATAAGTGTTTTAGAACTGATCAGAATGTACATGGTGGAAGGGTTTGAACCCATCCTGTTGTTGTGGGTTTGTCCTGCCACAGCTGCTCCTCGTGGTGCCTCCAAGCCCTGCCTCCTTGGGGTGGCTGCTCTTGTCCTGCAAGCCCTTTCCAGGGCGGCGAAGGTGGCAGATCAGCTTTGTGGGAGATGCTGAAATGCTGAGTGATGAGAGAGATTAAAATGTACTTTGGTTTGGGGCTTTCTGTTGTTACCAAGTCGATCTTTAGATTAAGATGCTGTAATCTGGCTGCTGATCCATAGTGCCAGATGGAATTCTCTGCCATTTTGAAATGATTGACGTAATGAGTCATTACTCTGTTGTAGAAGAAACAGACTGCTTGTGTGCATGGGAGAGGGGTTTGGGAATCTGCAAAAGGTCATGGAAAATCCGGTGTCTTTCCCCTCCTTGTCCCACCCAGGGCTCTGTTGTGTTGAGCTATGAATGGGTTAAACTGTGGAGAGGTCCAGGCTGGGTGAAAAATGGGTGAAAGCTCGTTTTCAATTGTTATGTAAAATTGTTGTGGAAGGAAAGCTTAAAATGGAGCTGAAAGAGTGAACTGGAGGTGAACTTTGTGATGCTGAACTGAGGCACCTGGTGCAGCTGGGGATTTCTTTTGCAGTACATTCTGTTGCCTTTAGGATGAGACTGCAATTCCCTTTTGTTACATTGTATGCATTGAGCTCTGGGTTTTCTCCCTATATAAATAATGCTTTCTGCTCATAAATAATTGTGATGCCTCTCTGCTCTTCTTTGGATTTCTTAATATTCTGCTTATAATTGGGATTTGGAAGGTCAACTGTGCCTGTGTGTCGTAAGTTTGTGTCTTTGCCTCACTCCATGGAATTTTGGTGGCTGAGGCTCTGTGTTGTAACAAGGTGATGGAGCTTGGGGGGGGAGGTGAACCTGTGACTCATCAATTGCAGTTGAGGGAGATGTGCTCAAAAACCTCGGTACAAGCTCGGTCTAGAGGAAACTGGATATAAAAGTTCCCTGTCTTTTCTGGTAGACAAATGGGCCAGGAATTCAGGAAGCCCTTTTTAATGTTGATGTGGTGGAAGCTAAACCATCCCAAGTGATAAACACGGGGATTCTACGTGTTTCTGGTGTCACCATCAGTGCTCTTGGGGATCTGGGCAACCCTTTCTCCAGCTGGAAGTGTTGCCAGCTCTTCATCAGCTCAACTGGGGCTGCCTTGCACTGATTTTGGCTCCAAAGGGTCCCGGTTTTAGGACTGTAGCAGCCTCCCAGGGAGAGTGATCAGAAGCCTTTTGCTAAAGGAGCCTGTTTGAAGTCTTCCTTTGGCTTTCTAGTTTCCTAAGGAACAAATCTCTGAAAGAATAAGGTATCCCTTTTAAGTGTTTTATTTTACATACCTTATGGTTTCTCTCTGACTTTGTTCTAAATAGCCCATTCAGATACTTTTCAGATAATGAAAGTTGCTATTTTACATAAAAAGGAAGCACATTTCCTGTGTGAGACACTGGAGATGCCTCCTGAAGTATTTCTTAAACTGTGGCATTGAGCACAGGCATTCCAAAGGAACTTTAGTCTGTCATTCCCTGGCTGAGAGTTTTAGCTGCCTTATCCATGCTTGCTTTAGGCTGTGTCTCCTTCCTTCTGCAGTTAATCTTAGATTTTTTTTAAAAAAATTCCCTTATTTAAAGTCTCTTCTCTTTGTGCTGCTCTTCTTTTCATGTCAGGTTTAAATTTTCCTTTGATTTGACCTTCATTTATGGATAATAATCTCTGTCAGGTTGGTGGGCAGGTACTCTGTATCCTTCTGCCAGTCTCTTTTGTGTCTATTAGAATATTGATTTGCGGAGAGTGAAGTATAAAAAGTCAATATCCCATTAAGTGGAGTAAAGTGACAATGTTCTGAGGCTGGACAAGTTCAGGCTGGTGTCTGCACCCTGAGGTGAGGTTGGCTGGGCAGGTGAGATAAAACCATGTCCAGGGAGGGTTTTGTTCATGTGTGTTCATGGCAAACAGCCACGTTTTAAAAAGTGCTTATAATGCAAAAAGGTGCTTGGATTTATTAAAACATTTGAGTTTACTGTTTTTCAGTAGTGGAACAGTAGAATATAAATGTTCTGCAGAGGATTTAGACAAGGTATATAGACAGGAGCAAGCTGATACGGCATGGTAGTGTCTGCTCTGAAGTGCTCAGAGAATTGTGGAGACACTAGGTGTAAAGATTTTTTAAAATTGTTTCTTGTCAGTATGAGAACCTGCCACATAGAGGTGATGCCTGCAGCTCACCCACCTGCCTCAGCAGTCTGCCACTGAAAATGGGGAGGCAAAACGCATTTTCGTTTCCCACTTTTGACCTATTCTCAGAGTAATCTGCAGTTATTTTATCAGATACTCCTTGTGCTTCAGAGCCAGTCAAAAACACCTGACTGACCACAGGTGCAATTCCTCTCTGTGCAGCTGATTATAATAAACACATTAACACTCGCTGCTAATTGCTTAGCTGAGAAACTGTGGTTTGTCCGTTTACAGCTCAATCCATTTGTGCAGTCCCTGGAAGTGCCCTCTGGCTGAGGTTTGGAGTGTGTGGCTGCTTGGCCAGCGCTTGCCCACTCGCCGCCTGGCTGAGTGACCCCGGCCCCGCTGCACCGGGAGGGTCATTCCTCAGTCCGGGCTCTCGCCTGCTGCAGCTGGCTCCTGCTGCAGCTGGCTCCTGCTGCGTGCTAATGAGCTGCCGAAATCTTCCACAAGGAAATGCACGCTGCAGTGAGAGCTCTGGTAACGATGTTTGTAAATCCCGAGAAGGAGAAGTTGAAGATCAGTTTGTTTAAGCATGCCTCAGCTGTGCAGAGAGGGCTGACCTTGGAAAATGCTGTGTTTGAATAACACAGTTTATCAAAATATCTCCAAGTGCTTTTGCAGAGAGATGAACTTTGTTTCCTTTCTTGTACAGATAAGAAAAGTGGCGCAGGGACACATGAAAGGAGTTAAGCAGTGGCTGAGCTCTTGGTTATCACAGGGCTCTGCATTTCATCCCTCCCCGTGTGCTGCTCTTGCAGCATCGATTGGGTAATAGGAACCATAAATCTCTTTGCCAATACAGAGGCATTCACAAAGTCTTGACTTTGAGATGAGTAAAAAAGTTTTGTAACTTAACATTTTGTCACATCCTTGGATGTAAGCAAAACAAGTTAGAGCAATGGGAACAATTCAGCTCTCACCATGCAAATGGCTTCCTCATTAACAGAAACATGTTTTTGTGGAAATTAGTCTTGGGATGTATTTCAGGTAATTCAATTCACAGCTGTTTTGGCCTGGCAGCAGCAGGTGAGCCACTTGCAAAGACTAGATGGACCACCCATCTCCTGGCTAAAACTGATGATGTTTTACAGGGAATCTTTCCTGAGTGTGTTATTCCATTTTCATTAATAGAGAAAGCCATAGAACAGCATTCCAGTTAAACAGACTTGTGTAACAGTATTTCTTCAAAAGAAACTCATTACCAAATGACACAGAACTGCCTCCCAGACTGGACAAATTTCTTCCCTTTGAAGTGCACATCAAATTCTTTGTGTGCTCCCCATCTGCCTTGTATGAACAAACTTCCTTTGACATCAGTGACCTCTGGCATTTCCCTCTGGATAAGGGAAATGTATTTGCACACCATTCTAATCTTTTATGGACTACATATGTAATGGGCAGTTCCAGGGGATTGAAGGCAGTGTTTAAATGGATGTATCAGTGCTACAGCAGGCTCAGCAAACTTCTGCTGCAGACTGTGGTTGGTGGTTTCACTTAATGCGCTGCTGCTTTTCAGCTGCTTGCCAGAGGCAGAACTGCCTGTTCTGCCAGAGCAAATGGAGCTGAGAGAGGATCCCCATAGATTTGCTGTCCTGCCTGCCCCCAGAATGTGTGTGGTGCAGCTCCTTTGGCCCTTGCCTGTGCAGGGGGATCTGGGTCGTGGCTTTTGCGTTCTTACAAGGCTGTGCTTCCAGTGTCTTCAGCCCCACAGATGACTGACTGCAGCAGCCTGAGTTCTGTTGTTACCTAGAGAGTGCTTTCCTTGACACGCAGGTGGCTGTGTCAAGGTCCTGTGTGTTGGTGACCCCTGTGTATTGTGGGACACTCAGCTGGCTGAGGTGAAGCTTCAGTCCCCTGTTAGAGCTGGCCGTGACAGTGGCGCTGTGACAGTGGCTCCCTGGGGCAGCCACAAAGGTGGCTTTGGTGCCAGGGTGGGAATGCTGCTGCTCACAGCCTCACTGCCAGCTCTCAGAGCTGGGTCAGGGGGTACTAATGTTTATTTCAGGGGTTTCCTTAGCCTTTACACTGCACATTCCCAGAGGACTGTGCTGCACTCTGGCAGGAAAGGTTCACAGTGCCAGGGTCTGCAGGTTTGTTTTGTGGAGGTGTATTCCCTGTTATTCAGGGTATTCCCCACAGCTCACCTTGTTTTGCTTTGAGACACAACTTTTGTCATCCCTGCTGAAGATGATTGGGTCATAGAAAAGGCCAGGTGTGTACCTCAGTGTTCTGGAGGGTACCTCTGTGTATCAGCGCCCCCTTGGTGCGTGGATACGCACATTTCATACGGTATTTTCATCTTTGTTTGCCCCAAAGGGCTGTATTGATTGAAGCTGTCTTCTCAGAGTCAAGAATCTAGATGCTGCCTTTTTTTGCCAGGTCTTATCTCTATACCTCATAAAATAGGGTGTAACAAAAATTTCTTATTTTTTTTAGCTTCCTTTTTTAAAATAAATAAATTAGTTTCCTCCTCCTGATTGCTCATCACTTCTATTGCCTAGTGCCTGTAAATACTCTTGTTTGAGTGGTTCTTTTTGGTGGTTTCCTGTCAGTTGTGTGTGTTTCATCTTGCTGGTTAATCTCTCTCGAGAAGTACTGGAATGCAAGTCATCTGAAAATGCACAGAAGCAAAGGCTGATGGAAATTTGTAGTGCTTTGTGAATAAATAGAAGGTTGAGTCAGGAACAATCACTTTTATCTCGAGCAACTGTTGGGTCAGGCATGATGGATCATGGAAAAAGTCCTTCTAGTTCTCATCATATGTAGCATCTTGGTCTGAGCCTTTCCTTTATTAAATGGTTTAACAGTAATAAAAATGGGCTAGGGTTTGATTCCCCCCCCCCCCCCCCAAGCAACACTTGCTTAGTATATTACAGATTTTTCACTATGATGATTCTGTGCTGTTCATATTTCCAAAAAGATTTCATTTTGCATTTTTTTTCCATTTGCATTGTTGAAAAAGATATGTTTTGAGAATAAAAATGTCCCTTATCTTGTCTTGCTGCTCCGTAACTGTACTTTGGTTTAAATGAAATCCATAATTTTTCCTTGTTGGTAGGGCAAACAGAAAACATAAAGGTGAAATTAGAATAGGAATATAGATTAATGTTAACTGTGTGTGCTGTGGTTAAATAAATCACTTAATGATTACAGAATAATAATTCAGTGTGGCCTGCAGTCAGGCAGGATGCTTTTAAGGGGGGAGGAGCTGTATAAAGAATGAATTATGTGTGCGTTTAATGTAGTATTTCACTGTGAAAGTAAATCAATTCCCCTCATCAAATTACCCAAACAAATTTATGATTGTGTGTGTATCCAGGGCAATTAATAAACCATCTTGTATAGGACTGAGATATGTAGTTTTGCACTGTAACCTTTAAATACAATTTATCTCAAAGACAGAAAGAAAAGAGAAAGAAAAAAGAAATAATGCCTTATAAAAAAAAGTTAGCTTATGTAAGATTTCAGTTTCTTCAAAAATAATTACCCTTCAGAGCTATTAATTTTGATGTAATCCCTCAGTTTTGGTCCTAATGTTCTATGCAACACTGTTTTTGTGTTTTAAACTGACAGAGAGTAGGTTTAGATGAGATATTAGGAAGAAATTCTTGCTGGTGCGGCCCTGGCACAGGGTGCCCAGAGCAGCTGTGGCTGCCCCTGGATCCCTGGCAGTGTCCAAGGCCAGGCTGGACAGGGCTTGGAGCAGCCTGGGACAGTGGGAGGTGTCCCTGCCATGGCGGGGGTGAAATGGGATGGAACTGTTCTGGGATTCTATGAAAACCTCTCAGTCTTGGGAATGCTTCTAGTGCAGTGCAGATAACTGGGAGCCACGAGAAATGGGCTCACTCTGTACCTCCAGGCATGTGTAAGGCTCATTCAGTGCCAGCACTCACAGGTGTTCCTAGACATACAAATCAAATGTTAAACTGCCAGTGGCAGGATCCCAGGGAGATTTCTGGGCAGTCTCCATGTGGGAAGTTAACTTTTAGGAATATATCCCTGAGATCATTAGTCCTGCTCTGACCTCCATGAGCGTGTCCTTTGTATACAGCCCACATCACAAAGTGCTGAGCAGGCAGAGTCCAGGGAGTGAAGGCTGTTTCTGTTTGGAAAACAGCTGGAGTGCTGTGGAAAGAGTCTGCTCTGATTTTAGTGGAGCATTAGCTGCGTTTAAAGAGTGTAGCATAGCAAGGTCTTCAGTTCCTCTCCCTGTTACCAGAGTGAAAATAGTGATAGAACTCCTGTAATCCAGATCAGCAAAATAATTGTTTGTGCCAGCAGTCTTACTGATTATTCTGATGTAATTTTGGTGTGTCTAAGGAGGTGATGAGCACTGAAGGGAGGGCTGAGGAAGCTGTGCTTTTGCTGTTGTGGACTAGTCAGCTCTGACCACATTACATGAAATGTGGACAAAGTGAAAAGCAATCTTGCTTTCAAAGGATTGTTGGTGACCTTTAAATTAGGGCTGGGAGTCTCATCATAAACTGCCAGGGCAGGAGACATGACTTATTCCCCTTTCCCTTGGAACTGAAAGGTTGTTTTCACTGAAATTACCACTTTTTACAGAAAGGTCAGATCCATATAGCTGTGTTTTGAGGAGGTCATCAGTGACCTTGTTTATCTCCCAGTGTTTGCAACTTCATAATTCTGTGTGGTTTTTTACAGATCTTGCTGTTGTCATTCTTCTATAATGTTGCAAAGAGCCACATTTGATGGGCTCTATGTTGAACTGCTGCAAATTGTTTCTGTTCACTCAGATGGAATAATGGTAAATGACCCTGGTGCAGGGCTTGGTGCTCTGCAGGAGCTGTTGTTTAACTGCTTTCTGGCTGCTGTCTGCCTAAAAACCGGTGCTTGGAGACTCTTTTAGGAATGTCAACTCTGTTGGGCCTGCTAAGACTTTCTGTCGTGTATTTTAGTTGATGACTTGCACATAGTTATAGAAATCATGAATAATCTTTTTAAGAGTTCCCCCAAGTTCCTTGGGATTTCAGTAGGACTAAATTGTTTTAGGGACTTTCTCTTAGATTAGAATTTACAGCTCTGAGTTGGATAAAGAATCTCTTTTCCAAAGGCTTGACAAAGGTTTTCAGAAAAACCCAACTCACTGCTATTTAGGATATGCTATTTGTCATTTTATACACTTGAAAGAACCAAGAACTTTAAACCGTATTTTTTCCCACAGTTCTGATGGTAATTTGATACTCTTTCTAGCAAGTGGGTAAAATCTTGAATTCACAGTAGTGGTTATGTGCTACTTGTATAAGCTGGCTGTAAGAATTACTGTCTTTTGTACAAAAATTAAAAAAAAAAGGGAGGAGTGGGCTAGACCATATTTAGACTTAGTTGTTTTTTGAAATGTGTCTAACATTTTCTCAAGTACAAGTCTTGAGAGCCAGGAAAGTAAAATGGATATAGATAAACTCCTCGGCTAGACTTTCAATCTGTTTTTGTTTGGCTTGTAAGAGAAACGTGTCTCTATATTTATAGCTTCTAATGTCTTGTTAATGTTAATTTGTTCGTGTGTAGTTACATTGTTATCTAAACATCTGCCAAGAGATGGCGGTGTAATGCTGCTCCACGTGCTGGGTTGAGCCTACGGGAAGGTCTAAGATCTGGGAAAATACAGAGGCTTCTTCCCGAGGCTTTTGGTGGCCTCTCCTAGAGCAGACCAACGTTTATCAGCTCACTTCATACAATCTGTGAGTTGAGAAAATAAGCAAAATTAAAACGATTGTCTGCTTTGCAGTGCTCTGTCAGCTCTGGGAAGATTCACTTCCACCCGGCATGCAGAGTACGTTTCTTATGTGCTGGGATAGAGTTAATTTTGGTCTTAGTAGCTGGTTCTGTCTTACTAGCTGGTTCTTTTTTCAAGAGAAATCCAGAGGCAACTCTTTGGCTGGCATCATTTCTGTCCCCTGACAGTAGTGGTGCAACACTGATTTGTTAGCCAGGGAATATTAAAAATGGTCATCCTTATCCCAAAAACTGAATCCCTTTGTACTCCTGCTAGGTGCTGTATGGATTCAGGCAAGGCAAGGCTGGTAGGGACAGGTAATCCCTCTCATTTGTCAGAGTTACAAGGCTTCTGGTGTGAAAGCCCTTCTCCCGATCTGTTGTACAGCCCCACGTTCCAGGCACACCAGAACGCAGAGCTGTTAATGCTGAAAAACTTCCTTTTTGTCTGCTGAATACCGAAGTGTTTCTTGGAGAAGGTAAGTGGGAGATCAGAGGGATTCAGCTGCAGAGTGCTCCGTGTCCCTGTTAATCCGAGATGGCCTGGATGTCTGCAGGAGGCTTTGTTCTGTTCTGGGGGGCTGTGCCTGTGTTTGACAGGCGTGGGGGAAGGCTCTCAGAGTTTGTCAGTGCTCGTACCTTCCTGTACCTCCAAGTGTAATTTAGTTTCTACTGTCAGGCAGAGACAGGCTGTAGGCTGTAATTGTTGGAGGATAGTCTGCTTGACTTCTGAGTGGAGAGAGAAGCCCCTCAGAAATGAGAATAACTGCCCTGAGCTGAGCCTCCCTCTCCCAGTGTCCCACAGGAGTCACCTGGGCTGTGCCAGGGATGCTGGACACTGCTGGTGTGCTGCACTGTCATCTGCTGCCACTGACTGGGAAGGGATTCAATTCAGCCTGCAAATTGGAGCCTGAATTGGAGAATGTCCCTTTTAAAACAAATATTTGTGGAAAAAAAATTTTCAGTTGTGCCATTTGTTGCTAAAATCTGAGGCTGCTTGCATGACACTCACACTAGACTGTGTAGTAGCCATGACTAAGCACTGTGGTCTTTCTTGTCCCTGTAAGATATATTTGGGTACCTCTGAAGAAACAGAAGTAATAGTGGTTTTGTGTGGGGTTTTTTTTTTTCCCCAATAAACCCTTATTTTACTAACACTCAGTAGGCAGCAGGGTTCCTTAGCTTTCCACTTAAGGAAGCCATTCTAACCCCCCAAAAAATCTCATGCATCTTCCTTTTCCTCATTTTCTGCTGTTCCACATGAATGACCTGAAAGGCAGCAGTAGTGGGCACAGGGCAGATGAATCTGGTGATGAGCTTAATTTCCTTCCTCTCCAGATATCAGTGTATCTGGAGCTGTGCTGCTGGCTCACCCTGTGTGAGAAGCTGGTGCTCACCTGTCCTACTTGTGCCTGTACTTTGGAGTGTAGTGGCTCTTTTCTAGGCTTCTGAGACTGATAATAATAAACTCAAGGCTGGAATAAAACATCCTGGTTGTCGTTAGGAAAAGGACCTAAAGACTGGGTCTATTTTCAGGTCAAAATTGTTTTGTTGGTTGAAGAGGTTCCCCCATTCACATGGGATGTTACTTCCTTAATCAATAGCACTTTATCAGGGCAATTTTGTAATATTCAGTTGAAATTTTCTATGTCTTAATACAACCCAATACTGTTTGCTAATGTCTCCATTACTATAATAAATAATTTATACTCTTATCCCTTATTCCAGTTTTATAGCTTTTTATAATTTTTCTTCAGAGTGAATGTGAGGTTTTACCTGTGCACATCTTGTCTATTTTTTCAGTTATTCTTGAATTTAATTGGTCTAAAAGTTTTAATATATACTCCAGTCATTCTAAAGACATTCTTCACTTGAGGAAAAGAAAGGAATAATCTGTGGTAATAAGTGAACAAAATTTATAATAATTTGAAAACTAAATCTAAACTTGTGTGTGTCCTTCCTGGTGTCTGTTCCAAAGCCATGACTGGAATCATGCTCTCAGTGGGTTTGTGTCTCTGTTCAGCTCTAGTGCAGATGGCTGGCAGGAGACCAAATGTTGGTTCTTGGCCAGCTGGACATAAAAGTGGGAAGCTAAACTCTGAACAGGAGTCCAGAGAGGCCTGGGCCTTGATCCGTGTCAGCAGAGGCTGGTGCAGCTTCAGTGTGCTGTGCTTTTTACTTCTTTAACCACGTCAGGAAAATTTCAGAAAGGAGATGAGTGAAGGACAGGAGAAGAGAGGGCCAGAGGACAAATGACTCAAAGATTCCCCAGCAGGATGTGGGGATATGGTAGAGGATTCAGGTCTTTTGAGTGCATCCTAATCTCCTTGCCAAAGTGGCACAGCTAGAGCAGATCACCCAGACCTGCTGCTGCCATGCCTCTCCTCACCTCTGGCTCCAGCAGGGCTCTTCTTTCCCTCTGTGTTCCAGCCAAACACTGGGAAAGGCACTGGGAGTCTTTCCCTTGACAGCAGCAGCCTTTTGGTTAGACCTGGTTTTACAGAGGAATGAGCATTGTCTTCAGCATTCAACACCTTTGTCATTTTTGTGCTGTTCTGGGGGTTTCAGATCAAATATTCCCGAAATTCTTGTTTCTTGGAAATGATGGGCCATGTGTTGTGCCAGACAGCGTGTGAGGGTGCTGTGCCTCATCCCATGGAGACTGGGGCACAATGGCCAATCTGTGTTCCCACTTCGTCCAGATAAAGTGTGCTCAGCGTTTGGAATCATCCCTGCTCGGGATTATCTGCACATATGCCAGGGTGGCAGTGTCTGAATGATTTCGGTGCAGGGGGGCAGAGAGAGAAAAGCCTTTTGTGGGTGGTGTCTGTGCAGTGTTTGCTGCCAGGGGTGGATTATTTAGTAGTGACTACATTTTGTACACGTGCCTGGACAACCCCTGGGGTTGCTCCTGAATTTTCAGTTGATCCCTTCATAAACCTGTGGTCCTGGAATGCTAATGAATGAAGTGTATTATTGTTCCCATTACAAATTTAGTTTGATAGCAGAGTATTGAGAAACTCTTAAGATTAAGGGGGAAAAGTAATTCCTGTTGATAAGAAAACTAAATGCAATTACCAAAGGTTTTTGCCATCTGTCAGCATTGTGTGTGTATATATATATTGTCCCCAAGATCCCCAGTTATTTTGAAAATCACTTTGTGTTTTATCCCCTTCCATATATGTTCATGGAGTACCCTGTTCTGTAGCCCAGTTAGATTTTATGCTAAAATCGCATTGGTTTATGTTGCATATTTTATATTCATTCATTGCTTTATTTTCTATATGGGCTCCGAACATTTTTGGGGATTCTTAGGATCCATCCTCACTTGAGAACTTTCTACTTTGGGCAGCAGTTAAGGGGTAAAGGAAAAAAAAAAAATCACTTGACCTAGGTATGGAACTAAAGCCTGCAAAATGTACACTGGTGGGGAGTCTCTTTGCTGGAACTGTGCATTTTGATTCCTGATTGGCTTTGTCTTTCCATCTGTTCATCTCATCTGCAGCTCCTGCACTGTCTCTCACCGAAGCTGTGATTGCTGGTGTGTTTTATTGTGTGCCAGACTGTTGGGGACTGGCTGCTGACTTCTTTCTACTCTGCTGCTCTGCTTTTGTTCCCCTGACTCAGATCTGCCACTCTTAGTTCCTCTCGCTTGCTCTGACAGACGCTTTCCTTCCAGGGAAAAGACTGACAAGATTTTTATAGAAAGTGACAAAGCCAGATTTTTTTTTTTGCATAGGATCTACTTTTTCCTGTGGCCTTTTATCTGAGTTTGCTCTTGTCTTCTACCTTCATGATATAATTTCAAAACTTTGTGTTTGCTGTAGTTCTGCCACATAATTTTAGTGTGATTTAGGATGTTTTCTGTTAGGGTTGAAATACCTTTTCTTTCATGGCTGTGATAATGAGCTGAGCAGTGCTTTGAGCTCTACGTTGCTGTATGTATGACCTTGCCCTCCATCAGGTTTGTTCCCTCCTCTTTGTTAGGGAAGTAGAAATGCAGAGCAGCCATACTGGTTTGTGCTGGGTTTCACTGGGTCACCAGCTCGAGCAGAGACCTGGCTGCTGAGGTTCTTTCACTAAATGCATCACAAATAGAAAACCGGTGGGTTTGTTCTCACAGTGCTTTGTAATTTTGTGTTTTGAGTGAAGATGCTGCTGTTCAGGCTTGGGCTGTGCTGATGGGGTATTCCTAAAGTGACTCCAGGATCTAAGCAAATATGCAAGCTTGGGCTTATGAAATACTCTTGTGGTTGTTTTTTCAATTCTGGTCACCTGAGAAGGATGTACAAGTGGTAAAGGAATTTGAATAAGTAATTCATGTCCAAGATTCACATTAAAAAAACAAACTGGAAGAGAGCTTAAAACTTCCTACTCTGACAATGTTTCCCTCCCTCTTCTCACGCTCCCACTTTCCGTTGTTTTCCCGGGGGCTTCTGAAACATAATTAAATTCTAAGTAAATTTTTCTATCACAATTGGCACACAGTGCTATTGACAATATAAACAAAGCACACAAATGGTTTAATGCAGGAGAGGGAGATAACAAAGAGGGGGAAATAAAAGCTGCCTTGCTCACAGGAGCTACAGCCAGAACTTACTTTTCCATTTCCAACATCCTTTAGAGCGGTTTTGGGCATGTTCAGTTCCAATATCCCTTGCCATCGGTTGCAAATGCAGCTCTTCCTAAGGGAGTACATTGTAAAATGGAATGGACTCTGTTTTTTGTGAGGCCAGAATACGTGAGCTATGGCACTTTTTGGCCTTAAAAGCTGTAAATTGGCTATTTAATGTATCCTAGCCATGTTTTTAGAAGAGACAAGTGATTGCCTTTATCCCTGGGGTCCCAGTGACTCCCCAAGGGAAGCAGTAGGAGCTGTCCCATTGCAATCAGGTTCTGGTAGTAGCTTCTGCTGTGCTGGCAGTGTCTGCATATATTTGTTACACCATGGGGAAAAGAGCCATATTTCCTAAGAGATATAACCTTCCTATTTTCTATCAAGTACTCAGACGCTTTACAAATGTCAAAATAGTTGTTGGACCAATTTAATTGGTTAATCACCATTGATTGTGATTTGCCTCTGTCAAAAAATGGATCTCAGGTGATCCAAATCCTCATTGAGATTAAGAGAATTGTGACAGTTGACACCAGCTGAGAACCTGCCACTAAGGGACATCAGGTTGGTTCCTGTTTAATTACAGGAATTAAAATATATTCATATAAACTTGTTTGAGAATGACTTCCCATGACTCATTGGTTTTGTTTCACTTAATTTTGAGTGAAATAATAAAGTAAAAATTTACTTTAATCAAGTAAGATTTGTAGCCTAGTGCTCAGTACTGTAATGTGCAAAAGACTGTTAAGCATTTAAACAAAATAGGAATTGAATTACTGAGACACTGAGCTTTAAAAAAGGAATTGCTCTGTGTGAGAGGTATATCTGCTTCCGTGAAGACATCTGGAATTTCTGCTTACTCTGCATATTTGGTGGTGTGAAACAATTTTGAGCATATTATTTTTGAAATATGTCAGCTTCCACTGGCACAGGAGAACATAATGACACTGCCTGTGACATGATTTGCAGGCTGAAATTCTGTTAGCCAGCGTTGCACTGCTGGTGAAGGAGCAGCTGTAGTTTAGGGTGTTTTTAAATCCTTATAATAAGGGCTGCTTTTGTAGGTGGGATCATTTCCCTGTGGTGTCAGTGGGTGAGATGGGTATGGTTCAGTACTGAGTGCTGGACATTTCCTGGCATTTCCAAGGAAGAGCTGATTTTTCCCCAGTTGGATCCAAGTTCAGCTTGCTCAGGCTTGGGGTGTTCGATGTAATCTGAAGTTCAGTCAACTTCTATCAGCTCATCTGCTGAAAAATTGAGATAAATTTAAGAACTACTTCAAATCTGACAATTGCCATCTCTAACAGGCTGTTCTGCCTCTGAAGTGAGGGTAGTTTTAGTGCAATGCTGTTGTAATTTCAAGTTCCTAGAAAGGCTGGGAAGTGGTACCAGCAAAAGCTTCCATCTCACACCTGCTCATGGTTTGGGGTTTTCCGTGGAGTGTGCTCTTGGCTGCAGTGTCCTGAAGGAAACACCCAGGGGGCTGGTGGAGATGATGCAAACAGTGAAATGGGGAGTCTGCAGGTGACTGCACAATATTTTACTGCCCTTTTCCTCTGAGAAGGGAGATGACCTTGAGCTTGGCTGTTCTTCCAGTCCAGGTGTTGTATTGCTTCAAAGCCTTCCTATGATATTTTGCCTCCCTTATGCCTTTAAGAGGTGAGGGAAAACCAGCAGCTGAAAAGCTGCTGAGCAGAACATTCTCTAAATTGCCATTCCAGAGGCTATAAGGGAAAAAAGACCCTGAGGTGACCTACCTATGTTTAGTTCCAGCTTGTACAGCTTATTGTGTGTCAGGTGTGTTGTGTGGTGTTGGCTGAGATGTAACAGCAGCGTCCCAAGCTTTTCCTGGAAAAGCAGAGTAAGAACAAGAGAGGGAGTATTTACAGTAAACTCAAAATGTGACCTAGGCTGGTAGAAAAGTTCCAATAGACCTCAAATCTAGAGATGTTTACTGACAAATTGTACAGGTGCATTCTAGGCTAGGGGTGTTTTCATAGGTGTAAGTTACTAAAATGACTGGAAACTATGAAAAGCCAACTTGAAAGTTTGAGGGATACATTTAAAAGAAACCTAGACCTGAAGGGGAAAAAAATATAACCATGGCATTGACTGTCTTTGTGATAAGGTCTCTGAGATTTTTCTCAAATAATTAGCAGGATATAAATGTATCAGTTCAAAGAAATGTGCAAATCTCTTCTGACAAACATTATCTAGAGGCATTCTTTTTATCTGCAGGCATTGTTTCTTGTGCATCCATGGTTACTTACTCTCCCCGAAGGGGGGAAAAAAAGACTTGTCTGTTCCTAGGTATCGTGTTTTACCTCTAGCTAAAGCTGTGCTATGGGTGAAAGAGTTGTTCTGCATAATCTATCCTGGGAAACGGTCAATAACTAAACCAGAGTAAAAGTTAATTACCAGCCAGTTGGTAAGGCCATTAAAAACATGCCCGGGGGAAGAAGAGGCTCTGGAGATACGAAGGAGGTAAGAAGTGAACACTTCTCAGTAGGATTGTGTGTGTGAAAGGGAAGAGAGTAGTTCATGTACATGAGATGAAAGAAGGCAAAAGTTTGTAACTCAGTGGTTAAATCTGATATGCTAAAGACCTTTTAGTTGAAGAAAAAAAAGGCAGATAATCTTAGTGTGGTTTGGGTTGGAAGGGACCTTAAAGGTTACCTTGTTCTACTCCCCTGCCATGGGCAGGGACACCTTCCACAGACCAGGCTGCTCTAAGCCCGACCAACCTGGCCTCAATGCCCTAGAACAGGAGCACACTTGGTATTTTTTGCTGAGCAACTGCTGGGAGTGTCTGGGAAAATACTAATTCCAGTTTTTCCTGGTATTTCTTTGTCAGGAATCCCTGTAGCACACAAAGCAGTGAGCATTGCCTTTTCCCTCAGGGGGTGCCTGTGTCCCATGGATTTGGTCATGGTAGGGATGTCCCTGGGCTGGCTCTGGCCAGCACGGCCCTGGGAACGGCAGCTTCACCGCCAGGGCAGGAGCAGGCGGTGTAACAGCAGCTCTGTGAGACATGGGCTGGGGGACTGGGGGACACTGAGCTACTAGCTGTGATCCTGCACACAGTGTTATTTTTGCTGTGTTTAGCAGCAAAAACAGCAGAAAGGGGATGATGGGCCAAAAATTGCACTCTGAGATACTTTGCTTAATTTTAGTGCTTTGCTAATGCGCTTTTTGGTATGGGCTTGATTTAAGTGCTTAAGAAGGATGCCTGGATCTTGTTCAGCCTAGGTAAGAACTAGCCCCATTCTGTCAGATAGTCTGTATTTTAATAAGCCTTGTGCAAGGAGTCTGTGTGTTCCACAGCAGAGCAGAGGTGACCTAAGAGACTTGTGGGTAATAATTCATACCCTGTAATAATGAGTTTCTCTAACTCTCCTTCCTGCTTCCCATCTGCCTTAGATTTTTCACTGAGTAGAAATTAAAGATTTTATAGATCAGAATTCACGTTCTGCTTGGTGTCATAAAAGACAAACATTTGCTGTGGGATGAGACACTTGACCTGCTGTTGTGCTGAAGGTGTGCAGGGAACTCTGGGGAACTGAGGTCTTCCTGAACATAAACAAAAATACTGAATTTAATCCTAAATATTTAGGTAGGTCCTCATCAGTCCATGGCTCAGTAGCCAATTGCAGTCTCAGCCTGGTGTATGTGGGCAGCCTTTTCCTGCAAAGGGAGATGTCTCATCCTGCAGCTCCAGTGGGATGAGACACATGGGAATAAAACACAGTGAGCTCTGACTGCTGCTGGAGTTGTACAGGGGGAAATACAAAGCACTGGGGGCTTGCAATGGGCATCACTGTGGGCAGCTTTTCCAGAACTTTCATGTAAAGGCAAGAAAGTGACAGAACCCTGGGAAAACTGGAATTTCCTCAGGTAGGAATTTGTAGGAGACCTGGAAAGCAAGTTCCGGCTAGGAAAGACTACAGAGCCAGAGCTGGGCAGCTGTGGGACTTCAGGGGATAAAGGGGAGAATGCACTTCAACATCTGCATGAAAAATGCTGTGGGTATTGTTTCACTAGTATTGTCTTCCAAAACCAGGTAAAAGTGGCAGTTTGTGATGTGGGTTAGTGCACCTGGTGGGATTCAGTCAAACACTGGACTTGATCTTGGAGGCTTTTCCCAATATTAATGAGTCCATGATTTAAATTATTTGGAAAAAAAATCTATCAGCTGGTTGGTAATTTGGACCTGAGCTTTCTGGATGTGACAAAGAGAAATATGGAGCCTGCAAGGCAACAAGAGTTTTGCAGTGAAGATTTCTCTAAAACAGCTGAGACGAAGCAAGGGACAAGTGTAGCTGAGATGTGGCATTAGGGAACATACATAACTTTTTTTTAAGCCTTCAATAAAGCATTCTCTAATACAAATTAGTCCAAAGAAGTAATTTTAGTTGCAAAAGCCTAATTAAGCCCTGTGCTATGAACAGAAATAGCCAACATAGAGCAGTAAATGAGGCCATTCTGGTCCCGAGAAGTACATTTGGCAGAGAGAGCTGACTGCAGAGAGCAGAGCAACCGAGTGTGGGTGCAGAGCCCTGGCACAGGGGGCTGTCAGCTTGGATATGTCACTCCCTGGGACTTCCCTTCACTCTGGGCTGCAAGCAGGGCCTCAAATCCTGATAATGAACTAAGGAAAAGGCAGACTTTGATTTGATGAGGACTACATACTAACTACTTTTAAGTAATGCTGTCAGCAAGGACGGGAATAACCAAGCACCTTTTGGGTGTACAGGTACAGCAACAGTGTTTCTTCAGGGTTTAGACCTTCAAAATTTATATGATTTCCACCCTGCCTCAGTTTTATCAGTTCATTTTATTAAAAGGTAGTTCAGAGACCATAACAGAAGTCAGATTTGTCAGAAAAGGTTATAACCTTAGCACTACGGAATGTGGAGTTTGTTGAAACTGTTCCTCTGCTTGCCCTTGATGCACTGTGGGATTGGAGCTGGGTGAATTTCATCCAGAATTTGGGACTGAAGGTTTGTTTCTCCTTGTGATCCATTGCTGTTAAGTGAGTGTTTGGGTTGAAAAGTCTCTTCTATGGAAAAATCAACTTTTTGTCTTTGTAGTTGAAGGTGGCAGCAGTTTTAACGTTGAGGAGCTGAGTGGAGCTTTGGGAGCTGCTGAAGGGCTGTGGAGGAGCCTGGGCTGGTGGCTCCTCCAGCCTAGGATATCCGGATTTGATTTTAGCTGCCTGTTTACTTCAATGTTTTTGTGACAAACACAGAAGCAGATGTTGTAAGCATTTCAAACAACAGATTGTTGAGCTCTTTGTGGGTAACAGTGTCTACTGGAGTGGGAGTCAGCAAATTCATTATTGAGGGAATAATTTTTTATGCTGTGAAGATGAGTAGGTTCTGTTGTTATGCTTCAGAAGAGAAAACATAATCTAAGAGTCCTTTTTATGTTCTTTTTGGGGTTATGGGGTCCCTTTCTGTATGCAATTATTTTAGTAAGGCTGGTGCACAGCTAAGCTTCAGTCTGAGCTTTGGGCCATGTTTCATGCCCTCCTCCCTGGGGAAGCAAAGCGCAATGCACGACTTTCCCAGGCTTTGTTTCCTAGTCCTTAGTTTTCCTGTCTTACATGGAAGCTCATGTTCTGGAATATACAACAAAAATGAATTTCATTTGTGATAATACATGCCCAGCACTCCAAATCCCAAGGGAGGGATTAGTAAGCTTGCATTTCTTTGTTGTTAATGATTCTCCAAAGGTGATGAGATTAGTTATCTTAGGAGCATGAGGTAACTGTTGTTTTTATTAGTTCCTGGCAGATGGTAGCTGGGTAATGAATGTGGAAGGAGTGGCAATTCACAATCCCAGGAGTTCAAATGAGAAGTTTTGGTCTCCAGTGGGTAGAAATAGACCTGTTCAGCATCTGTGAGAGAAGTTCCTGCTATCCATAGGAAATTCTTTTAGCCAGGAAACCACCGAGTGATTAAAATTACTACTTTTTTTTCTGTATTTCTCTGGGCTTCACAGGAAAATAAGTATTCTTTCTTGAGAAGGGAAAACTGTATTTACCAACTATAAAGTTCAGTGTGAGTTTCCTTTAGCTTTATACCAGAGGAGCTTCTCTGGACAATGTCTGGAGTGACCAGCAATAGTGGGGTGTTTCCCAGTAAAGTACTGAGTTGTAGAAACTTCCACATATGTCCTGGGAGGAAAGTATCTGTACTCATTCTATATAAGTAGGAAAAAATCACGTACCTTTTCCCTTCCTCAGCCTATATTAATGTGTTTCCTTACATGGAGGCACAAAGAGGGGAGCCACAAAAAACCCTTCCATGATTTCCAAAGTAGCGTGGAGTTCCTTTGGAGTGACAAATTGAAAATTTCCTCCTCATGCATGGAATCCTTCTGCCCTCTCCCTCCATCTTAATTTTGCTGTGGATTTCTCCCTAGGCTAGGGGCACTCTTCATACTTCACAGGAATTCCAGACATGGCTTTTTTTCCAATCACTTGCTGTAGTTAAGGTGGAACACTTTATTTTCTTGATGAATGGAAAGCTCAAATCCATTTTGAAAACATATTTCTCTATCTCTCAGCAGTGTTTTTGGGGCAGCATTATGGTTTGGGAGAGTTTATGGTCACTGAATGCCAGTTCCACTTTTTCCAGGGAGTTTCTGTGTTCTTGGACAAGCCACTGTAGAAGTGTCTGAATCTATAAAAAGATGGAGATTTGCATTTATAAAGTGCAGTAAGGTCCTTTCAGAAGAGCAAAACAGCATTATGATGATTAAAAAAAGATTATAATCTAGAAATAAAATTGAAAATAAACCCTTTGTGTGTAGATTCAGAGAAGAAGGTTTTTTGCTTAGTCTGGTGACTCCATTAGTTTAAAGACCCTTTCCATGTACCCCGTAAAGATTATGCCCCCAGAGCAGATGCAGAGTTTGGAGTCCTGCTGAGGTGATTCATCTCTTCAGAGCTTGTGTTTGCTAGCAACAAAAAGAAGGAAACAGCTGGAGAAAGCTGTGAGAGGCTTTTGGGGGTAGGCTTCCTATAGATTCTCTTAATTGCTCCAGCTGAGCACACAAGAAGAAAGGCAGAGCCAGGGTAGGGGTGTTTATGAAAAGCAGGTCCTTTCTGGTAGCTGATTGCTGGCCTTCTGACTAGTGTGCTGTTAGGGGTGAACTTGGCTTCTGAATTGTAGCAATTAACAAATGAAACATCACAGCAATCTCCCCTTGCCACCTTTCACTTTCTTGAGGTATATGGTGTTCTAATTGCTACTCGGTAAGGAAAATATTAATCCAAGCTGCGGGCATAAGAGACTCATTACAGATTTATATTTTCCATCTCTTTCAGTGGGACTGGGCAGCAGTTTTTTGTCAGGTCAGAGTGCCCTAACTTGGACTGGTTTGTGCTTGGTGTCCATAACCCCCAAAGGCAGGAGGATTAATCAGGTGTGGCTTGTTATCACCGAACACTTGGGAAATAATGAAAGGCGGGGACTCTCTGTCTATAGTTGTTGAGGGTACTTGTTGCAAATAACAGAACACAACAATAATTCTCCAGGATGAAAACCCTGTGATTTATTACTGTTGCATTGCTGTCTGATACAAAGCTTTCTCCTCCATGCTCAACTCCATTTTGTGGTTGCTGCTTCTTGGGTTTTAAAGTCCTCTAGATAATTAACTAATTGCATTCCAGCTGGGTTCCTAGGGAAAATATACTTGTGTTAGATACAGGAAAAAGCTGCCAATGAAGTCATGAGATGTGGGCACCTGATTTGTGCCAGCACTTCTCAGACTATCATGGAATGGTTTGGGTTGGAAGCTATGGAGCTGCCCATCCCTTCCTGACCTGCTGAGCTTGTTCCAGCTTTTCTCCTGGCTGCTCCCATTGGTCCTCGGTGCTGTGTGTACCTGGCAGCCATGCCCTGAGGTGCTGCCAGCTGCCTGCTGGGAATCAGAAGAGACAGCCCAAACAAAGTACTTGCACTAAATCATTGTTTTCATGATCTTTTCATTTTACTGTAGGAAAGGGGTCCAATTTGGAATAAACACCAGTGACTGTTGGCCTTGTTCTTTGATACGGATGAACAAAGTCCATGTGTTTTTAGCACTGGTTCAGCTTGTTTTCACTAATAAATCCAGCTTTCTCAAGAGACACTTCAGTGAAAATCCAATACAGAGTTCTGGAAATTGTTATTGCCCTCAGATGCAGGGGAAGTTTAGGGTTATACCAAGAAAAGCAGTTACAAATCTGAGCACATCTGGGTTTTTTCCTTTCTCTCTGCTTTTAAATCATGAAATCATGTAGATGGTGTTATGCTTTTTCAGCATAAGAGGCTACCTAAGCCATTACAGAAAATGAGTGGTGTTTTGGGAACTGCTGAATATTTGCTGCTCCTCTTTTTTACCACTTACTGAAATTGTAATGCCAGAAAGGACAGACTAAACATGGTCCTTGCCAGGTTAGAAGCACAGTATCCCAAGAAAGACTTGGAAGTGTTTTAGCTGGGACTGTGGATCCAAAGAGGAAGTCCAAGATGGCGGAAGAGAATTGCAGGCTTATCTATGTACTGAATTAATTTTTCTGAGAAACTGGTAGAAAAAAATAAATCAATTTATCCATCTTCTAAGGTATTGAAACAGTGAAATGGAGGGAATACGTAAATCTCCAAGACAGTTTGGTGGATGACAGCACACTTCATCAGGGATAGGTGCAATGTTCTGGGAAGCTCCTAATGGTTTTAGGGGATGGGTTGTTCAGTGATGTACTGTTTGCCTGGAAGTGCCTTCAGATATTATTAGTTCTTAATAATTCCCTTTTAGATGATTTAAATATGTGGCTGGTAGCTTTGATAGCAGCTTTAATTGCCTCCACTGAATGAGAGAAGCTCCTAGGAAAGTGTATGTGGGGAGGTGGGTCTGGATCTCCATGAGCTCCTTCCCCACAGCTGAGATCCATTTGCTGGGGGGCAATGGTGGCAATTCTCAGGGCAAGTCAAGATCCTTTGGTGTTTGAATGGGCTCCATCTCTCAGCAGTGCCTCCCTGCCTCAATTTGGTCATTTGGAATGGGGTACAGTCTCCTGTGCTGGTCTGTCTCATGGGAATGGTCAGGATTCTGAGAAAATCTGTTTTGGGGACCAGGACATCAGTGATACATTTTTGTACTTAGCCATAGTGGGTATAAATCCTTCTTCTCCTCCACTCTTCATGGTGCCTTTCCTGTGTATCTTTGGGACTGCTTTGTACAAATAGTTTACTCAGTGCTTAGAGTCCTGTATACACATCATTAATTTCTTCTAGTATGGGATTTGTGCTCAATTCTTTATTTTCCTATAATAGCCAATAAATATTCTAAGCACTGTGCTAAGGAATATTCTACAGAGTGAATTCTCAACCTTTTCTACTGAAGTTGTTCTACTTATTAGGGAGATCTCGGTCTTTGAGAGAGAAGTGATGGAGAAGAGTGATTATAGCCATTGGGGTAGAGGACTCCTGGGATGGACAAAGTTAGACAGAGAGCCTGGATTCTAATTGTGTGTCTCCTGAATATTTATTTATGCAAAAAAGAAACAGGTTTAGTAGGAGAAACAGAACAGGGTCTTCCTCTCAAGGATTCTGGAGTTCATCTTTGATGCTGAGCGATCGCAAGTGAGAAGGAACCAGCAAACCAGAGCGAGCCCTGGGGCGTGTTGGTGCTGCCCTGGCTGTGAGGGGCAGCTCCCGGGGGATGTGTGACCCACTGGAGCTGCAGGAATGGCACAAACCCACGGGCTGAGCCTGCGGGGGCTGGGCCGGGGAGAGATGAGGATGAGGGAGCCGAGCACGGCTGTGCTCCAGCCCGATGAGGTGCGGCAGGGCAGCAGCCCCGGCTCGGGTGGGTCCCCAAAAGCAGTGTCCCAGCCGTCACAGGTGAAGCGTTCTTCTGTCATGGCTGTGCTGAAGAGGCCAGAGAGAGAAACTGCCCTGAGAAGTGTCTCTGGTGTGGCTTTAACTTGGGGACCTAGATCAGAGAATCATAGAATCATTGAGAAAAGACCTGCAAGACCATCAAGTCCAGCCTTTGACCCAATACCACAGTGTCCAATCAACCATATAGTGACGTTCCATGCGTACTTGATTTTTTGAATGCTTCCAGGAATGGTGACTTCACCGCTTCCCTGCAGAGCCAGGTTTTCTGGATTTCATAGGAATGTGGTTAAAAGGTGCCTCTGGACAAAATGGCTTTTTATGACATAAGAATTCTTGTTCAAGCCAAACAAGAATTCCAGTGGAACACAAATTCTCTTTTAATCTGCAGTCATTCAATTCAGGTTTTAAAACATTTGGCAAACCGAAATAACCTTGTTCTCCATCTGACCTGAGCTCAGAAGTCACGTCCTGTAAGGAACAAGATGCCCCTGAGTGTTTCTCTTGATGTCTTGTCCCCTTGGGAAGCTGTTTGTGTGCGGGAAGCCCAGCAGGCAGAGCTGCAGGAGTCGTAAATCCACTGCCTGTGGAGGTGTGGGGGGTGTTTGCAGGAGCACAGAGCATGGCTGAGTATTTCTGTGCTGAGACAGAAATATGGCAGCCTGAGGGAAAGCAACAACAGTTTTTTAAATCCCAGACTTTATTTAGAAGAGCCTGTAAGCATTCTCAGTTTGTCTGAAACCCTAAATCTGTGCCTCATTTAGCCCCAGCGCGCAGTGGGGAAATGGAGATCAGTTTACATAAGCTTTTGTCACTGAAACATTAGATTTATGCACTGTAGTTAAATCAGATTTACGGGACACTGTTAACTCTGAGAGAATGACCCAGAGGATATAAAGAAACTTCAGCTGAAGAAATATTTTATTTTAGTGTCTGGAGGAGTTTTGCACCTGACAGACACTTGCACCCTTGTGCTGCTGAGAGTTACAGCAGCGTATTTCTGGCTGTAGAGTTAATGAGGTTGCTCAAGTACATTTGAAATTCTGTAGCTGTGATTGGCTGGAAGTTGGCTGCAAACACCCAGGTTAACACCTCCCCACTGGAGCCGGGGCTCCAGAACTGGCAGGGCTTGTTCCCTGGGCTGGGAACACCAGTGTGCCTGGTGTCCTGTTCCCAGGGCATGTGGCACCTTCATGGGCTGAATTTTGGAACAGCACGGTTTAACAGCAGTTTTTATCATCAGATACCAAATAGTCTCAAACTATCCATGGTCCTTGTACTGATGTGTGTAATCAAGGGAACTTGCTGTGATTGAACAACTGAGTACTCATAAGCTGGAAGGGAGGAAAAGATCTGTTCCTAGTTTTGTCTGGATGTGTCACTGTAACCAGGAGCTTGATGGATCCCATCATCTTTCCGTCTCCCAACATCTGAAGCCGTGGGGGTTGATAAAAACTGTGATTATTTGAAAAAAAATGTCAGGAAAGGGCCTTTCTTCTTTCTCTCTCTTCTTGTAGGCCAAAGAGATGCTGGTTATTCCCTTGTGACAGCCAGGTCTGGAAGCTGTGCCCAGGGGGCTGTGTAAGTGGAGTACCCTGATCTCTGTGGGTTTTCAGGGCTGAACTGTTGTGTGCATGATAACTGTGAATTAAATTCCTGTTTGGGCAAACATATACTTCTCATTTTTTCCTCCAAATTAAAAGGGAAGTTAGAGCAATGTTCTTCTTCTAGAGTAAAAATTAGATAGAATTGGTGGAGCAGAACATACTATGGAGGAATTGTGATATATAGATATATGTATTCATTCAAGACAGTTCTAAGTCAAATAGGGTAAATTATTAAATTGCA
Source organism: Falcunculus frontatus (assembly GCA_013398115.1). NCBI lineage: Eukaryota > Metazoa > Chordata > Aves > Passeriformes > Falcunculus > Falcunculus frontatus. The sequence goes on from VZRV01004674.1 coordinate 337,774, forward strand.
TCAAAAGAAGCGGTGAAATTTTATGAATAAAACTGTGTAGAATGACTATAATAATGAGACAATGACAGAAGCTTTTGTCATGATATACTGATAGTGTTCATGAAAGGCTAAGAGAGATTAGAAAAGTTGCCAAAGCAGAAATTAGACTGCAGTTATGGGTATATTGGCTGGGTTTGGGGCTGAAAATAAGATTTTAGATCTTACAAACCTGTGGTATTTGCAGAAAAATAAATAACCTCACCTGAAAAGGCAAAGCAAATCTTGATTAATCCTGCATAGTGAACAGGACATGATTCAAGATACTGCTATGAGGTTTGTCATAATTTTATTCAAATTTGACCTCCTGGGAGAAGCAATAAATCCAGCACAGTAGAGCATTTAACTTGAAAAAACACCTAAGAGGCTGTTTAGACATAGTTTTAAAGGAACAACTGAGAGTATAGTGCTTTCAAGCACAATGATTTGGAAAGGACACCAACAGCATCATTAGGAAATGAAGGGAAAGAGAAAAGAAGGAAAATGTAAAGAGCACACATTCTGATTAAATTTAAAACCACAATAAAAGCTGAAAAAATTCTGAGCAATTGGCAATCTTAATGAAAAAAAGGAAAGCAAACACTCTGAGGCTTTACCAGCCTGGCACTCTTGTTTTGAGTTAATAGGTAATGGATGGTAATGTACTAAATGATCATCCCAGTCACATTCAAGGGAAGGAATGTGACGGTAGAAGAGTAAATACAGGATTTGCCACGGCACACAGTGTAGGGAAGCTTGGGGAGGCTCCCTCTCAGCTCCTTTTCCTGTGGGAATAGTCTCAGGAACTGTCACAAATTGATATGTCAAGAGGAGATGGTCAAAACAGTCAATAAGGGAGCCAAATGACAGGAACAGATGGCAGCATCCTTGGTGAAAAGGGAACTTAAATGTGGGCTATTAACTGTGGAGTAACCTGTCACTTAAATCAGCCTCAGTGTTACAGAGACAAAAAGGACGTTCTGTATGGGAAAGGAGTAGGAGAGGTGATGTGGGAACCACAGGTATGGCTTCTGTACCAGCTCACTGAGAGAGAGAGAAAAGATTATTACACATATGTGAATATGAAATAGTAGGAAAATAAAACTTTCCAAGGGATTCATGCCTGGCAAATCAAATTTGTCTGAAGGAGTTAATGGATGTGTGGATAAGAGTGGTCTAGTCAATATATGTACATTAATTTTTTTCAGAGCACTTTCAACAATGTCCCTTCAAAAAAAAAAAGCCTTTTATTTGTAGTGTAAGATAAATTAGTAACTTGCTAATAGATGGGAAAGAGAAGGTAAGAATAAAAGTCTGAATTTGAATTGAGGGAGGTTTCCATGATTCAGACAGATCAATTTTTGGATTTGTGCTGGTCACTGTATTTGTGATTTGATCAGCTTCTTCCCTTACTTGCTCTGTCATTTCCCAGGTGTTCTTTTTAAGACATGGTGATGATACTTGGAAAATGTCTTTGGGTGAGATGATGTTAATTTCAAAGTATTTTCTGTCAGAATGATTTGCCAACTTTAAACTATTTTTAAGTTATGTTTGTGGTTGTGGGCAGAGGGTAAACTGCTTCCCCCACCATTTCAGGGGTTGAGCAGCTCTGGATTTCTGGTATAAATGCCCTGTCCTGCACTCAAGTGTGTGTTTATTTGTGTTGTAGACAGACATGGTCACGCCTGCTGCAGTGTCACTGACCTATGGAGACATCTCCAGAAAGGTTTTCTTATTTGAGCACAAAGTATTTGAAGCAGCCAAACCAGTCCAAGTATTTTCAGCTGTGCTGGAAGAACCCAAAATGAGAGATTTGCTTCTATTAAAGGAAACTGCACTTTGCAGAAGCAAAACATGTCCCAGCTGCTCCTGTTCCTTCCAGCTTTCTCCTTCACCTCAAAGTGACACACATTGTGTAGGGCTCAGTCCTCATCTCAGGACCAGACCTCACACCCTCAGAGAATGAATTCCCTGGTGGTTCTGGCTGTGCTGTGGCCGTGCCCTTTCCCAGTCCGTGGGTAGGGAAAGGTGGCAGTGCTGTGCTGACAGTGGTTGGTTTTTGGTCTCTGAGCTGGGGCAATGCTGTCCCTGCTGCCCTCCTGCTGACAGCCAGGGGTCCAATCCAAGGCTGCAGCTGAGATTAGAGCAGTGGGGTTCTCCCAAAGTTCTGCACGGGAAGAGACATTTCTACGTAACTGCTGCACAAACAGCACTGGTGGGGGTGTCAGAGCAGCAGAGCTGGGCAGTAACACATGGAATACACAGCTCCTTACCGGGGTCTTGCACTGTGTAACCACTGCAAGATCAGCAGAGCTGCTGTCACCTCCTGGCCCTGGTAATGGGAATGTTGTGACAAACTGTGTGTTAAAGTGTGAGAAGTTATTTTTAGCTTTCCACCTGGAATAAAACACCTCATTTAGTGTGGCGGGCTAAATATTTTCTGACACTGTAATGAACAGCCTGGTTGACAGAAGGATTGTGGTGCTATTAATATACCTTTGCCTCTGTCTCAGTAAGTTTTAGCCACTTTTGGTTGGAGCTGTGGGAATTAATAACGGAAAGGCAGAAGGTTTAGATGGGATATTGAGGAGGAATAGTTCCCTGTGAGGGTGGGCAGGCCCTGGCACAGGGTGCCCAGAGCAGCTGTGGCTGCCCCTGGATCCTTGGCAGTGTCCAAGGCCGGGCTGGACAGGGCTTGGAGCAGCCTGGGACAGTGGAAGGTGTCCCTGCCATGGCAGGGGGTGGAATGAGATAAACTTTAAGGTCCCTTCCAACCCAAGCCGTCCTGGGATTTTGTAATTAATTCTAAGCTATGCCACATCTGATAGCTCTGAAGCAAGCTCAGTGCTTCTGTTAATTTCCACTGGATTTTTGTTGGCATGAAGCTCCCCAGCCCAGGCACTGGCATGCAGGGGAGGCTCCCATCCTGAGCTGGGAATGCTGAGCAGGCAGGGATGCTCTAGGCTTTGCTCCTGTGGCGATGAAGCAGCAGCAGCGCAAGCACCAGAGGAGGAAGCAATCACTGCTTCAGCATGGGGCTGGCAGGCAAAAAGTGTGCACAGGGCTAGAAAATCACCACAGCTCCCTTTAAGGAACCCTGGCCCAATGCATGACATCTGTCACAGGTTTGTCTTTGAACATTTAAATCTCCTCCGAGAGGAGGACTTCATTCTGCTACACACAGATGTGTTTTCTGGCTTTCAGGGTTTGTCCTTGGGTTTTCAGCCGCATGTTGAACGGGAGGGTGAAAACTCTTGGCTATCAGCAATGTCCCTTGGTCCTTCTGTTGTCTTTATATAGCTTTCTTTTCCTAATAATTGCTACTAAAATATGCTTTGGTTTAATTTTTTTTAAAAAAATCTGTTATTATTTTGTTCTTGACCACTTCAGCCACTGAATCCTACCATCCAGTTCTAGCTTGTTGGTATAAATTATCTCCTTTTCTTTTTCACTCTTTTATGTTTAAAAGAATTAGAAAATTGAAAGGATATATTTTTTAGCTGAAGTCATGGGCCCAGTCTTTGCAAGTCATCCAGTCTTTTTTCTGTAAGAGAAAGTTGGTAGTTAATCCTGTAATATTTTCAGATTTACTGGACCCCTGCTCTGAAGCAGCGTACATACATAGAATTAAATTTGGAATTGGGGAAATTTGGTGTTAAGCGAAGGAGACTGAAGCAGTGTAAAAGCAAAGGCAGTGTTCTCTGGAGTGATGGATTTTGTGTACAACCACTGTGAGCTGTCACATTTTGTCTTCTGGTTCCTTATTAAAATAGTTTTCTTTGCTTGCTTAGGGCTAAATTTGACTATCCCCACTTCATGGAGACACGCTCCCAGTGCAGGCTAAGCAGGGAAAAAAACCCTGATGGTACATGCTAAAAATTTGATATTAAGCCATATGACTAATTTTAGTTTTGAAATATTCTTTTTTCTCGCTTTTGTGGCGTAAGAGGCTTATTTTACCTGACTTCAGGCTTCCCACACAAAGCTAAGTGAGCACAGTGTGGAACAGCTTATTTTAAGGTGGAAAAAGTCATTAGCTGTCTCCTGCTGAGACCTTGTATTGAGAAAACCAAATTATAACTCACTGAAGTTTAGCATGAAGGAGAGGTAAATTATTGTTTATGATTTTACCGTTTCCTGCTTGGAGCTCTCAGCCTTGTTAGCTGAGCATGGTCCATGACCTTCTGGGGTGGTCAGGGATGGGGCAGGAGTTGAACTCACAGAAGGAACTTGTTAGAACACTCAAATTAAACACTGGCCTCTCATTTCCTTGCAGCAACTGAACGTCCTTAGCAGAAATACCTTGCAGGCAGCTTTAGCCTGCGAACACAAAATGCCAAGAATTTCTGTGCCTGCCTGAGCAAATGAGGGGTTCCTTGGGGCCTGAGGAAATAGCTCAGGATGCAGTTTCAGGGATGATATCCCACTACAATTAACAGTTCTTTATTGTTTTTTACAATCTCTCTCTACTTATAAATGTTTCAGGGCTTCTGGGACTATTTCATAGGAGTAGTTTCCATAGATTATATTAGGTTAAATGTATATTTGTCCAGCACAGCAGAAGTAGTTAGATAGAAAAGAATAGTCAAAAAAAAGGACTTGTGACTCTTAAGAAGCTTTCATGCAATAAGGAAGATTTTATTCATAATTTCAATTGCAAGCATGAACTTTTTTCCGCTGTTACTCATTACGTTAATAAATCTGTCATTAAGTAAAGGTTTCTCACTGCTCTGAGAGCAGAATTCAAAATCTAGTTCTCTTCAGAGCCTCTGTGTTTGTTTCAGGGGGAGTATGCAAGTCCTGTGCTGCTTTTCCAGATATCCCTGTCTGTATTGATGCAGAGAAGGGGATATCCCTCTTCTGTGGGTCAGGAAAGAGGTGCTCTAGGATGTAAAGAGAACTCCAGAATCATAGAATTCATCATGGAATGCTGAGTGTTGAACAAAACCTTAAAGCCCACCCAGTGCCACCCCATGCCGTGGGCAGGGCTGCCTTCCACTGTCCCAGGTTGCTCAATGCCTCATCCAGCCTGGGCTGGAGGTACCATGAAATAAGTTTGGGAACCTGTTCCTGTTGGCAGCTGCTGGAAACCAAGCTACAAACACAGACAGAGCTGTAATTAAACCCTGGTTTTGAAATGGTATTGAATTCGACTCTGTGCTCTTCCTGCTTGGAGAACAGGCAGAAGTGCTGCTGGTATTTCATCTGTTAGGGACAGACAGATGCATCTCAAGTTGGAAGAGCAGCAAAGCATCCTTTTTTATTGGATTAACACTTGTTATTTAAATGGGAAACACAATAGCTTTTGTTCACAAGGGGTTTTGCCAAGGCTCTGTGCCTTGTACAGCACTAAGAGACTATAACCAGCACAATGTAATACACAATAAGTATATTTTCATAAACTAAATTCTTGGCTTCTTTAACTGTAACCTGAATAGGAACAATATATAATTATGCCTTTTAAGCGTTTCTTAACAAGACATTTTTTGAGCAGTCAGTGGAGCAGCAATTGGTGATATAAACGAGGGCATTAGCACTCAGACCACAGTAACAGCGTCATTAAAATGCAACTTCTGAGGTGCAACTGCTTTAAATTTGCCTCATTATGTGTGCAATTAGGGAACAAACAGTAAAATGGCCATAATTTTTCTGCAATTTCTTATCCTAACTGCCTTTTTTAAAGCTTAATTAATGTTAAAGAAAAAGGAGAAAGTGGTGGGCTGAGCCCGAGTTTAACAAGCAGAGCCATCCTTTCGAGTGATGGATGAGCACTGCCTGCACACAGCCCTGAGTTCCTCTTTTCTGTGGCAGGGAAAAATGGGCTCCTGCTTTTAGATCCTGCCTGTGGTTTATCCCCCTCTCTGGAGAAGGAACATGCCTGTGGAGCAAGGAGGGAGAGATCCTGCCTTGCCAGAGCAATATTCCTGCTCCTCCAGGGAAACGGGAGCTGAGCTCTGGAGTTAGTGCTGTGCACTTGGTTCTGCTCAGATAAGATGTTAATTAAGATAGCAATCAAACTGAATGTCTGATTGTAATATATATACACTGCTGTTTGTGTGTAAATTTGTAATCCATCATTTTGGGTTTGTCCAGACATGTCCATTAGCTGTGGGTTTGGCACTAACAAAAACCAGCAGGAGGAGGGTGTGGTCTGGAGCCAGAGCTGTTGCAGTAAGGATAAATGGGGAAAGTGCCTTTCTTTTCATCCAGATCCACTAATACTCTTCAATATTCACTTGGAATGCCATTGCAGATGTTCCATTATAGATATTTTGATGTAATCTCTTGCTGGTAACTATCGTTTGAATTGATACTGGATTTGCATTAGTTGAGGAGCATCTGGGAAAGAACAGGACAAGGATAACTGTGGCATCTAACATGGAGAAATCCATGTGGGAAGTGTGGGACATTACTTAAAAGCTGGTGGCTCTGGAGATCACGTGGAATGATGCCATGGTTTGGGACAGGAAGCAAATGATACTGGGATAATTGGAACTGCAAAAAGGAATTTAAAGTAGAACACAAACAATTGCCAAAGGTAAAACTAGGCTATAGGATGGTTAATGCTGCTGGTGGGAAAGGCCTGAGGAAGACTGGATAGTTGGAAATATTTGACAAATTGTTCTCTGTAATTAAAAAGATGACCCAGGTACATTATTTTGAAGTGATGGAGAAACTTGGATGATTTCTTTGCAGATAGCAAGGTAAATTTATTTTTCCAGCTAGTCATGTTTCCAGGAGATTTTTATCTGGTAATTGTTTGTCTGCAGTGTGCAGATTGATGGGAAACTGCTCCTGCTTTGCCTGTGAGCTCTGTCAGGGTCACAGTGTTGGAAGGTGTGACTGACATGCTGATTTTTCAGATGTTGCCTTCAGGAACCTCCCCCTCCCCAAAACAAAGAAATAAGAGAGATGAAACCAGGTGAGTTTGCAAATAGTCACTATCAGATACTGATAGCTGAGTATCAAATACTCAGAGTATCAAGCAGCTGTGCAGTGGGGATATTGTGAGATTTTCTGTGCTTGGTTAAATATCCAGAAATATCTAAATCTTCAGGAATGAATATAGTAAGCTTTCTTTGTAACTCTTCAAGTACAGAATGAGCACTGTGGAGAAGGAGCCGTTAAAATTGCACAGACAAAAATACCTCCTTGCCATGGAAAGGATTTGATAATTTTGTTTCTTTGCTAAAGGGAAGAAAATCAACCAATGGCTGTAGGCTCAGGTACTAACTTTAAATTAGCTTAACTTGCTGATGCCTTAAGACTGGGGATTAGTGAATTTAATTATGGGAGCCAGGAAGCACATTAAGATAACATTGGGCTTTAAACTAAAACCCACAAAGCAATGAAATTAAAGTTGGTGGTTTGTGTTCCATCTCTGTAATGTCCTTTTCTTACTGTGCTGTGTCACAGGAGGCACTTCCTGCCTCACCTGCCCCTTGGCGTGGGCTTTTGGGGGCTTTTTTTATGAACAAATGACCTTTATGAGCTTTTCCCGTTGGTCTCTTTGCTGTCACAATGTACATGAACTAAAATCTGGTTTGCCCGGTGGTGGTGCAGCTGCCATGGTCAGGTCAGCTTCTCGCTCTGCTTTGTGCTCTTACAGCCCAAGTCAAATTTGAGTAGTTTTGTGAGTGCTTCAGCAAAGAATATTTGACTTTCTGGTGAAGACAGGTTATTAGAGTGATGCTGACAGAGTGTGTGAGGAAAATCTAATTTCATTCCTGCTTTGCTTCTACCCTCCTGCTCAACCTGGTCAGCTGTTCATTACTGGGGTTTGTATCTGGGCTTTGTATGTACTTTATATTTTTGAGAGAGACTCAAGATTAAACCACTCAAAGACCACTTTTACAAAAAGTTCCAATTCAGAGTCTGTTTGCTGATGAATTATGCAATATTGACTTTCTTCTCGCTGACACATGTTGATGTTTTTTTCTTTCACTTCCTTGTATTGAAGTCACACACTCCTAAGTCACATTGAGAGGCCTCTTAAGTCTCACAAGCCTTGTGGTTGAGTTGTGATGTTAGAAATTAGAGACTTAAGTTGACACTTGGGGCTGTCCCAACTTCCCTAACATGGGAAATGGGACATTACCTGGACATCTGACTTCTGAACTGTTACAGGACCTCACAAATAGGTTCAGAGCCAATATTAGTCTCCTTTGGCTTCCAAAGAGAAATTATTCGAAAACCTTTCCCCATGTTGTTTGCTAGAGCTGTATTTTTATTCTCTGCTTAACGTCCTTTTTTTTTTTTTTGTTTAAAAGAGCTTCTTATTCCAGTAAACATTTTATTCCTTTTCTGGCTGGTGGCTTTTTAAGGACCTCGTGGAAACTACACAACATGCAACTTTATTCTCTAGGTATGCAAATTTGTTCTGTTTTCACTGTGTATTTCAGGGTAATTCACTTGATTTTTGTTTTAGCTTGTTCCGGATAATTAAAATGTGTAGAATAGTTTAGGTGGATGGGACAAAAACACTTGGGTCATTCAAAAAAACTAATTAGTCAGCTTGGCTGGGAGTGCAGGAGAGCGAAGGGATCATCCCATGCTGGGCCAAATGGCTTTGATCCTTCTAGAAGCACTCCTCACTGTGTGTTAAACAATGCAGTTCCAGACTGAGCTTTCTGTGTTTCAGGCTTGGTTTGGGATGCTCCTACTTCTGGGACAGTGGGATTTGGGAATGAAAACACTTTACTTTCTAATTAACAAGTAATAATAATAATTATAAAATAGAAATTAACATTCAAAGCATAATTCCCTATATTTTACACTCTGTATTTTAACATTCAAATGCTGGCTAATAGAGCAGGTTTGGTGCTCAGGCTCTTACCTGGTCCATCAATACAAAGCTCTTCCTGGTCCATTCACCTCCTGTTGGCTGATTTGAGTCAGGATCTTTTGGACTCTTGAGTCTTGGAATGTTTGTCAGTGTTTGGCTGAGGGGATCTCATTTTGAACACTACAGACATTCCCTTGCACTGTGCTGATGGCTATTCTGGGATTTGGTTTTTAGCTGTATGCCTTGGAAGTCTGCTGGTTAAAAGCCTGGGAGATGAATCCCAGAGTGGTTTGGCTTGGAAGGGATCTTAAAGACTGTTTTGTTCCAATTCCCTGCCGTGGCCAGGGGCACCTTCCACTAGACCAGGTGGCTCAAAGTCTGTTTCCCTGCTGCTGTGTGAGCTTAGGGATCATCCTGCGCATCAGAAATCCTTCAAAACTGCTTCCATAAATTAGAATTCCCATGTATGTCTCTTCTAGGATGGCCTATTCTAGAGCAGGTTTTCCAGCTTTCTTTTTTCCTCTGTCAGTTCTGTGCTTTTAGGCATAGGAAGCTGTTATTTTTGCATCACTTGTGAAGGTTAAGGTTAACTTGGAGCAATCTTCTCCCAGTTGTATTTATCCCATCCAACTAAATGCCCTTCCATGCTCCCCTGCCTTTGGAGTGCTCACAGTCTGAGCTGGATGCGGTGGGAGATCCCCTGTCAGGTGTCACTCCCCAGGCTGCTCCCCATAGCAGCAGCTCCTGCAGTGGATACCTGAGGAGTTCAGAACCAGACACCTCCAGCTGTGTCCTCCAAACACCCTTGCAGCCTCCAGCAGCTGGGAGCTTCCCACCTTCCCAGGATGGATGGCCCCTCCCAGGAGGCAAGGTGGGGATGTTCCTGTCATCCCCAGTGATAGCAAAGGAAACTGCTTGTCCTGGGTGTAGAGAAACCTTCCTTTTCCCCAGTGCATCACCACCGTACCCTCTCTGCTGTCCTTCCCCTCACTGCCAGGTTGATCACACATCACTCAGCCTTTTTTCTCTAGTTTAAGGTGGTTATTTATTGATCTGCTTTTGGCACTTGGTAAAATGCCAGCTTTTAGTATTAGCTACTGGCCTCGTTTTATTGCAACCTTATAAAATTTTATTGTTCCTCTTCAATGCTGAGAATGTGTGAATGTTTCTCCTAGAATGGGTTGGGTATTTTGATATTTTCTGCCTTAGCCCTTAAAACTCTCATTGTGAGAGATTCCCTCTTGTATCCTTCTTGCAGTGTTGGAAATGTTTTAAAGACAGTGGCCTATCTGGAGCAGTGCTAGGAGGGGTGTGATGGCATTCACAATTCCTGCAGTTAAAAGTTTAATAATAAAAAAGTAACAGCCCCAAAAATTCTTAGCCAACTCTTGTTTTCTAAAGTATTGCAACAAAACACTGTATTTTAGAGTGTTTTTCTTATTGATATTTTGCTACTAATTAACCTTGCAGTGAGGAAAAAGATGCAGGAGAACATCTGGCCAGGGAATTGTTTTCCTGCCACAGAAGTGTTGGAGAGCCCTACAGGGGTGTTTTTGTACCACCTGGAGAAATGGAGCCAGATGTGGGGAGAGGTGCAGAACCCATTAATAATCAATCTTCTTGGGATATTAATGTGCCATTGCCACATGCAGGTGTCTGGATATTGATAAAGGCCATCTGCACAGAATCTTTTAGCGAACTTTGCAGACCCTTATTACTATAAACAGGTTTGTTCTTAAGGAATCTCTTGGAAGAATTCCAGCAGGATCACCTTCAGGGCTGGTACATGACTCGACAGCTCTTACAGATGAGAACTGTGAGAATATTTTGTGATTAGTTAAATATCATGTAATTTTAATTAGTCCAGCTATTCTCTATGCATTTTCTTACTATTTAGTTTTCATTCTTTACCATGGATTTGTCATTCACGTTTTTGTTGTCTCCTGGTTACCCAGTGAGGTTGATTAATCCCTATTCCAGCGAGAACACTCCAGCAGAACTGTGCAGAATTTATCCTATTGCAGCTTAGTCCTATTGCTGCCAACTTCTCCCTCTTTAGCCTGACCTGTTCCTTGATGAAAAGAAATATTTACAATTTTAGGACCATAGAAAGCAGTGGTGGTAATGGTGTGTGACCTCTGTGTCACAAAAGCTGTTACCTTTTACTGGGTGAAATAATTGCTTTGCTTATGTCCTGCTGGAAAACTGCTGCACTGTATGGATCAAAAATTACTAAAGAAATGAAAAACAAAGGGCTTGAAAACAGCTATTTAGATAATGTGAGCTGTTATTCATTATTTAAACTTTGGGTTTGAGTTTCCTGTTATTATATGTGGAATAGTTGACTTTCGTAATGCCAAATTGGATAATAAAAGATTAATCAGTTGGCAAGAGCGTAAACTCTAGGAGACAGAAGTAGGTTGTGACAATGTTGAGAGGAAATGGTGTACTTGAATTTCTGATTGTGACTGACAACTTTTTGTACTCAGTTAAAAGGTTTTGGTGCCAGTTTAACTTACAGAGAGCAGGGTTTTATTTAGCTCCATGTAGGTAACAGGGAGAGTTGGCTGCAATATCCAGAAATTCTACAGAGTGCGGGTCATCCCAAAGAGTTAAAGAAACTAATAGGATACCCTCATCCATATCCTTTCTGCACTTGGAGTAGAGATAATATGGAGGACTTTCACTTTAATAAACAATGTAATTATTATTTGTGTTGTGTTGCATCTGCTATTAAAATTTCAGTCTAATTCAGCTTCCATCTATTGATCAGAGTAAGCCAGCAGACTCTGTGCCCATTCCTCTGTCTTGTGATGCTCCATATTTCTCCTGGTGAGGTTAATTGTGGATTTCATGTGGGTTTTCCTGCTGAAGGCTGGCACCTCTTCCCTTGCATGGAGTGGCCTCAGCAGCACATTGGGAAAACAGAGGTTTCTGCTTTCGTTCTGTTTTAGGCATTTCCCTTATCTCCAACCCCTGCAGTCCTGCCACAATGGCTCTGGAATTCTTTGTGTAGCAAATCCTGGCACCACATCTAACATCAGCCTTTTCATTACTCACCTTCTGTGGCATAATCAGAGAGCCCCAGAGCAGAGGGGTTGTCTGATGCACAGCAGCAGCTTTCATCTGGCTCTGAGCAGATGGGAGCAGGAAATGAGGAGCAGTGACAAAGATTGCATGTGTTGGATTCTTTGTCATAAATTCATCTGAATGCTGACTTGTTATGTGTATGCACAGAATCAGTCCTCATCTCATTTTAGGAGCACAATTTGTTTTATGTTTGGCATCTCTATAGCCTTTGGCTTGTCCCCTGTGGCAGTAGGAATAGAATGGATTTTTTTAATAGAGCTTAGTTTGCTTTTGTGTATTTCTTTGCAGCAATTAGGTGCTTTAATTTCTTATCTCCTAAGAAGTTGTTGCTGTTCTTAGTTCTCTCTTGGCTAATCCTTGCTGCTCTGCTGCAAATGTTATCACTGCTATTCAGAGGCAAGAAAGGAGTTCCACTGGCACCGTGATATAAAGGGTCAGAGATCAAACTACTTAATTCACTTTTGCGTCTTATTACACCAGGATCAGGTAAAACACGAGTCTCAGGACTGGTGCTGCTGGGTGTCCAGGAGTCACTGCCCTGAAGTTTGGGTTGGTTCCCCAGGCTGTTAACACAGGGCCCTTCAAAATTCTTGTGGCTTCCACAACTGCTTGTTGGAGATGGAACAACTGGAATTCAGCAGTGCTAATCAAGGTCAAGAGAAGAGCTCTCACTTTGTGTATTGCAAGCAGCAAAATAGGAATATGAATTTGGGGTAGTGTCTGTTGGCAGCTGTGAATTTAGTGGTCAGGCACTGGAACAAGGTGCCCAGGGAGGGGCTGAAGTCTCTCCAAGTGTTCAAGATGGATGTGGTACCTGGGGACATGGTTTAGGGGTGGTGGGACTTGAATGATCCTGAAGGTCTCTTCCAACCCTGCTGATTCTGTGATAATTCCACAAAAGCAGTATTTGCCCAAATTTAAGCTAATTGGCCAAAGCAGCTCATCTGAGTTGTGCCCCTCCAGAGTTGGCACTGGGGGTTGTGCTGATGGGGCACCTCTGCAAATGTCTTGTCTGTGACTTCTGGAAAAGCCCTTGGGGGGTTGGAAAGCCGGGAACTGACACCATGAAGCACCTTCAGGGCTCTGGGTCCCCCTTGTCCTGGGGGACGGCAGTGGCCTGGAGTGACCAGCTGGCCAAGGTGCTGTGAGTGTCCTGCAGGGACACGGCTGCCTCAGGAAATGCAGCTGATAAAAAGCACAGTTTGTTCTGAACCAGTTAATTCTCCATTTGCTCGATACAAAGTGAAGAATGTTGCACAATGTGACCAAATATTCATACAAATAAGATCTTAAATTGTTTTTCTCCTTATGCCACCTGTTCTAGCAGCTAAGCTAATACAGAATTTGATCTTGTATTATTAGTTGAAAATGGAAACAAATGAGATGGAGCTGTGTGGCCGCGTTTTCATTCTGTGCCATCCATCCCATGGCAGGTCTCTATTAGTTAGGAGCAGGGGCACTGCAAGCAGGGCTGCTGCTTCTTATGCTTGTGGGCAAACACTTGCCTTGGTGCTCATTGATCCTGGGAAATGGTAATGGAACTGAGGCTGTGCCTATTCCTGTGACTGTTTACTTACTTTAAGTTTGCAGAGGCTGATTGAACCTGAAGATAAACAGCACCATATTTCCAGTAGAACTATTGGATTCATAAATCCTCAGTTATTTTTTCTCTTAAGTTTTCATGTTCTGTAAAGAAAAGATGGTGGATGGGGTAACCAAAATGTGGAACAACTTGTTCAATCATCAACAACTTGTTCAATCAATTTCCACTGATTTTCCTGGGATGGAATAATCCTTTCTCCCAGTAATTCACATGCTTCCATTGTGTGTGACTCCCACGTACCAGCCTGGGGATATTACTTTAAGGTGCAGAATTACTGTCAGAATTATTTCAGATACAAGTAAGACATTTCTTTTCCAATACAAAAATCAAGATAGCTCCTTGCATTGAGGGGTTACTGGAGGTTTCATTGTGGATTTAATTACCAAGAGGACAATTTTCATGTCACTTGTTGATTTGCTCTTACATTCCTGGCTCAGCACATTGGCAGCTGCTGCCTATATTGGGTGCAAAGTTATTTAAAGGTTGATGATGGAAAAATCCCCCAAACATACACCTTTGTGTAATTGCTGAGTAGTGAAGCATAACATTTCACAAACCTGTCTCACTGTCTGTTAACAGGAGTTAGGTACAACCTTACAACAAGTTGGAGAGTTGGGTATGAACTCAGTGAGCAGCTGGGACTGATGATTGTAAAATTCAGCAATTAATTCCTGTAGAACCATGAGGAGAGAAATATCAGAAGAGGATTGTGAGAAGCTGAAGTTGGGTCATGTTTCCAGGCCACTGGTTTGTGGGTGAACTTGTAAGAGCAGCCAGGTTGGTTTAGAAATCCCCAGCCTGGTGTGGAGTGAGAATTGAATTGTTGTGCTGGCTTTTATATATAGGAAGAACCATAAATGTGAAATATTTAGAGAAGAATGTGACAAGCAGCTTCATCATTCTGCCTGCTGAAAGGGAACTGGACCAACAGTTCAATAATACATCCAGTTTTGTAGTTATTAATGCTGTAATTACTCATGGTGTGAACTGTTTTCTTCTCTGTGGGTACAAGGAGAAGGAATGATGGTGTTCAGATGTTTTTGTTAAAAATGCAGTGTGCTGAGCATTATTTTGTACCTCCTTAAATCACTGCAATATCCTGGCAGTGTTTGTACTGGGATTTGTGTAAAACTGGAGATTTATTGGTGCTCTGTGAATACTTAATTATAATAATGCTCATGCCTGTACCTGTTTGGTGTCTTGGTCTGAAAAGTTCCTTGCAAAAGAAGACAAGTCCAAGACCAATATTTCTCAGAAATGTTCAGGCATATCCCTTTAGGCTGTGTTTTTATTGCCCCTTGTTAATACACTGAAATAGAAATGTTCTACTGTCTGTTACAGAGATCGTGTTCAGTAGAGCTGTAGCTGACAAGTCTTGTGGATGATTAATAAAGGAAAAGACTTGACTGATGTTTCACTCAAAGACAGTGCAAGAGATAGGAGTTTGGCAGGACAAAAATTAGAGGGCTTAATTATCAGAAGTTTCTAAAGAAGTTGTGGATTTGAAGGCAAAGTTTGAACTGCTGATTTACCATCAGCAAACGTGCATTTCTGCAGGACCTGTGAGCCCTGACCCTGAAGGTGTCTGGTGGCACATCAGGTTACCCCAGCTGCTGGCCCTCGGCCTTGCAGTGGGAGGGAGAGCAGTCTTGGGAGGTTGTTAATGGTATCAGGTTTTCCATCTCATCCCTGTGTGGCAGATCTCACACCCCTCTGGGTGCTGGAGAAGTTGTCAGCACTGTGGTAACCTTTTGTCCTGCCTGTTCTGGCCCTGCCTGAGCCAGCAAAGCACGAACTTGCTTTGTATCAGTTCCCAGAGAACACCTCACACCTCATGTGTTTGTTCCGCTAAGAAAAACACAACCCAATAATCTCTCTCACATGGCTTTGAAAACGTGGAGCTCTTTCTGTAGTGCAATTCTGTGTTACACTGCATTAAAGGAGTGTATTGCTTTAAAATGCAATCCTTCAGCTCCCTGAGAAGGTTGTCACCACTGCAGCCTTATTTTATCTCTCATCAGACGATATCAAATGTTCTGGCTCTGTTGCCTTTGATGGTGTGCTGGGTACATAGAGCACATCCCGGAGTCTCCATGGGAGGGGAGGAGATAAGACTGCCCACTTGGGATGTGGAGTTTGTCAGAAAGAAGTGCAATTTCTGTTGGAAATCTTCTACCTAGGAATAATTGCCTTTTTTTTTTCCTGTTTCCCCTGTTGAAACAATTACTCATCAATCCTAGTGTGTTCCATGGAAATATCTGGCTAACTTAACTCAGTCAAATGTTGTATTTTCACCTGTTTTAACATTTCCAACCTGAAAGGGACCCTTAAGGTTTAAGCCAACTATAATACAGATGGTTTGGGATGGTTTCATGAGAATATGAACCATTTTGACTCATCTCCATACCTTTTGTTTCAATATTTTTTTTCCCCAGGCAGTTTGCTAAAAATGAGAAAATGTCTTTGTCATTTTCCCTTTTTTTTTGACAGGGATTCTTTTTAATATTCCTGCAGTAAATGATTTAGTGGAGAAAGTCATCTCACTGCAGAGAAGGAAGATTCTCTCATAACTTCATTGAATAAAGGTTAGGGATTGGTGTTCTTAATGGAAAAGAGAAAGGAACTGTGAAATCTCTTCTAGTATTTGTTTGGTCTCCAAAAGGAAGGTTTTAAACTACATATAATTATCATTTCTATGTTTTTAGGTGTGCATCTTTCCTCTACTTGTCTGCCTTGAGTTGTGTTCTTTTCCTATTTATTTATCTGCAGTTGAGCATCCACTAGAAATTTTCGTGCCTGGTGCTGAGGGTGAGATGGCCTTCCCCTTAAAAAAGCCCAGGACAAGGGGGGATGGCAAAGGGAAATAAAGTGCTCTCTGAGAGGAAATAGCACACCAAAAATTCGATTTTTTGGCTCAGGACAATGAGGCCATGTCAGAGTGCATGAGGCTTGTGGGAAGAGGTGACAGCACGGAAAATGAGGGCAGGGACTTTGGTACTTCTGGAATCCATTCAGCAGGGAAACGATCAGAAGGGCCACTGCCCTTCTGTCATCCCACACGCCTTAAACTGGATATTTGGCACCAGGAGCGGGGCTGTGTCACTCACCCATTGTCCATGTTAAACTTCCCCGACCCCCGTGATGGGAGTGGACTGTATCCTGGGAAAAGGGCTCGTGTTATCTCAAATGCCATCTGGAACGGCTCACAGTCCTTGTTAGAATGTGCCCGATTTTTATCTGTCACAGAAAGTTACAGGAACAGTATTTTTTAAGGGCTAACTGGAATCATTTGAATTCCAGTCGGCACAGCAGCGGCGCTGTTCAAAGAGTGGGATGTGCCGAGGTGTCCGAGCTCTGGGCTGCAGTCAGCAGGAGTTGGTGCTGAGGTTCAGGCGTCTCTCTGGAAGAGAGGCCCTTGGACAGGGGCAGCAGCTGAGAAAGTGGCTTTAATCTCCTTTTCATCTCCCTCAAATTTGAAATTCTTTATTTTCCTGCCATCTCCCGTGTTCCTTAGAGCTGCTCTTTGGCAGGTTGAGGGAAGGAAGGGAGCGGTGGGGACTGCGGGTTCCCAGTCCCTCAGGCTGTCCGTGCCCCGTGCTTGGGAAGGCAGCAGAGCTTAGATGCCTTTGGGTTCTGTTCCAGCCCAAATCCTGGGAATAATCAGCATTCCCCACATAAGCACTAAGGTGCTAAGTGGCAATTATAATTTAATGTGAAAAATAATTTCCTTGAACAATTTCTTAATTATGTTTAGGACAAGATGCTGGTTACAGGTGATTATTTTTATTGAGCAGTAGCTGCAAAGTCAGAAATTACAGAAATGCTGATACTGTTTGATCTGTTCACAGGCTGTGCACCTTGTTATGGACCAAGTTCAATGACTAGGTAAAAATTAGAGTGTGTTTAAGACATTGTGGGCATGTTTAATACGAAGAATATGCCTAAGGAAAACCTTTGTTCAGTTATTAATTTGAATTTAGAATCTAACTAGAAATCCAGCGGAACAGTAAATACTGGATTTGGAACTTTGGTGTGCTTAATTAACCTTCTTGATAAACCTTTTTCTTCAAAAATCATCTAATTTTAAGAACAAAATGACTTTAAATTTCACTGCTAGTTTTTTTGCTGCCTCTCACAGTCTGCTGTTGCTTTCAAACAGAAAATTGTTTTGACAGTGTCAAATACCAGGGTTGGTGCTGAAGTTAAATCGGATTTTAATTCCGCACTCTGCTGAAAGTGAGCAGATCTGTTTGTTCACCAGCCACTTAGCACATGACCTTGAGCAAGGCTGTGCAAGGGCTACACTTTTGGAATAGTCGTCTCTAATTAAAAGAATTTTATTCTGCACTGTGTGCCTTGCGGGGACTTGAATCGGGATGCTGGAAAAACACATTGCTTGGGCCCTGTGTCTGCTAGAGCAATGCCAGCATCTCATGAATAAAGAAACTCTTGGTGACCTTGGCCACTCACTTGGAAAGAAGCACAAATACAAATTCCAGCAGATTAACTTCTGCTCGTGGGTTCCATCCCAGAGTTCCCACATGGCTCGCAGAGAGGTGGGAACATCTTCAGGCACTGTGGGGCTGGTGGGAATGTCTCTGAGAGAGGCCTGTGCTGTGCTTGTTCCTGAGGTCTCTTGGTGATCCATGGCTCCTGGTTTTCACTTTCCTCATCCAACACACCTCACAAGCAGGTGATCCTGCTCCCAGAGGAGCTCAGTGGCATACGTGAGCTGAGGAGAGAGCTTAATTCTCAGAGTAACCAAAGAGGAAAGCCAATCACAAACACTAGCCATAGTGTGTTGGCCAAGCCATTTTGGAGAAATACTCAGCTGAACAAGGTCTTTACCTGAACTTGCCAAGTGTTGAGTGTTTGGTTTCTTTGGAAGGAAAGCCAGAGCACAGCATGGTCTTGCTTGTTTTAAACTTTGTGGTTTCAGTGGAGATGCAGGATTGGGCAGTAGAGACCGGACATCTGCCCAGCAAATCTGCACAGAAATTCTGCTTTATTTCAGCAAGGTAAAGAAACTTCCTAGGCCTTGAAGGAGTATGGTGAGGTGTGACTTTGTTCATCCCAAGAATATTTTGAGCTACTCTGCCGGGCTGTTTCAGAGATGGGCTGTCCAGGAGCAGGTTATTGGCTTCTTGCAGCAGCAGCTGAGGGCACAGTCCGGTCATCTGTCCTTAATGCAGGGAGCTAATCTGGATTTATGGACATCCCGTGCTCGATTGAGGCCAGCATACCCTACTCTTCATTAAATAAACTCCCCAGGTTTGTATTCCATGGAAGTATCCATTCCCACTAAGGACAACTGGGGTTTTGCCATCACTGGCTATTACAACATATCCTCCCTCTTCCCTTAAGCCTAGATGCAAAAATACAGGCAAATAGATGAGAGGGTTTGTCTGGTTTTAATGTACATTAACTTGTCTCAGTTTGTGTGCTTTATAAACAAAGATTTGCCAGTAACTCATTAGATCCTCTGCAGGTGCTAAACTGAAAGGGAATTCTATGCAAATTTTTCATGTTTTCTGAAAACTAAAGCATAAATATGGCAAATCTGATGGGGCAAGGAAAATGTCAGCAGAATAAAATTAAGAGACTACCCCAAGCATTTGTACTACTTCTACGACTATTTAAAATATTCCAAGCCAAGCCTTGCATGCATTTCCTGTATGTCTCAGAGATGACCTGGCAGTAGTATTTAATGCTTGCAATCAGTGTTTTTGCTGAACAATGTGAAAAGGGTTATATTTTGTTATTGCTTGCATGTTCCTCAAATGCAGCAATTCATTCTGGTTCTTAATTGCTTGAATAATCTCACTTCATTGGTTTCTGACAAAGCCACCAGACTGACACTTCAACAAATTGGAAGTTCAGTGTGGAATAAAGGTTGGTGACAAAACCTGACTCCTTGTTTGGAGGCGTGAGATTTGTGGTGAACATAATTTAGCTACTGTGCTTTGTCTCTGTGAAAACCAGAGCACAGAGTAGGACCTGTCAGAGCTGATTTGGGAAGAAATCCTTCCCTCTGAGGGTGGGGAGGCCCTGGCACAGGGTGCCCAGAGCAGCTGTGGCTGCCCCTGGATCCCTGGAAGTGTCCAAGGCCAGGTTGGATGGGGCTTGGAGAACCCTGGGATAGTGGAAGGTGTCCCTGCCCATGGCAGGGGTGGCACTGGATGGGATTTAAGGTCCCTTCTAACCCCAAACCATTCCAAGACTTGCACACATGAGTTGGGGTTGCTGTGATGAACCTGCTGGCTGGTGGTCTCCCTATTTTTATGCACGTGGAAGCAGCTGTTTGTGAATAACCTTTTGCAAAAGTCTGAGAGAGGTAACTGGGGCTGAGAAATCAATAGCAGAGCATTGTAAGGACATAATAGAATATGGCACAAAAGAGAGCCCTTCCTCCAGGGCTTCCCAACCTAATTATGGAGCAAATATGTAACTGTATCAGAGACTGCTGTTGAGCTTCTAAAATTCTATAGAAAAGGTACTATTTTTCTGTTCAATTAATTAATAGCAGATTTGGAGTTCTGTGTGGTTGCCACTTTTATTGGCAAGTTTATTAACTTCCTTGCTACCATAGTTATGGCTTTAATAAGCCTTTTTTTTCCTCTTCATTGTGATTTGTTTTAATCAGTTTAACTTAATTACAACTGTAGCACCTCAGAATTCTGCTGGAGGCCAGCAGCCTGTTACACCAAGTGCTGTGCATTAAAGGAAAAATGTGTAATGTAGTAAATAAACTTGCTTTAGGTATTTATAGAACTGAAACTCTTGGGTTCAGGGTCAGGTTCAGGGTCAATCTGTTGCATATATATTTTGCTGTCTGCTCAGTGAGGAAACTTTAGATCTGATTCAGTCAGGCAGTTACAGACAACTCTAAGAAGGTGAAAAACCCCACTGATGTTCAAGATAGATAGACAGGTGCTGATACAGAATTCCTGATGTACAAACCATGTATGTGCTGGTTTTGCGGGTGACCCTAACGAGTGTTCTACACTCAGGATGCCTAATCTGAGCTATCCATATTTCTCCAAGCCCATTACCAGCAAAATCCCTGTGTACCTATTGATGCCAGGGATGTGGTTTGGCTTTTTTGGTGTAGGTTTAGGAGTGGGTATACAGTCCTCTGTTCACAAGCAGCAGGAGCAGTGGGTGCCTGATCCATCTGAAAGCTCAATAATGAAGATGTTCCCAGTTGAGCCAGTGAGTTCTGAGGAACTGGTTGTGGTTTCACCTAAGAAATGTTTAGCCATTTTTAGGAGGTACAAACAGTTTCAGTACCCTTGAAACAAGAGCAGAAAACAGCAGGAGCTGTCTGCCAGCCTTTCAGGTTTCCGAAAGGCTGCTGGATTGTTTGCAAATGCACAGTGTGTTTTGTGGAATGGGAGCAGAGGTCTGGCAGGAGGCAAAGGTACGGGTGTCAAAATCAGCTATGACCCAGGCCGAGCCACATCTCTAAGGCTTGCTGGACGTCCTGCCTGTCCCAGGCCATGTGGGGCAGGGGCTCCAGGGTGGACATCCTGACTCCCCAGCCTTCTCTCCCAGTAATCCACCTGTTCTTCTCTCACCTGGTTTCTGTCCATGAGCTGGGCCAATTACACAATAAAAGAAATTTTTCCTTAGATATGTTCTGCCTTCCACAGGAGCAAGGGTGGATTTTCTTTCCCCCCCTTTTTTTAGCTTCTCTAGAACCTTTGTTCTCTGTAGAAAGAGGAGAAAGAGAGCAGCGTTTTAGCAGGAAAAAAGAAGAGTCTCCTGCCTGCAGATGAACAGGATGGTGGACAGTCTGTGGTTTAACCAGCTGGAATCCTGACTGTCTGCTTCTCAACATTTGGAAGCTGGGCTGCAGCAGTGTTAGAGGGACTGTTTCTGTATGCAAATACTGTTCAAGTTAATAATGATTTCTGGGATCAGTAACCACTGGAGTCAGTGGTAGCTAATTCTTTGCTTCTGAGAAGGATGTACAGTCTTTTGTTACTGGCATTATATGATTGGAACATGGCAATTCATCTCCTGACAAACACGGCAGTGCTTGGAAATATTGCTTGTATGAGTGTTTATACATGTATTTGTTTTGCATTATTAATACACAAGCTTTTTTCAGCAGCTTTTAGTGAATTACTGAGTCTTGACAGCAATAATCATATTTACTTGGCAAATCTTTTTTTTAAATTCTGCTGTGTCCTTCAGAGTTTTCGAGCTCTCATCTTTCAGTGCTGTTATATTTGTAGCTGCTTTTTAAAAATGCTGAGGTCTGAACTTCATTCTCTAAATGTGGAGAACACCCTAAAAGGGTTGGTTATTTTCTTTGTGAACTCTGGATAGAGTAAAACTAGTGAGATGATTGATGTGCCCTTCTCCTGGAGTGCCCATAGGTGTTCATCTGCACCATTGCTCCACAATCCAGCTGCTGGCAAGTGAGAGGTTGTGGCAGGGATGAAGTCAGACCCTGGTGCTTCTCCCCTTTCACTGCTCTGGTTCTGCTAACCCCTGTTTCCCTCTCCAAACAAAAGGAGACAATTTCCAAGTGGCTGATGATAATCTTTTTTCCTTGTGTTAACTACTAACGAGTGGGCTTGCTGCTGAAACCATCTGAGCATCCATGGTCAGATGGAATGAATAGATGAGGAGAGATGGAGCCCATTAAACCCATTTCTGCAGTGCATTAAGAGAGGAACAAATTGGGTGCTTCAAAAAGCGATTCTGGGCAATCGGAGTGGTGGTTTGGGTTATTTAGTAATGGATAAGCCAATGGCCTGAACTCTTGTTTGAGGATATTGAGTTGTTATTAAGGATCTGTCTGAAGCTCCTTGACACTCTCATTAGGATTCTCATAAAATACACTAATCTGCAAAACCTAATGTGTGCAGGTATGGACTGCCTGCTAACACATCCAGTTTACTAGTTACTGTTACAGTTACTAGTTTATCTCTGAACTGTGCAGCGTTGCTGGTGTGTCAGCCCGAGGAAGGTTTGTGTGACACTGCTGTGTGTCTGTGGTTCCTCAGTGTGGGGGATACCCTCATCTCCCAACAGCAATCTCTTCTGTATAATGAACAAAAGGAAATGTTCCTTTGTGGAGAACAGCTCAGTAACAATGTGGGCACCTCCCACTCTGGTCTGGAAGGAGCCAGCTCTTCCCCCTCAGTGTGGAGGGGACAGAAAGGGGCCAGTCTCATCACCTGAGCACCTAAAAAGGCCTCTTCTAAATTTTCTAATTAGAGAAGTGATATTTCATTACATCTAGAGATATTTTATTCTTCTGGAGGCAAAACCCCACTTGCTCTTCACAAGAATATGTCAGGAGCAGCTTCAACTCCTCCATCCTTTGTCTTTGCCCAATGTGTTTTGAGCTCTTAAAACTCCAGAATCCTTTAAAAGGAAACTTCCAGACTAGAATCTGATTTCAGATGATCTAGAAAGAAAAAAACCCTTAGATTTTCCCTGTGTCCAACCAAAGTAGCAGGGGAGGTTTTGTGTGGGCAGACCTCTGGGTCTGGTTGTTTCCAGCTGGATAATTAATCTCTTTCTGCTCCTTCACCTGCACCATGGAAGCCTTTTGGTCTGCTATGGAAACATCTTTCTAAGGAATCAATTTACAAAGCAAGTGCCCTACTTTTGATGCTTTTAGGGAGCTTTCCCTGGGGAGCGCTCTGGGGGCCTGCATGTGCCATCTGCCATCTGAACCTCGGGAGCGGTGCCACGGGGCTTTGTGATCAATGAGCACGTGCCTTATGTGCCTCGTTATCTCCCTCTGGATGGGACGGGCATTGGCAAGGGGGAGGGGTGTTGATAAACCTTCTCAGAGTGTTACTACAAAGATGAGGATAAGTGTGCTAATGACTAGTTTCATTTTCTTGCACTAACTCCAAATTCACACTAAATAAATGGTCTATGCCTTTGGAATGATTTTAATGATAACACACGACCAAATCAAGACAATCAATAATTAGATTTTTGCATAAAGGCAAGATATTTTAACTGGGAGATTGCTGGGAACAGCCCAGGCAGTGTTCCTGCTGTGCCCGCCTGGGCTGGGGAAGAGCTTCCCGAGCTGTTCTCATTGCTGTCTGGGGGCCAGGTTTGGGGATCCGCAGCCCGTCTGCCACTTCCAGGGCACTGCCTGAACTGCAGAGAGCAGGAAAGCTGCCGTTCCCTTGCCTTTGGCTGCGTTCCCGTGGCTAGAAGCCGGGTGCTGTCGGGGGTGCCGACAGAGGGACCATTGACGGCCGTGCCAGCGCTGGCTCTGCATCGCTGCAGCCCCGGGAGCCGAGGTGGAGGAGCTCGGAGTATTTTCTGTCAGGCAGGAGGGGCTGGCACGGGCTCCTTCCACTCTCCAGCTGGAGCGTGGAAAACTTGTCGACGCACTGATAGAGATAGCCCCAGCCACATGGCAGGAAAATGGGGAAAATCCCCATTTGGGTCACTGACAGGCACATCTTGCAGCTTAGATGAAATGCTTTTGTGTTCTGTTCTGAGGCATTTCAGGGTTTTTTCTTTTAAACCTGCAGAAATTGTTGCCTTCTAGTATCTTGCAGTTTAGAGCCTTCCTTTTGGCTGGTTTTGGGAAGTTGGGGTAACTTGGTTCCTGCTGACACATGGGATCCTCTTGGCTTCCCAGGTCTGGGAGAGGTGCAAAGGTTCCTTGACAGATTCTTCTTCTCCCACTTTGGAGAATTGAAATCCCAGACATGAGTCACTCTCATCCAGGCTGTCTCTTCAGGGAACTGTTCAATAATTCAAGCACACAATTCAGGTAAAATCTTCAAGCGAAGCTCTTGCCTTGCCCAGCCACAGCCACAAGCACCTTATTCTTTGCCTCATCTTCCCCAGCTTTGGCTGTGGAAACTTGAATCCTTTCATGTAAAATGTATCTTAAAGTGATTTTCTTGACTTTGAAATCTCAGGCTCTCATCTTCACCATTTAGATGTGTTGTTCATTGTGTTTATGGAGAAGGTTTTAGGTCAGGTAAGGTAAAATATCCAGTGATAGGTAATTACTTGGAAACCTTTCATATCTGAGAAGGGGAAGGATTCATACTTTGTGTAGAACGTGGTCATAAACTCATTGTAGATGAGGTTTTCTGAACTCTGATGGTCATTATTGTCAGGGCCTTTTGACAAACCTCATTTTCAAAGTGCTTCTAGAAGTTTTGTTCCTGTATTATTGTTTCTGCTTAGTTCTGACAGTTGGTAAACACCACAGAAGAAGATCCAGTAAAGAGACAGATGCTGACTTAGTGGGTTACTAAGTTTGAATGACAAACCAAGATCAACAAATCATTATTTTTCACAGCAAGCAGAGAGAAATGGCTGATTTTAGTGGCAACCTGTGCTGATAGGAGCTCTTGTGCTCCAGAATGCAGCACAACAGGAGCAGCTCTCTTGCACTATTCCAAGCTTTGCTCTGTTTGATTGCAATTATATCTTTGATATTCAGGCCACTTCCAGTTTGCCACTGCAAAAAGGAGGCTGATGACCTCATCTGCTCTCACTCGAATGAGAATAAGTTGTTCCATGTTGTCAAGTAATTATTTTAATTTTCTGCAATTCTACTGATTTTTTGCTTTATTCCCAATTTATTTAGTTGTTTAGAGCAGATCATTTAGAGTGTAGGCAGTGTTGTCTTTTACTCTCTTGTTATCCCTTATTGTTAAACACCTCCACACCAAGTCTTGATGTAATTCAAAGTGTTCTGCTGCAGTTGCACATCATTTGATATCTTCAGAAATCCTACTGTATCCTCAGCTTCTTAAGGAAAAAAATATTTATTCCTTAAGAATATGTAGTTCAGAACAAATTCAGTGGAGAGCAGCTTTGGAGACTTTTCCCAACATTGTAGTGGCTTGAGGATGTATCAGATGCTCTCCATTGACCATCTTGTTATACATATGGACACAACGATGGTGTAGTTCAAAGTTCTTTGTGGTTATGCGATGGATTAAAGAACCATGTGGAAATGCCAGATAATATTTCTTTAACATTTTTGTTTGACTTGTGAGGATTGAGTGGTAATTGGCTGAAGGAAATACTTATTTCTGTTTCATTCATCATATGTTGTCATCATCAAATCTGTTCCTGTGAGTTTTTCACATCTCTCAGCCTGGTTTTCTCTTTGCCTTTGCTGGCCAGCTGATGAAATGCACACACTCTCTCAGTTTTAAACCCAGTTTTTGACTTAATTCTTGCAGACAGGAGCTGAGGATTTTGCTCTGAGCAGCTGGTCTGGTGAAAGCTCTTGGAAAGCACAGCCACAACCTGCCAGTAACTCACAGCTTGAGGAGCTGGTGCTGCCTGTAAATCTGTGCTCTCCAGGACCTGCTTTATTGCTCTCCTGGAGAGCAAACACTGCCCTGTAAATTTTGTCACCCAGGAAGGGCTGGGTTTGACCTGACTGCTCTCTGTGTTCTGCTCATAAATACTCAGCCACTCAGGATTGCTTAAGTTTGGGACATTCTGATAAAATGAGGCTGTGCCATGGGACTGCATAAATTCAGCAGGTTTTTCTGGGACTGCCTGTTATCTTCCCAGCACCTTCCTTGGCCTTGGCTGTTTCCTCTGTAAATGATGTAACAAAACACTGTTTGTGTTGCTGGAGTGTCAGGACATTGGAAGTGCCCCAGCAGCTCCCAAATGCTGTGAACAGAGGAATTGTCCTGCCCTGACAGTGACACTGGAGCCATGTACTTATGGTAAGCGAAAGGATTGAGACTGAGGAGTCACTTCAGCACAGGTGCACCTGGTTTTCAGACACAGGCAATAAATTGTATTGGTAGGTGAGGGATTTGGGCCCATGTGTTGCCATGTTGTGCTATCAGATGACCCTTGGCAAAATGAACTTGGATGTGGGAGTGTGAAGGCTCTGACTGGGGAAGAGAGCTCCTGACACCTGTGGAATATCCTTCACATCAGTGGCCCTGTGCCAGTGGAGGCTGCATCCGTGTGAATCCAACTGATGCTACAGAAGATCATAGTTTTCCCTCAATCTCGTCTTGCTTTTATTCTGTGTGAGTAAATGACATTTAATTTTAAATGTCCTTAATACTTGGAGTTAATCACTAATTTGGTGAGCTAGTTAGGTGTGTTTAGCACCAATCCTACCTAAAGTGAATGATCAGTCACTCACCTTCTGTCTGCTGACCTTATGCCATTGCTTTTAGAAGAAAATTTCTTCTAATAAATGGCTTTCAGGCAGAAAAATGTATTTATTGTGGTCTTGATAGTGTAAGTGGGCAGGAGCATGCAGGAGGATGGCCAGCCAAGCTGATCCCCCCTCACTGTTGAATCACTGCCGCCATATTCAGAATGCTTAATTAAACCCCAGGAAAATAGTTGAAAAAATTAATTTCCTATTGTAGTTTATATGATAGAACATTGAAGATGTTTTGAAGAAGCCATAAATCTCGTGCTGATCATGAAACCTTTGAAACCAGAGGGTTGTGTTACATCGATATGGATCAATGCCAGCTGGATAAACGGTAAACATCAGAAGCTTTGGAACTGGGAGGTGAAACCTCTGAGCAGCTCCTGAACTGTGTGTGCTCACACAAATCATCCCCAGAGTCTGAGGCACAAGGTTATAACCCCGCATGTTGTGCCAGGCACAGACATCATTCCCTTTCTGGATCAAATATTATCCCCCTGCTGCTGCCCTTCTTCCTCCCTGGGACCAGCCTTTCCCAGGCACAGCTCAGAGCCTCCTTGCTTGACTTCCAAATCTACTTTGCTCTGTGCTGGCAACTCTGAGCAGAACTCTGCTGAAAGTAAAGGAAAAACCAGTGTGTTATTGATGTCTCAGAGACTGTGATTTCAGGCAAACACAGGTTTAAGAAGGGCTATTTTCCTGGTGCTTGAGAGAGGAGAGAACTCGTGTGCTTGCACCTGTTTGTGAGCCTCCACGGGGAATTTTCCTGATAGATTTGACAGCCTGTGAATCCATGACATTAGTGCCAAATCATCCTGGTGACCTTCATGCATCTTCTCCAGCCCCTTTTCAGATTCCAGCATGGAGATAACCAGCAGTGCTTCCACAGGCTGTGAGGGTTGGAAATGACTTCCTGCAAGTAATCAGTTCAACAATTGCATGTTCTTTCGAGAGAGCACAGAGTTCTTTCTTAAGAAATAGCTGTAAGATAATACAGTATTTCAAAAGAGAAGTTGTTTTGTCACATCTGAAATAGTGTGACAAATGGCCCAGGGACCTTTCAGTGGAAGGTGTCCCTGCCCAAGGCAGGGGGTTGGAACCCTACATGAGCTTTGAGGTCCCTCCCAAGCCAAACCATTTATAATTCTCTGAAATACTCTAAAGGTGATGAAGGAAACAGACCCTGGCTTTTGGAAGAAACCTTACTCAGTATTGTGGGTTTCAGGAGATCAGGAGAGCCCTAAGGCAAAATGAAGCGATGACTTCAAATGGTGAAGTGGGAAGGTGTTGTCTAGTCTTTTGATTATGGTGCTGATCTGAATAGAAACACCTAAATCTATTTTGACGTGATGATTGGAAACAAAGCTAACTCAGTTTCCAGAAGTGCCAATCATACCCGAAGCAAATTTATTTCCCTCTGTCATAAAACTGTACCACCCACTGAAATTAAGCCCTTTTTCCTTTGGTGTGTCAGGTAGGAGCATTCTTGAGCTGAATTTCAAGCGATCCCTGTCCCTTTCAGTATTCAGTCTGAATTTTGGCAATATTAAGATGCGCTGGGAGTTTGGCAGTGACTCCTCATTATAAATCTGTGCTCAGGAGCCCCAGCGCGCACAGCGAGGGTTGCTACTTGCAGAGCATTTTTGTTTTCTAGTTTTTAACCTGCTCAGATTCAAATGTAACTCTGTTCTTCTTGCTGTTTAACTTGATTTCAGACAGTTAGAACAATCAAGCCGAAGGTGCCTGTTGTAACACAGAATGCACACCATGGCTGGAATTTGTTGGAGGAAAGCCCTGCTGGAAGCTTGTCCTTTAAAAGCAAAACTTAAAAAAAAGTTTCTAAAAGTTTTTTTTGATCTCAGGTTACAGAATAACAGAATTACTGAGGTTGGAAAAACTTTACCAGGCCGTCAAGTCCAAGCTGTGCCTGATCCCTCCCTTGTCCCCAGCCCAGAGCACTGAGTGCCATGTCCACGCCTTCCTTGGACACCTCCAGGGATGGGGACTCCAAACCTCCCTGGGCAGCACCTTCCAATGCCTGACCACCGTTTCCATGGAGAAATTCCTCCTAAAGTCCAACCTGACCCTCCCCTGGCACAGCTGGATGCCATTTCTTCTTGTCCTCTCCCTTGTTCTATGGGATATCTGAGTTGTCCCCCTAAATCCCAGAATGGTTTGGGTTGGAAGGGACCTCAAAGAAAATCTTGTTCCAATCCCCTGCCATGGACAAGGACACTTTCCATGCCTGATACTCTGTGTGCTCCCTTCTACCCAACAGAACTTTTATTTGCTATTCAGTGAGAGCTGAAGGGTTTGAGGCCCTGCTCAGCTCATGTTTAAGCTCGATAGCCAGGCTAAGCCCTGACAGTGCAGGGAATGTGGTGGCCATCAGTGGCTCAGCTGTGCGTGAAGAAGGATTTCCAGGGTGTCAGTGTGCTGGGAGAGAAATCAGCCTGCTTAGTGTGGCTGTTCCTGCATGTCAGCCTAATAGAATCAGGAGACATGGCAGGAAAATAATTGTGTTCTCTTTACTAATGAAAGAGCCCTTCATGTCGCCAATGGTTTTCCTGCCTTAATTACTTTGCAATGACAATATTCAGTGCCTTTGATTTGAGTTTTGTAATAACAGTTACATGGAGTTATTAGTTCCTGCGTGAACCAGGCATCTTTTAAGCAATTACATTTGAAGTGTGTTTAAGTACATAAGGAAAAGTAGAGAAAAAAGAGGGAGGGGAAGTAATTAGTGAGCAGGATGGGTGTGCTGAGGGGAGATCCCAAAGGAGCCTGGAGCTGGGGTTTCAGCTCCCGCTTGTGCCTCTTGTGGTTTCAGTCCCGTGGTGGCTTCAGCACCCTGAGGTCTTCTGAAAATACATCCATTTATTTAAATCAAAGTTGATGTAGAAATAAACTCTCATTGGGTGAATAGAGGAAAATTAAAGAGTAAAAAGAAGTCACAACATTTTTAAACTTTGCTTTTTCAAACCCTTCTATTGGTTTCTGAAGTGTGATCTTTGAACTGCTGTTCTTGTTCCATCACTGAATTCTCAGGAGTCAGTGCTAAGCCTGAGGTGTATGTTCAGCTTAACAAACTGTGTAGTGTCTCACTAGGCTGTACCTTTCTACCTTGTCCAGCTTGTAATTACATATTCCCACTGAGCCTGTTTTCCCATACATCAGGAAGGCTTTTATTCTGCTGGATTTTCTTAACTCGGCAGAACCAGGTAACAACTGCGGGCTGTGCATTTCCAATTGTTTCTCCTTCTTTCTCTGAGTCTTAAGGCCCTTTGAGAGATCCATGGGGTGGGGTGGTACTGTGCCAGTAGTGAACTGCTGGGTTCAAAATGAAAGGCAGGCATTCCAGATCATTTTTATTTTTAGTTCTTCCTTTTCTTACTGTTGGATGCTGTTCCTGCCCTCCTTCAGTGCGATTGCTTGCCAAGCCGTGCGAGGCAGCTTCAAACTGACATCCAACCACAGCTTGAAATGTGCCTTGAAATCTGTTTTAATTAGATATGAGCCATAATAATTTAATTACAGATCCACCCACTAAATTGTCTGTTTTGAGTTGGAGCAGCCACTTTGTGTACAGAAACAGAAATGTTTGGAATTGACACCTCACTGACTTCTATCAAGGGCATTCAAGCTTGGAATAAAGTCCCAGAGTTCTGTGGCTGTTTAACCTCTAGCTCATTAATTATCCACAGTACTTGGAAAATCTGCCAGATTTGTCTTGATACAAGTCAGCTCTGCCTTAACTGTTTGCTCCTGGGGGATGAGGTGCCTGGGACATCTTGCTCTGAGGATGCTCCCAAGTGCAGGATCGCCAGTGAGGAATAATGGCTGGAGCTTGAAGTGTCTCATTGCTTTGTGGACCTTTCCAATAAGTATTTCCCATTAATTTGACTTAAATATCCATTTAAGAAGGAATTCCACCTTTCAGTGTGGGTGCATAGAGGCTGTTGTTCATGAGGATTCGCTGCTGGGAATGGTGTCTGGGTGGTGTTCAGTCAGCTGCTATCGAGCTGCGTTGTTGCTGGGAAATTGGCCATCCACAGAGAGACTGATAGAGGAATTATTGCATCCATGTTCAAAGTGTGGAGTGGGCTAAACCACTTGGAAACCCAGGATCACCAGTGCTGTCATCAGCAAGGAGTGAAGCCCTCACCAAATGCAGAGCCAGAACCAGGTAGGAGCAGCCAGGTCAGTTAATGGGAACTTCTTGTGTGATTCTGTTACAAAACCCTGCTTAGAACCCTCTGATTGATTGAATCAATCAGTGGCTCACTCCCTCTATTACAGGCACAAACAGGGCTTGCTGGAGTTAGTGAGAGAGCAGTGGAATGGCCTTGGGGAAAATACCTGCAAACAGGCCAAAGCTACTGCATGAATGTCCCTAAAATAATGCAGTCCTGGTCACACAGGAAAGATTCATTTCATTTATCTGATTTGCATCAAATAAGACTTTAGGTGCATTCTTGAAGGGCTTTGTATGTTGAAACTACAGTGTCTGATACAGCCATAGAAAATGTTGTGGTCGACAGCACAAATGTTCTTTACTTACTCGGGCTCGTGCCTGTCATCTTGTCAGCTTCATGGTGTGGGTTCATCTCACTTTAAAGGTAAAAGATTAAAGGTAATTTTTAGATTTGGAATGGTTTTTTATCTTCATATTTACAGAGGAATAGTTTTTAGTTTGGTGACTTTTACTTGCTAAAACCTTGAGATATTTCGTGGCTATTTTTTTTCCAGAATTTTTGGACAGTTACTGTGATGAAATCCTGTTAATGGAATTTCTTAAGGGTTAGCAGTTAAAGAGGGAAAGCTGTAAAATCTAAAAAAAATCTCTGCCAGACACAAGTCTAAAGGAAGATCACAGAATCCCAGAATGGTTTTGGTTGGAAGGCTCATCCAGTGCCACCCCCTGCCATGGGCAGGGAAACCTTCCACTGTCCCAGGCTGCTCCAAGCCCTGTCCAACCTGGCCTTGGACACTTCCAGGGATCCAGGGGCAGCCACAGCTGCTCTGGGCAAGATGCTTTGTGTTGTTTCAAGTCATGGGTAGAAAGAAAGAATTTGGCTTTTTCATCATTATTTTTATGAACAATTCTTATTAAAAGCTCCTTGCCAGTCAGCACCACGGTGTTGGAAATCAGGATGATTTAACAATTCATTTGGTCATCAGCTGTTGTGGGATTGGCCCAAGCTGTTCATCTGTGCTGCCTCTGAAGGAGAAGGCTGGGGGATAACATCTGTCAGGTACTTCTCTGTTTCCTTGGCTACCACATCATTTAAATGCCATCTCTTTTATTGGCATTAACGAGAATCTGCTGGGATACACAACTTTGCATTTCCTTTCTCTTCCTGGGCATTTTAGTCATGATCTGCAGTGATTTCTTTGGAATCAGGTGCTATGTTCAACATTAGCTGGAGGGATGTAGCATTTTGGGTGCCAATTTATCACCTCTTCAAAGGGATGAAAATGGTTAAAGGAGACAAAAATATTAATAATATGTATTTCTATTAATAATCCTTGAATGACATGTGTTATTGTTTGAATCTTTCCTTCCATGACACTAATGTGGCACCAAGGAATTTTTTCCTTGAAAACTCGAGTGTGAGGTTCTTAGCAAACACCTATAATTAGGTCAGAATTTTATAAAAGGTTTTCTATTTGCATAGAATAGCATTAATTTTGCATTCTTCTATCAGATGAAACCCAGAGAAGGAACAAATAATTTATTCATGCAAAACCAACCCACATGAATCATTTATTTACCTCTTCTGGTAATTTCACAAGCTCACTTTTTATGCATCAAGCTGCAAATTAATCAGCATTTTCTAAGAGTTGATTTTGTCCAGGAAAAAAAGTAATAATGGCATAAATAACTTCTCATGTATGGGAAATCATCCAGTGAATTTGGGTAAAAGGTCTGTGCAGTTGTTTTGGGCCTTTTTGGTGGTGGTTTTTGTTGTTTTTTTGTGGTGTTTGGGTTTTTGTGGGGACAAATTTCTTGAGGACAATTTGGACTCCAGTCCCTGTTGGATCTGCTTCTTTTCCAAACATGCATGAAATTCAAAAAATCTCTTGGTGGATTTGGCACCTGCAGGTCCCACAGTTTAAACATTTTGCACTAATGAGAAGATCTTGGTGTTTATTAAAGATCATACTGCACAGACTGGGGTGTTTTACATGCAGACTTATTTTCCTCCCTGCTGTCAGGTGGCACCAGAGCTTTGTGCTGGGAATTTTAGCTCTGGGGGCTGATGGAGGCTCGTGGATCTGGTGTCATCACTGCTGTGCTGCACTTGAGAGTTTTGGGGTTCATATGAAGTATTTTTGTTCAGTGTTTTGCCACATGAGACACTAGAGAACTATTTCATATACTCTACAGTTTATCAAGCTTTTCTTGTCTCTTCTTAGGGTTTGGACTGAAAACAGCTTCTATAACAGAGGTTTCTGTAACATTCTCACTATTAATGGCTGCATCATTTCCTTGCTCTGCTGTCCCAGCTCTTGGACCCTCGTTCGAGGGCAATGCAAACAGTCTGGTGTTCTGTATGATGGATAATTGGATTGGTAACAAAAGCACTTTAAAGTTTATTGGCTCTTCACAAGGCCTAGTTTCAAGGGTAATTAAACATCTCATATCTGGGTAATGTTAATTGTGTTTTTAATTTTATTTGTACACTGACATTTGCTTTGGCTAAAAACAGTCTTTGTAATTGGGACTGAAAGGGGGAACTGGAGAGAGAGGTTTATGAGCTTGGGAATTATTGGTAAGGGGAAGTGTGGGAGATACCTGTGTCAGAAACAAAGCTGCCTGTTGTGATGGTCCTTTCTGTTTAGTCCAAAGTGTTGATTATTCAAAAAAAAGGGCATTTAAAAGTGTAATTAAACTGATCCAAGCCACCTTGTGGTATTTTGGTTTAAAATGTGGCTAACACCTTGGTTGTGTAGCTTTAAAAACACCATATTTAAATACCATCTTTAAATCCATCAATGTGCTTTAAACTCACATCAGCAGGTTCTTCCTCCTCGTCTGCAAAGGTGTTGTCTTTGAAGCTTTAGGGGTTTAGGTTTCACAAATGTGACTAAAATCTTGCAGATCTTATAAGTGAGACTGATTTCTGTTCTAATCCTGTACTTGCATAGAAGGAAAAACCAAGCTGAATTACCAGGACTTGGTAGACTTGACTTGAAAAGGGAAAGATGTTAATATGTATTTAAAAGCCACAAGGACAACATGAAACAGAGGAAAATGCAAGTTTGGAACTAATTTCTTTGCTTGCTGAATAATTAAAAAGTCATTGTGAGGTACGTGATAATGCATGTAAGTCCTCAGCTTGTTAACTATGCTAATTTATTCGGTGTATTAGAGTTGCCAATTAATGTTCTCCTAACAGTGTGCCAATTAAACATTCTTGCATTTTATTAGGGATTTCTCTTAGTCAGTTCTCCTTGAGATAAACATTACAGAGCAGTTTCCTCATGTACCCAGGTAACCCTGGTCAGGCTCATTTATGAGCAGTACTGGTTTGTTGCCTGGGAGGAGCTGTGGCTGCCCCTGGATCCCTGGCAGTGTCCAAGGCCAAGTTGGATGGGGCTTGGAGCAGCCTGGGACAGTGGAAAGTGTCCCTGTCCATGGCAGGGGGGGCACTGGATGGGCTTTAGGGTCCCTTCCAACCCAAACCATTCTGGGATTCTGTGACTGGTGGAAAAAACTTTTGAAAGGTGAATCCTGGTAATTCCCAGAGGAAATTGTAAATGGCCCAAGACATCACCCTGTGTGTTCATTTGCATATAGATGAGTGACCTGCTTGCTATCAGTGCTGCCACAGCTGCTGGATGCCTTTGATTCACCTCCTGTGGCCTTGCCAGGGAGCCTTGGTGAGCCTGTTCTTGCTTTTGGAGAAGTTACCCCAACTTTTAACATCTCCAGACACAGGATATTGTCAGATGGCGCAGCAATTCATTCTCAGATGTGTTTTGTAGATTAGCATTAACCTTTGCTGCTATTTGGGGGCAAATTAAAGCCTCTGAGAGGTGGGAAATTTTTATCTGCGGAGGCACTAACAAAGAATTGGAAAATGAGAGCTGAAGCGGATTTCTTAACGAGGCGCCTGTTGCAGGAACAACAAGGTGCTTTTAATGATGGCTTTTCTGCCTTGACTTGCAAAATGATTCATCAGTTGCCAGAAATATTCCTGAAGATGTGCCTGTTAGATGAAGGATGTATCAGCATCTCTCTCAAAAGAAAGCTGCACAGTTTCTGCCTCCTGTCGTCATCTGTGACCTTTGGTGGGTGCAGGAGCAGAGCAGGGGGATGTGGGGAGCAGCTCAGCCCCATGCATACATCACACCTGTGCTTTAGTGGTTTTATCTCTGCACATCTTGAGGCTCTGATGAAAAATAACTTTTCTCTTGTTGCTGGTTTTGATAGCTTTGCTTTTTGAAGCAGTGTTGAATGTAATGCACTTTCCACTGGATAAACTTCAAATCAGGTTGTTCCTTTCTGAGAAATAGAGTTGTATGGCTCTGGGTTAGTGTTCCCCTCTTCTGAAGTGATGGAGTGAGAGGTGGTTTCATGAGAGCATGGGAATTATCTTAATTGACATAAATCATTTGCGGGACTGTCAACAGAATATTGCTCCTAATCTGCTTTTTCTGTTTTGTGTAGGGATTTCTATTTCTTTCTAAGGATTAATGCAAATCACACATAATTACAGATTTTGGAGGTGGAGGCGAGTCCTTTTGAGACATTAAGCAGTGTCAGATTTACTCCTTCACATAATCCTTAGGCTCCCTTCTATGGAACTGTGTGAAGCAGACTCAGGGAAACTCGTTCAATACGAGTTTCAAAGTTCTCACTCAACCAATTTCTTACCACTGAGTTGTATTTTCATTGTAACTGGGAGTGTGGTTTTCAATGGTAAGACTCCCTAATCTCCTTAAATAACCTAATGCTTAATATGATTGTATGAAAGAAATTCAGGAAAGTGATCAGCAATTAAAGCTGAAATACAGAAAATCAGCTTTGTCCTTAGAAGTCAATTAAAATGTGACCAGGATAAAGGAAAATGCCTGGCTGGAAGATTTATTATCCCAGCAAATCCTGTATTAAACACAAGCAGTTGATCTGCTATCAAATAGGGCCAAAGTGACAGGTATGATGATTGAGGTACAACTGAGTTAAATGAGTTTTAGCCTCTCAATTCACTGTACGTCCTCAACACAAACTCTAAATGATGGAGCTCATCCAGGAGGCGCTGGTGTCCTCAGCAGAGCCAGGAGTCCTCCCAGGGTTTGTTGGGGTCAGGACACATTGCTGAGGAGCCTCAACTGAAATTGGGGCATCTCAGATGTTCAGTAATTTACAGACTTGTGTAGAGGATAAACTGCACCCTGCAATAGCTCCTGGCTATGTCTGTCTCCAACATTCCTTCCTATTTATAGCTGCAACTTTGAAGCTGATGTGGACTTAAAAAAAAAAAAATTAAAAACCAGCTTTTTCACTGATTCTGAAAACTGCATTAATATTAAACAGCAATTAAAAATCTTTATATGGATGCAGAAGAACACCATGAAGACATTTAAAGAACAAAAAACGTCATCCAGAAGAGGATAGTGCTCGGTTAAGGAGTGGGATCTGCTGGCTTGGTGCCAAGGCAGGCAGCACATTTTATTGCAGGAATTCAACTGCAAACCCAAAAAGTGCATCTTGGGCCTTGTGATTTGGGGTAACAGCGCTGCTTTTTAACCTGCTGTTTTTTCTAATGGGGAACAAGCTGTCTCCTAACATCCTTTAACATTTTTGGAAACTAGCTGTGGAAGGAGGGGAGCTCATTGTGCACATTCTTTAAGAGGTTTCCTATTCCTGTGATGGAAATTTAGAATATATTTAGTAAATAAATAGATAGAATAGCATTTAAAGGCTTTGATCTCACAGCTAATTTATGGGAAAATGGTGGCACGAGGTGTAACTAAAGGGCTGATTGTTTTAATTGCTCTGCAGCAGTGATGCCTCAAGCTGGAGCCAGGGAATTGTCTCCCTCCAGTGTATGAGAATTGCAGAAGTCAGAGTGAGCTTCTTCCTGGCTGTTAAGAGCATCAAATTCTGCTTTTATTGCAAAGTTACCAACAGACACCTAAGTGTGTTACTTACTGGGAGTCTTCTATCTGAAAGTGTGATCTGTGCCTGTTTTCAGTCACCGCATCTATTGCCCTTGATACCTAAAACTGAGTAGGGTTAGATGGGATATTGGGAAGAAATTCTTCCCTGTGGGAGTGGGCAGGCCCTGGCACAGGGTGCCCAGAGAAGCTGTGGCTGCCCCTGGATCCCTGGCAGTGCCCAAGGCCAGGCTGGATGGGGCTTGGAGCACCCTGGGATAGTGGAAGGTGTCCCTGCCATGGCAGGGGTGGGATGGGGGATGGGCTTTAAGGTCCCTTCCAACCCCCACCATTCTGGGAGTCTCTGATTCTGCAAATGTAAAATTGCTTTGCATTGTTAAATAGAGAAAATAATTCAGGGCGGATTTTTGAGGAAATGAAGGAATTATGCTGCTTTAGTACGAATTCATTGAGCCACAATTTGTAGCTTTTAGTATGAAGTTAAACTGTAGGCAAGAAAAACTAAGTTCTCTCTAAAACTTGAGTTAAGACTAATTTCTTACTCTAAACTGGAACAATGTACTTAATACTATATAAATATGACTAAATGAAAGATTTTATAGAGCATAAAAAATTTATAGTGCATCAGCTGCCTTTAAAATGCATTTCCTTTCTCTTCCTGGGCATTTTAGTCAGCTTGTCATTGCCTGTGACTGGTTTATTATGGGCTCTGATTTTCTAGTAGGCATTACAGATGCCCTTAAGTTTAAGTGAATGCATTTGTGGTAGTTGCTGTGTGATGACTGTTTTACTCTGTAAATAGACTATAAATTATGTATGGAGAATCTATGAATTAATCTATAGTATATATCTTGCATTCATAAATATTGTAGAGTACCTCACAGTCTCTTTAGAGCTTGCTGGTAGAGATCTTTAAGTGCAGGGCTTTCCTGCTGTTCTCTTGTATCAGAAATATGTAGTTTTGATTTTCTGCAGAACTATTTTCTTTCATCTTTCACTTCTGCACTTTGCCAAGTGCACAGCAAAATTGTCCACGACGTATAATGGAGCAAGGGATGTACTTTGCTTCACCTTTCTGTTTTGAAAGGGAAATAAATCATGAGGTTCAGACCTCTGGAGCTGTTTTTTTTTTCCTTTCACAGGGGTCCTCTGAATAATAGCACATTTTCCCCAGGCAGCTAATTATGGGGTGAGATTAATATGGCAGCAGATTGTAACCACAACTGAAGAGCTCAGTAACTAACTATTAAAACACTCTTCATGTCTGTCGAGTGCAGCACTAAAACCTTCTGTTCACTGGAAATCAGCTTTTCATGCAGTGCTGAACATGGAGTATCCAGGTAGACTGAGATACTCCAAATCCCCCTAACCACAGTTCAGGTGCTTCTGTGTCACTTCATTTTCTCCTCAGTTAACTGGGCTAAGAGAGTTGGGGGCTGTAACCTTTAGGGTAGAATCAGTGAGCTCCAGAATGAGTTTCCACACAGGGAGTGCCCTGGGTAAATCTCAGCTGGGCTGTGGTTTGTAGTCATTGCAGGTGCAGGCAGTGCCTGGGCTGGAAACTCCTTCAACTGCCCTGAACGAAACCAGCAGGAAAATGCTTTCCTGTGAGGTCTCAGGTTTGTGAGGCGGTGCTGTCCCAAAACTGGGTCTCAGCTCAGGAAGTGCCCCAGGAGGGAAACTAGGACTAGGGGTGTGTGGCTCTGCAAGAGCGTTCTGCTGTTGTTGGTATTTTCTCTCGTTCATCTCAGTCCTGGTACAGAACAGGAGTGATGGCGATATTCTGTGATGGAGGCTTAGAGCTCATCGGGTGTGTTTCTCTCATTCCATCTCTTCCTACACCCTGTGCTTTCCTATCTCTCTCTTCTATTGCTGTGTAGCCTCCAGCTCTGTGGGACTCTCCTAATGCTTCCCACTCCAGAATTTGTCATCAGCCTGGCAGTGCTTTGTTAGAAGATGTTTCATTTATCCCATGCTCTGGGCAGGGGCTGCTGTGCCAGGAGTCCCTGGTGTGGCAGCCCTGCGGGGGGAGGCTGCTGAGGAGCAGGATGGGCACCCCAGCATCCAGCAGGAGCTTCCCTGGAGTCAGCACGAGGATGAGGAGGGCAGGAGGCTTGTTTGTGGGGAGCTGGGTACAGGAAAACCCTAATGTGGATGTCACTGTGTTCTTCCCATCATCCCCGCAATCGTGTACAGAATCCCTCCGGGGATGTGTGTCAGAGGAAGTCTATTGATCCATCTGGGTTATAAATTCAGGAGTATTGCTGGGAAGATTTATCATAGTCTTGACTTACTCACAAAGATAGTTGAAAATGGAGCAAGGCAAGTATTAGCAGTACCATAGATTATTCTTTTTGTATTGTAGTTTTAGATGATTTATATTGGAACAATAGGTATTGGAACAATAATTAGGTTGCAGATGGATTTGGCTTGTCATATTGCTAGGAAAAGGGGATAGATTTGATTTATCTGTAGTGGTTGATGAGCATAGGAGAAGGAGCAAAGTGGAATTCTAGCTCCAGATTTCCTCAGAAAATGAGGAATTGGGAGCTAATTGGAGCAAAGCAGGTGTCAGCAGAAGGAAAATCCAAACTCAGAAAGCAGCTCAGTCTCTGTGCTCCTTTTGTGCTTTTTCACTGGGTCCCCAGGAGCCCGTGGTGGGTTTTATTTGGTGTATTTGTGCAGCACTGGCAGCTGAGCCTCTCAGAGGGCTATGCTGGGCTGTGGTGTGAGAAAGGACTGTGTATTCAAGTCCCTGTAGTTCAGTATAGGGTTCCTTGGGTGTACAGAATGGGGAGGTTTCTCTGGCCAGTTCATAATCTTTGGAATTTGGGGCTTTGCTAAATCCAACTCCTCGATCTGCAGCAAATGCCTTGAATAGAGTGATTGTTCTTCATCCTGTTTTTCAATTCCAGCTGTAAAACTGATCTCTAAGTAGTGCTTTTCTTAGTGCATAATGGAGGAAAATGCTTCTTGAAATGCAGGGATTTTTTTTTAATGGCCATTAAACAAGAAAAGAAAGTGCAAAATTCAGGTTTTGTGCCTTGGGGATGGATCTTCAGTTCTGTTCTAGGAGATGTGGGGTTTGCAGGAGCTCAGCCCGTTGTCTGGAGCCCCCGTTCTCCTGGCTGTGCACTGAAGGTGTGAGATTCACAAAGGACTCAGGTAAACTTCCACAGAAACCCAAATTTGTCTGTTTTGCTTGGAGCTTACTAAACAAACCCTGTTGTTTGCACAAAGCAGTAATTTTGCTTCCAGCGTGTCTGTTTACTAAGGAATAACAAACATTCCTGGGTAGATTTATCTCACCACACAATACTGCAGGTGCCTTTGTTTTCATATGTTTGGGATCTTCTGAGATCATTTCCTAATTTCTAAAATCTTTCTATTTATGCATCCTGAAAATAAATGCCTGCAATGGAATGATTGCATCACCGGCAGTGAAAAGTGGTCAAATCAGTGGTTGTTTTTCCAGACTCAGGAGGAGGGGCTGGGTGCATCTTGGAGAGATTTTCCCTGGAAGGCGTTAAATTTATTGGTGCAGAGATGGATGTGGTGAGGTGAGTGTACATTTGCAGCTCTGTGCCTACAAGATTTGGGGGAAAGATGGCTGGATAAATGCATAGCCTCAAGCTAAAACATGGTTTTCTGTTAATTCCTTCAGTCAAGCTTTAAAGTACGTTTCCATCTTCCAAGACAAAAATCTATATAATCTTTAAAAGAAACAACTTTAAGTAAATACTCTAAAAATTGTGCATCTCCTTAGAGACCTGTGGAGAGTAAAAATCAGGAGTTCAGTTGGATTCACCATTCAAATTCTTACTGGTTTTGAATTGAACTATTGCTATTTTCCAGAGTACAAGTCAAAACAGAGTCATCAGCTCTGTGCGTTGATATCAGAGAGAGGATAAAAAGGCAGACTAGAAGATAGGGATTAGCTGGTGAGAACAGGAACCTGGATTTCTATCTCAAGCCTAGGAATTTTCAGGAATTCTTCTACTATTAGAAAAATCTGGGGGATGAAAAGGGTCCATACACACTGCTTGAGGATTTATCCACTGGGATTAGTGCACATATGTATTGGTTTGAAAACAAACCAGTGGGAGGTTACAAGTCAAGATTGAAATTAATAGAAAAAATGAGAAACAAGCAAAATAATATAAGGAAAAAGCACAGACAAAGTTAGATACAACCTGATACCCTATTAGTGTGGTGGCAGCAGTCTAAATGAAGTGATCCAGTTGAAGCGATGATCCGATGGAAGGTCCGGTCTCCAGCTGAAAGTCCGTGGTGGCTCTTGTCCTCTGGTTACCCAGTAGACAGGGCTAAGGTTAGGCAGTTCTAAGGGCAGCTTATATCCAGGTGGGAATGCCCGGCTCCCCCCTCCTGGGTGGAGCATTTCACAATAGGATGAGATAAGTTCCATGAGCCATTGGGTGGTTTCTTGATGGCCCATCGTCTGTTATCAGGGGTGGGTCGTTAGCAGGTGATAACAGCTAACGGCCCACAGCTGGTGGTAATAGAATACTGAAATACATCTGTTTTTAACCTAGGACAACATAGCTCTGGACATCAGCCAGGCTTGTGTATTTGGGAATGGGTCTGTTATTAGTCTATGAGAAAAACGATTGCTGAACCTTGAAACAAAGTTTGATGAAACTCAAAGAATGTGGAGTAAAGAAGATTTTAAAAAGAAAACAATATATTATTAGTCTAGCAGTGATGAAATAGTTGAGTCAGTTTTTTCCCTTAAATTTAAAATCACAAAATCCCAGGAGGGGTCAAGGTTGGAAGGGACCACAGTGGCTCATCAGGTGCCACCTCCCTGCTCCAGCAGGGCCGTCCCAGAGCTCAGGGCACAGGATGGTGTCCAGAGGGCTCTGGAATATCCCCAGGGAGGAGACTCCAGGCCCTCTCTGGGCTCTGTTCCAGCTCGGTCCCTGCCCAGGGCAGAAGTTGTGCCTCCTGTGCAGGGGAATTGCTGGGCTCAGGCCCTGCCCGTTGCTCTGGGGCCATTGCTGGGCCCCCGGAGCAGAGCCCGGGCCCTGCTCGGAGCCCTCCCTGCAGCCAGGGACAGCCAGGCCTGAGGGCCCCTCTCAGCCGGGGCTCCTCTCGAGCCTGAGCAGCCCCAGCTCCCTCAGCCTTTCCTGGGCACAGAGATGCTCCAGGCCCTTCAGCATCTCCAGTGGCCCTGCTCCAGGAGCTCCATGTCTTTCTCCTCCTGAGCTGGTTTGTGCAGGATCATGGGCTTGTGCTCGGGGACCACCGTGGATCAGTGTTAGAGCCACCTCAGTGGCACAGACACTTGCGTTCAGTAGGGATTTTAGCTCTGCCTTTTCCATCCTGGTTTGCTTGGCACCTTCAGAAGCCAATCTTAGAGGAAAACCTTTCCATGAGCTGCAGTCCAGAGTGGAATATTGAGCTTGCTCTCTTTCCCCACTTGCTCCATCAGTCTCCCTGTTGCCCTGCAGCTGGAGAGAGGTTGAAGGTTGGAATTAAAAAACAGGTGCATGTTGAGGGAATACGACTTGGGAAAATAGCAAATTGGATGTTCTCAGGCTCTTTTCTGACCCCAGACTGAAGCAAAAGCAGCAATAAAACACAATTAAATCATGTATTGATTTGTGTATTGGAGAAGAGTTTTCTCTTGAGCTACAAGTGTGATTTCAGACTAATTTCTCTTGTAATTCAGCACAGGCTAAAGGACACTGATGTTTTACAAACTGTGGCATTCTGGCTCTAGTGCAATCAGACTTTAAAAATGTTATTTCATTAAGTAGAGCTTTGACTTTTAATAATAATAATGTTATGAATAATTTAAAAAGAGAGTCTTTCTCATTTACAGGGAATATGAAGGAGAAGTTATTCATATCCCAGGTTCTTGTGAAAATGGGGGGAATTACTATGGGATAACAAGTTGCAGACAGCTTAGAAGGCTGAGGATTTCTCTGTATTTACAGAACAAAAGCATCAATTTACAGGAGTTCAGGGTTCCCCACAGGCCCCAGGAGTGTCCCCAGGGGTGTGCTGAAGGGATGGGAGCGGGAGCCTCTTGCCTTTCAGTGCCTTGGAGCTGGGCTGAGCCCATGCTGTAATGTCACAGATGAAACTGCAAATTTCTAGTGAGTCCTGACAAGCCAGTCTGGTGCTTAAACTGTTTCCCTGTTCAATTAACCAGCTCCTCACTCATCTGTCACCCAGTCCTTGCTCCTCATGGCAGCAGGAGTTGATCACCTTCCAGACGACCTGGGAAGCAAATGAACTGCCTGAGCTGCAGGAACTATTTCTGGAGGTGAAACCTGGTACCAAACTCAGTGCCAGTTCCAGTGATGAAGTCAAAAGCCTTCTGCTGGCCTCGGTGCACTTGTGACAGGAGATGGTGCAGCAAGGAATGCCATGAGTGGGGGATTCCTGGCTGTGCTCCAGTGTGTGACAGGCATTGGTGGTGGCTGCAAAACTGGGAAATCAGCCTGAACTCTGGGGCGGGGTTTGACTCGTCTGAGTGGTAATTAAAGGCCAAAGCGTTACCCTCTTTGTCCTGGGGTAATGCAGTGTAGTGTCAGTCCAGGGGATCCTGACTCCTGCAAAAACACAGCTGCACTGGAGCTGGATGTGATGTAGGACATGCATCCCCCTAATCTGTGCTTCCCAGAGGCAGGTAAGTTGTAAGAGAGCTGGACACAAGGTAACTCCTTTCCCTTCTGATAAAGCTTTTGAAAGAAGTTATCTTTTAGTGCAGAGATTTATACTATATTGCTGAGGAAGAGGCAGTGCTAGGTTTAATCGTGTTTTCTCACTTACACAGAAATTTAAACTGCTTGATCTCTGCTTGCTGTGAGACCTTGGTGAAGCTGGTATTGCTCTGGTGACTGAGTCCTGCTCCCCTGGCCTGGAGGCAGGGCTGTATTGCTGATGCCATTCCAGCCACTCCAGCAGCAGGAGGGAATGACCCTGTTCAGTGTCCGAGCTCTGGTAGCAGTGGGGAGCAATGTGGGCTCTTTGAGTGAGGGCTGGCAGGGGAAAAACTGGGATGGGGCAGCCACAGCTTCTCTGGGCACCCTGTGCCAGAGGCTCCTCACCCTCCCAGGGAACAATTCCTTCCCAATATCCC
Organism: Falcunculus frontatus; assembly: GCA_013398115.1. Lineage (NCBI taxonomy): Eukaryota > Metazoa > Chordata > Aves > Passeriformes > Falcunculus > Falcunculus frontatus. Next base: position 381,659 of record VZRV01004674.1, read on the forward strand.
ATCTAACCCTGCCCTCTGGCAGTGGGAAGCTGTTCCCCCTTGCCCAAAGTCCTGTTTGACAACACGACTGCTCTGCGCTTGGTGCGCTGCTTATCCACAGCGGGTTCATGTAACAAAGCCAACATGTCGCCTTCTCTTTTTGAACTTCATACTTTGGACAAATCCAGCCTATTCCATCTTTGGTGTGATGAATTCCCAGATAATGAAGTTTTCCATAACACTCCCAGCCTTCTGTTAGGCAGCACAAAAATCAGAGGATCAGTAATGAGTGTGTATTTTTCAGCCTGCATTTAGACCTTTTTTGCTTTGAAGGACATCAGTGTAATGAGGCTTGATGTGCTCTCCCTGTGAGGGGAGGGTTTGGTTTATAGGCTGTAAAATGAAGGCTCTTTCAGGTGTGCTTTTAATCCACATCCCTCTACTCCAGGGAGAGAATTCTATCATGGTTTTACCACCACTCTTCTTGCTATTTAGCATATTACTTTCTGCAGCTCAGAAAAGGAAATCTGAAGGTGGCAGACAGAGAGGTTGAAGCATATGGTATCCAAATAAAATACTATTTAAAGGTAGTGTGAAACAGACAGGACAGACAGCTGTCTTGAGATTCTAGCATTTCTCTGTGCTGCAAATTCTATAAAACCCTCCCCTTTTGGAGGAATATAAAATACACATTGATGACACAGGGATTCCTTTGTCTATTTTTATATATAATTTATGCATGTGAATGACTTATTGAATACAAAAATATGGATTGGTAGGATATTGTCATATCTTATTCAGCATTGGCCAAGAAATGCTGGTGATCTGCACTAGTCCAAAAAAGTGCATTGATGGAATGGAAACACTGGAATTGAAAATATTTTTAGTCATTTTATAACAGCACATTAAATTCTGTCCTTATTTATGTTTCTAATAATTCTTAATGAACCTTGAAAACTTCTCCACTGTAGCATTGTGGAAGGCATTAAAAGGAAATCCAGAGGCTCTTTCCTTACTGAGTTCTGTCAGGACATGTTTGCTGCAGCTGCTACTGGTTTGGGCTTTAGCCCCTGACATTTTGTAACAAATAACTATTTACTGGTTAGTAGTTATTATTTAACAATTAAATTGAGCCATGAGAGAAGTCCCAGGCAGATCCTGTCAGCTGGCCTGGCCTGAGCTGAGCTGTGGTGCTGTTGCACAGACAACAAGTGTTCAGCTCTATGTGAGGGAAATTATTCCAGGTGCCCCCAGGGAGCACCAACGAGAGGATGAGCGGCTGCTCATGCAGATAATACTGAAATTATGAAAATATTAAAATGCATGTGATAAAATCTTGGTGCCTTCTCGGTGAGATAAAAGCAGCCAGTACAATGCTGAGCCTATTCAGCTTCTCCACAAACCGTCTTTATTGTCACAAAGGAAAGGCAGTAGTAGAACTTGGATTCCACTTGTGTTTATTTAGAAATGGCACATTGTTCTATCCTTTTCTTTTAATATTTTCTGTCTCCTCATTCAAGAGCTCTTCTTCTCTGATCTGGAGTAACCTTCTATTTCTCAGCTTCATTAACTATATTTCACATAGACTCTTTGCAAGAGAAATAACTCTTGCTTTGTATTTCAGATTCTTCCATGGTTTCTTTATACTTTAAATTAGCTGTAACTTGCTATAATCTAACATATTTGCAGATTACTCCATGTGAAAGATGCTATTCCAAATAACTGTGTTTCCAGCCTGTTTCATCTGCTCTTTCATGAGGATGATACTGAAGTTAAATTCCAGGCTGGACAGGGCTTGGAGCTCCCTGGGATAGTGGAAGGTGTCCCTGCCCATGGCAGGGATGGATGGAATGAGATGAGCTTTAGGGTCCTTCCAACCCAGACCAGTCTGGGATCCTGTGATTTCCTGGCTGTTTTGGGCTGTGTTTCCCTTCCTGCAGCACAGGAGCCCAGCTCCACCTGTCTGCTCCCTCAGCACACACAAATTCACACAGAACAACTTGGCTCTTCCCAGAATAACTGATTTTGCTTCATCCCATTGGTTTAACCCATTGCAAAATAGTCTGATTGCTGAATAAATCTTAAATAACTGAAAACCTTACAGTCTTTGATCAAGATATCAATCTATTTTAATTTGCAGGAATATTTTTGATGCAGATTTATTTTTTGTCCCCTTTTTGATTAAGTATACCTCTTTTCCCTTCTTTTTGCTGCTCTGCTGCATGGTGGAGGAAGATTAAGCTTCCAGTCCTCATCCTGATATTTGACCTTTACTTATCTCTTGCTAATTCTGTCAGCTTTAACAAAATTGTCTTATTTCCCCCCATGCTGATAGACAGTGGAGGTCCTTCAAATTATTTTAAAAAAGGGAGGGGGCTGAAGAGGAAAAACCAATGACCTTTAATTAACTTTCTTCTAAATTTTCCATTGAAGTGCTTCGTGTGTGCCACAGCATTTCACTGGCTGGAGATGTGGGAACTGGCTGGCTTAAGCGTATTTCTGCATCGTCAAACAAAGCCACTTAAACAGATAAAATAAAACAGAGGTTTGGGGTGGGTCTCACAATGTTATAATGAAAATGTGTGGTGCTTCCTAGTTCACTTTCTGTATGTGTAAATCCATTGAGTATTATAAAATATGTTAATAACCCTTATTATAAATATGCAAGATTATTAAAAGATAAAAATGTTGCTGTTCCACCCAGCAGAGGAATGGTTTTATGTAAGGCCAGAGAGAGTGGAAGAGCAACCAAGAGCTAAAAGATGGAAGGGGGATGCATTTTACCAGTGGAATTGGTTGCTGCGCTGAGATGGGAAGGGAGCAGCAGAGAATTCAGTGCAGGGCTTGTCCAGGGGCTGGTGCGCAGCTCTGCCTCGTAATATTGTGCGCTATTAACTTGAACAAAGAAACAACCTCTGTAAAAACATTGGGTTTGTTAATTAAGTACTTTGCACCCCAGGAGTGGGGAGTCATTAGCTGCTCACTTTCCCCCAAGGACACGGAGCTGTTTGTGAGCTCGGGGATGCTGGGCATCAAGGGCTGTTTATTTTCCAGGGTTAGATTCATCTAATTCTTTCAAGTAAAAATAAAAAGATTAAACAATCATGCACTAGCTCTGAAGTCAAATAGAAAAATGAAGCTGTTGTGTTGCCTGTAGTAATGAGAAGGATTTAATTTGCACAGCCCCTTCCCTGGGCTTTCATTTTTGAGCATGGCCAGATGTTCTCAGTGTTGGGAGCTTCATTATGAGCAGCAGAGTCAGAAAAGCTGCCACGTGCTTTGCTGGGACTGCTGTACCTGAGTTTGATGATTGACTTGGAGCCATCTCTGGAGCTCATTTGCTCGCAGCCTCAGCCAGCCTTGAGCGGGTCGGCAGCAATGCAGAAAACTTGAGAGCAAAGCCCGGCACTGTGGTAAACATTTAACTGCTTCGTTTCACACTCCACTGATCCCAGGCACCAGCTGCTCATTTTCATCTGCCTTTCTCTTTTGTTCTCTGGTTGCTGTGGATTGGGAGTGACTTTGGTATCGACCGCATCAGCTCGGGTGAAATTTTTACTTTAAATTCCACCTAAAACTCTAAGATGACTTCACTGGTTTTTAATGTGATTCTTGTCAATTATACTGAATTATTTATAAAACTGTTCAGACTAGCAAGAATTCCCTGTGGGAATTTCTAGTGTTTTCAGCAGATTTCCAATCTGCTGTTTTATTAAGGCACAGATCCAGTGGACAAACAAAAGGCTGTTGCTCCTTTGTTAGGAAGCTACTTGTTTAAAGAAGCTTTGCCTTCATTTGCTGTGGCCTGTTTTGCTGAGGCCCAAACTCCACAAGTCAGTGAGTGAACACCAAGTTGTGTGTTTTCTTTTTCCTGCAGGCCTTTAATCACTGAAAGTCATCTGATTTGAGCATAATTCTCCCTTGATCTCACTTGATCTGAAAACAGATGTGTTGAAATCCTGATCCTGTAAGGTTGTGAGCTAAAGAGAAGGTGATAAATCTGTTATAAAAAATACCCAAATTGTGCCACATCTTCCATGGCAGCACATCCCAGAGGTGTCCCTGGCCCTGAGAGCTGGATCAGCATTCACTGGTGTCACACCCACTCCCAGATCTTCCTGGGAATTATAGAATAAAATCACAAAATTATTCAGGTTGGAGAAGCCCTCCCAGACCATTAAGTCCAAGCTATGTCCGACCCCTGCCTTGTCCCCAGCCCAGAGCTCTGAGTGCAACCTCCACCCCTTCCTTGGATACCTCCAGGGATGGGGACTCCAAACGTCCCTGGGCAGTTCTAGTGCTTGCCCTCCCTTTCCATGAAAAATTCCTGCTGATGTCCTCCCTGCCCCTCCCCTGGCCCAGCCTGAGGCCGTTCCCTCTCCTCCTGTCCCTGTTCCCTGGGAGCAGAGCCCGACCCCCCCAGCTGCCCCCTCCTGTCAGGGAGTTGTGCAGAGCCACAAGGTCCCCCCTGAGCCTCCTTTTCTCCAGGCTGAGCCCCTTTCCCAGCTCCCTCAGCCACTCCTTACAGGACTTAGGAGTGTTATTTCATAACAATTTTCCATGCATGTTCCTGAACTCACACATTTCTTGGCTGCACAGATCTGTGAGGAATAATAATATGATAAGGATGTGCAAATGGAGTGATGAAAGCAAACAGATGAAGTCAATGACAGCACGGTGGTGCAAGGTTGTGTCTCTGAGGTGTGAGATAATGGGGAGAGATCTGAAATACAAAACGATCTGGAGGCTGAAGGAGAGAGAAAACGTCAGCCCTTGTTAATGGGCAGACTCAGAGCACAGGGACAAAAAAGGTGTTGGAAGGATCCATATTCTGGAGATGTTTTAGTCTGGGTTTCAGCAGACTCTCTAAACCAGTCCCAGCACCTCTCCAAAACCAAAGCAGAGGTTTTATCCAGGGCTGTAGGATCAAGTGTTTGAGATAAGGGTGATCTGACATTGGGCAGGGTTCCTGCTCAGCCTGGCTGAAGGATAATTCTTGTGCCTATCATTAGAGCTGCCTTTTAATGGTTTTCAGAGACCTGTGGGCTTCATTTATCTCACACTGGGTTTCTGAACTCTTATTATTCTTCATGCAACTTCTATAAATTACTAATGATGTTTCTTTAGCACAAGAATGTCAATGAACTAATTATTCAAAAGAATAATGTTTAGGAATAGGGTTTTTTCAGAAAATATGGGCTGCAAGAAATACCATGTCTCAGTTTGGCTCCATAGAATTGATGAATAATCAGAATTTGTTATTAATTTGGATGTTAAATGTTGCAGGAATCTGACACAGAAGTGAAGCTGTACATTGAAATAATAAAATGTAATATTGTGTATTTATGAATATATAGATTAAGCCCTCAGTTCTCAAGGACTGCTTTTCTTATGCAGATGATTTTCTGCTGGGGTGGGTCTGGATGATTTCTGCAATATTATTCCTGACTTTAAAATGTCTGGAAAAATTGAGGCCAACAAACGATGGGATTTGCACTCTTTTCCCTGTGTGGATTATTGCTTCACTGGACTATGGAAATAATATCCATAGATCCTTTTGTTTTGTGAAGAGCAATGTAGAGAATAACCGTGCTGCAGATGGGAAAGAAAGGAGGAGGTGAAATACTGAAATCCTGATAGATTTTGCAGTTGTATTTACCATTTAAAAAGACCTAATTTACAAAAAAAAAAATTCCTATTTTTCGAAGATTCATCCCTATTCCTTTTAAAACAGGGATTGAAAAGGTTTTAGCCTCAAGACAGTAATACTGTGGACCTTAAAATACAGAATTCATGGATTGTCCTACTCCCATAACACTTGGATCATCTCCGTAGCACTCCTGCAGGTTCCAGAGTCCTGTCCCATAAATCAGCATATCTTAGGCAAAGTCTTGCTACCCTGTTATGAAATCTGTAATTTTATTTTCACTACCTTAACCCTACAAAGACTCATTAAATGCACAATAACCTTGAGAGGCAGCAAGGGAATCTATCAGGCATCGTAAAACTGTGCAGTTATCCAGGTAGAAGGTAAATTTTCCAAATGATCACAATCCATGCTAGTCAGTTTTATTCCCAATTACTGCTAAAAAAAAATCTCTTTATAGGATGGTTGCTCCCAATCAAGGCAAGAGATGAAACGTCAGAGGATGTAAAGAGTGGAGGAGAACAGTGGGGATGCTGCTAATTAGTGCCTGAAGGGAGAGCAATTCCCTTGGCCTGGCTATCCTTCAGTCAAGTGCATTCCAGCAAATATCACAAATATCTGATCCCTGCACTCAGGGCAGCTACAAAGCTCAACCAGATGTTATTTTGCCATGACTTTTACAAAAAAGTAGGTTCATACAAAGATTTGCCCTCCTAAGGCTGTTACTACAATAAATATATTGTGAAAATACCTGAAAGGGTTTGGTGTTTCAGTGCTCAGGTAGTGTGAGCTTTAAGGTAGGCACTGTGAAAAGGTTTCCCCAGAAAAAAAACCAAAATTGGGACATTGCACACAAACCAAAAGAAATACTGCCTTGGTGGTGCTGAACACAATGTGTATTTTATCTATTCACAAACTACAAAATATTAAATATATTTAATTGGTGAAAAATGAACAAATAATAGTGTAGTGAAGGTGCCTCTGTGTTAATGCTTTCTGCCCTTGTGTTGTTCATCCCAGCATCACTAAATTCCTGACTCTTATCTGCTTATTTACAGTAAATAGGGGAGGTCTGTGCCATTTTATCTGGTTTTATTTGAAGCTAATTAATAATTTGAATAGTTTGAAGTTTGGAGGCAGTTTTGAAGAACTCAGTTTTCAGGATTCCACTTCATATTGTTCATATTGTCCTGAAAATATTTTCCTGCAGCAGCCAGCCCCCAAGATTAAATATGCATTTGAGCTAAGCAAGTGCTATTTCCCATTTATATTCAATGGAAAGTTTAATTTAGATGTTCAAATATGATTCAGGGGAGATTGAAGGTGTGGCAGTGTGACTGCAGAGAGAGCAGGGTTGTGTTGTGCTGTCCCAAAAGCAGCTCAGGGAAAGAGCTGGAAATTGCACCCTGGTTTTTCTTTCTCTGCGTTCAAAAAAGAACCCCAAACCCCCCAAGCTGTGGTTGTTCTTGTTTCCAGAGAGAAATAATTTCCCTGTCTGTGTGTTAGATGCATTATGCTGAGCCTGCTGGGGAGGGCTGCAGGGTCCCACCTTCCATGGGAACATCAGATGTGCTCTGTGGGGAGCCAAGGAACCTTCATCCTCCCCTCTGGCTGCCCTCACAGATCCAGGCTGGGATTCTATAACCCAGGGAAAAGATGGGAGAATTTTTTTAAAGTATTTAACAATTGTAGCAGAGCTGGGATCCCCTGGGCTCCCCAAACCAGAGCTGGGTGCAAGTGGAACATTCTTTCCTTGTTCTTTTCTGCTCAGAAAGCATTAAAAGAGGCTGAATGTTAAGTTTTTTATCATGGGAACAGTGGACTGAGTGGCCTTGGCTGTTGTTGCTGTGTTGTCACCAGAGGTGCAGCACGCAGTGCTCCCCAGGCTGGCACAGCTTCACACGCTGCTTGCCTTGGGCTCAGCAGCACTGTGGCACTTCAACCAGGGCAAGTTATCCCTGGAATCTTCTGGGCCAGGCTGGATGGAGCTTAGAGCAGCCTGGGACAGTGGAAGGTGTCCCTGCCCATAGCAGGGGCTGGCACTGGATGGGCTTTAAGGTCCCTCCCAACCCAACCCTTCCTGAGGTTTATTTGCACGATTGTCTCCAGAGTACCAGGTGTGGTGGGAGCAGAGACAGCCAGACCTCTCAGACTGGATGCTGGTTCCCCCCATCTCTCCCAGCAGTGCCCACCCCTCTGTGGAGTGACCAGCTGCCCACAGCTCTGGGCACTGTGTGTGCAGCACTGGGGATTTATGTTCCTGTTGCAAATCCCTGGTACGTTTGCACTGAATTGCTGCTGCACCCAGGGACACGTGGAGCTGTAACAGGTAACCTGAGTTGTGTCCTGTTTGTACCTGCTTTCTTCATGGCACAGATGAAAGCTTTTATCTCCCTTTCCATGCAGCTGGAATGACAACCTGCTGTCAGCTGGGCTGACCCAGTGCCATGGGAAATGAGATAAAGGGTAAAAATCCTCCCCCAGAGCTTTTACAGTACGTGGTGTTTGCTTTCCTCCCCAGCTTTCCCCTCCTGCATAGGGGCATGCAGCAACTGCATTCTGTTAATTAGTGCCTCACTTCTTTTATACTTTTTATCTAATTGATACAGAAAATGGGGCTGTTCACCATGAAAAAGCACCAAGTGTTTTGTTGAGCTGCTCCTGACAGTGACTGTTCTGGTACAGTGATGATCCTAATGATAGATCCTTGTTCACTGACACTCTTCCCAGGAGAGGATGCCAGGGGATGGATAATTGGACATACTGGAACCACCTAGAAACTTTTATATCATTTTATATTGAAAAGATAATGACCATTTCTGTCTTGAAGTGACCTAAGACCTGTAGAAAGGCAATGTGCCAAAGCACATGGAAGTTGGGTCCTGTCCGCCTCCTGACAGACATTTGTCAGAGGATTCCATATCAATTTGGGATAAATTTAAATGCACTCCTAGCTGCATACTAATTCTGGGTATTAGTGCCCGTGACAACCCGGCTTGCATGCAGAATGAAAGCTTATGCTTTATGTCTGAATAGCAGCATTGCATTTCATCAAAAATGGAATTAAAAAGTTAAAAATTTTAAGAAGTTGGGACCTAGAGTGGCTCGAGAGATCACTGCAAGCCCCGCTCTCTGGGGCACATGGACCTGGAACAGCGTGGAAAATCCTGGCTGTCACTGGACTGTATTGAACAGTCATTCAGCCCCTTTCTCCCAGCCGTGTTTGTGTGAGATATAGAATCCCAGAATGTTTTGGGTTGGAAGGGTCCTCACAGCCCATCCAGCTTCACCCCCTGCCATGGGCAGGGACACCTTCCACAGCCCAGGTTGCTTGTTCTCCTCTGTTGTGGTTGTAGTTCCTGATTAGGAGTTATTTCTCTCTGGTACGTTTTCAATCCTCTTTCTTGTTGTGTTAGTATTTTTAGCAGCCAAAAGCAGAATGATTTTTCTTGTCAATGGGAAGCGAAGAGAAGAAGAAGGTGTTGCAGGAGAGGGGGATGCAGAGGAAATGGGAGTAGAGGAGATCCGAGTGGATCTGCTCCAACACATTGGATGAGGTGCTGTGCTTTGCTTTATGTGAAGATCTTTGGACAGGTGGAAGTGGAACCTTCCAGTGGAAGGGGGCAGGGGGTTGGAGCTGGGTGATCCTCAAGGTCCACACAACCCAAACCCTGCTGCAATTCCGTGATTCCATGGGATGTCATTCCAGGCAGCGGCGGGTACTCTGGCATTCCCCCAGCCTCCCGGGAATATTTTGTCTGTATCTCCAGAATGACATTTCCTTGGCAGTGGCAGGGGCTGATTTGTGCAGGATGTGGCTGCGACACCGGGGCAGCTCCACACATCAGAGCTCAGGCTCATTGGGCACGGGGTGCCCTTGGATCACGCTGGCATTTTGGGAGCGGGCAGCACTGGTGCCTGACGGCAGCCTGGCCTTCTGTCTGACTTTCATAAATCCAAGAAATCCAGCAGAGTGCAAATCTGTCAGGGAAGTTTTCCTCACAGATCCATCACAGTCGCAATGTCCTGGCGTCGTACCTCAGGCAGCTGAAAAATTTTGCAGGCAGTGCTTGTATATCAATCCCAGTTTCGGCTGTTTCTGGAGCAGTGCAGCTCTGCCAGTCCCGGTGTGTAAATGTGGCACCCCAATACCGGCTCCAGCAGGAATTTTTGTACATTTTTAATTTCTCTAGGGGTTTTTTACTTATATATTTAGAGAGCTGTAAATATTTTCTATTTATGAGTAGTTAAATGTCTTGTAGTGGTGTAAGGAAACTTTCTCACTTACTCCAGCCAGAGGTTTACTGCTCCTTTGTCCCCAGGAGCTGTTAATTAGTGATGGGATTTTCACTCAAGTGAGATCCTGTCTATGTGTCCCAGTTCCAGTGTTGGCTCATTTTTATTCCCTATTTTTCTGTGTAATTGTAATGGATTTTTTAAAATAAAAAGTCATTTTGTACCTGGGGCACTGAAGCTTGATGATATTTACACATTCTAGCTCTTTTTTAAATGCCAACTCCATATACAAAGTCTAATTCTTTTTGCGATTTTTAGATGTTGCTTAATAGAAAATCTGATAAAAATATTGTAGAGAGCTTGTATCGATGCAGCAATATTTTGAGTTCCTGTGTATTTGAGAATATACATAGGTACAAAAATGAAGTTTTCTTCTCAGCCTGTGATTTTTCTTACATATGGACCCTATATTCTATGTAGTACAAATATATGTATTGTGTATGTAGTGCTAAGCTGTGTACATATATAAAAATCCCTATGGTAAATCATCTCTATTCCTGTGTCCTGGTGTATCCTATGAACTTCCATAAAGTCCTGCTCCTCATCACTCTGCCCAGATCTGCAGGTAACAGTGCTCTGAGCCAGGAAATCTGCGTCAGCCTCCTCAGTCCCTGTGGATAATACAATCACATGGAATAAAATGAGGACTGGAGACGACAACCAGGAGTATCCGGGGGGTAGAGACTTTCCTCCTGAGTAGATTTAGCTGCAAGTAGAGACCTTTATAGCTGATAAAAAGGCTGTGACAAAGGTAATTTTTTTTCCTCTAGAGGGATTTAAAAGGAAAGACATTTTATGGAAGATGCGTGGATAATGTCAGTGGATGTCTTTCCAAAATGTTATGGAGCCCCTGTAAGGCGTTCTGTCAGGGCTTCACAGAAAAATGCAGCACTCATCAGTTCTAAAACACTTCCCAGCTTATAGGAATAAATGACTTTGATGTGGGAGAATTGGCTCCTGATCCATCCAGCCTCCTGTCTCCCATGGGGGTCAGCGAGCACTTTGGGGATGGAGGGGTTTGGACACCACGTGTAGCTCAGGGGACGCCCTGGACAGCTGGGAGGGACTGGTGACAGTCAGGTTCCCTCCACTTCTCTGATGCTGTTGTTATTTCTGCCTCTTCCGTATTCGTGTGTTTCAATATATAGCAAGGATAGTGTTAGAAATCAACTAATTTATTGGGATTATTTTGTTAAGGATTTCTTTGGCAGCTTTAAGCGTAACTTCGCCATGGCGTGTTGGGTTCTCGTTTTGTTCCCACCTGGTTTGACTGTGCCGTTCTTTCCCTCTTTGCTATATCCGAAAGGGGAGTGACCCCATCGGGGCACAGACCACTGCTTAGGGACTGGCAAACACCGAATTTAGTCTCTTTGCTTGGGTTTCAGTCATGTGGGTAGAAAAGAAGGATGAACAAGTCTACAAATGGGAAGAAATCAACGCTTCTTAGTTTCTGTGTATCAGCTGGTGGCTGACATGTCATCCTCCTTTCTACAAATGCTGGTTAATAAACAAACACTGAAATATCTCTGTGACCAGGGACGGGACCCAGGGAATGGCTGGAGCTGGCCAGGGCAGGGTTAGGTTGGATCTCAGGGAGAGGTTCTTCCCCCAGAGGGTGCTGGGCACTGCCCAGGCTTCCCAGGGAATGGGCACGGCCCTGAGGCTGACAGAGCTCCAGGAGCCTTTGGACACCGCTGCCAGGGATGACCAGGGTGGGGTTGTTGGGGTGTCTGTGCAGGGCCAGGAGTTGGACTGGATGATCCTTGTGGATCCCTTCCAGCTGAGGATTTTCCATGGTCCAAACTTCCTCCATTTTTCTCTTCAGTTCTGTCATAGTGTAAGTGGCACTAAAAGAGAGGAGATAAAGAAATATATGCGAAGTCAAACCAGAATTATTGTCCTGAGAGCACTTTTCCACCTGCTTCACATGACAGGAATATGTATATGTGATTTATTGCTATTTTCTATGGAAGGACACCATTTTCCTGGGTAGAATTACAATTGAAGCAGCAATAATCTCATCAGTCACCCAGCCATGTTTCCATGACATGTACAACTTGCAAGTCAAGCACTGAAATCTTTGTTTGAGCAAAATTGGCCTTTGTCGTAGTGCAGATTGTGTTTGAGTAAGGAGTTAATTGCACAGTTGCTATTCTTACGAGGAGCCATATTAGGCTAGAAGCTGTCACAGGAGGACTGGAATCATCAGGAATTTGTATTTTGATGGGTGTTTGCTTAATTTGTAGCAAATGTGTTGGGATTCTGCACATCCAAGTGTGCAGCCCACTCCACCCGGAGTTCATCACGGCGAGTTCATAATTAATAGAAGTCTGAACAGCGTAAAGACTTAGGGACATTCAAATTGCAAAGGAGATTTATTACTCATGGACGTTAAATACAAACCACCGTGACTGGAGCCGCTTCATGTTCCTTGTCTCAAATCCCCAGCATTCTGTAGCAGCCTCTCTCAAATGCTGTAGTATTTTCAAGGTCTTATCAATTTGGAAATCGTCCCTATTTTTTCCAAAGAAGATGCAGCTTTGCTCCCTAACAGCAGTTTGACTCCTCTCTTTCATCCCCCCTGCACCTGTGTGTTGGGAGCCTCTATCCCTGCTGAAGGGAGAGGAGCTGTCGTTCCGACACATCGGCGGCTCCTCACCGGCAGGACCTGGGATCGTTAACGATGCCCCTCCTGCCCCCAGCCATCAGTCACTTACCTCTTCAAATAAAATGATAAGAAATCTGTTTAGCTCTAAGTAGTTGGAGTAAATCAGGGACATGGATGTGCTGATTGAGAGGCTGGAGGTTTTCCAGACTTCATCTCTGGGATGAATCGGTGAGGATTTATTTGCCCTTTCATTCCTTGACAGCTTTGCTTTCACTCATGGCAGAGGTTAGAACAATCACACAGACTATTGGAAAAGTATTAAGATTAATGATTTTATGTGTAAACTATTTTTCCCCACTCAGAATGTTAAGGGATAAGAAAATGAAGAAGCTCTTGTCTTTGAGATGAGATCTTGAAGGTCCTGTCTCTTCAGAAGAGGAATGGAGGTGGTTTCCACAAGGACTGTGGGTCTGAAGCAGCTGTTGCTGGGAGAGTTGTAAATGGTTGTGCTTTAGGAGCTTCAGAGGGACAAGGCCTCTGGGGTCATGGCCAAGTACATGCAGCAGAAGGAACTTTTGGCTTAAAAGTGTTGGAGAATATTGGGGTTGTTTAGATGAGAAGACCTGAAATATTATTAACCCTTTATTCCATTTATTCAGTGGCTTCTGCCACCCAGTGATGATGGTTTCTGTGCAGGCTTCCCTATAGAGATAAGAAAACTTGATATTAAATTCTACAGTATCTTGTTTTGCATATGATTTGAATTATTAAATGGCTTTTAAATTATTTGCTGCAGGCAAAATAGTCAAAGTACCTATTTTATCTGTGCTGATCGTTTGAGCTTGTGCTATTAGGCTCGTGTTTGCTGACTGGATAAACGTGAGGGGAGAATCCAGTGAGAGATTGTGAAGCTGCTCTGTTTTCTGTGTGTCAGGGGAGAGAGAGGCTCCTTGCCGGTATTGACACAGGTCTTGTTCTTTATGCGGGGATAACTGGAGTGTTTGTGTTGCTGTGGATCTTTAATAGAGACAGGTGCCATCCTTCCTCCCTCAGCAGAGGGAGGAAGGACACAGCTGTGGGTAGAATTTCTTTGCTCAGAGAATGAATTTTTATTGTAACTACATTTAAAAAGTAGGCTATAGGTATGAATGGGTTATAGATGATGTTTGGATTTAGCTTTTTGTTTCTACTTTGTAGCCAAAGGTCAGCAGAGGTTTCCGCAGATCAAAATATCGGCAGGGGTTCATCCCAGGAAAAACAAAGTAAATGAAGTTTGGTTAAAAATGTGAAAAGGAGAGAAATAAACAGGAAAGGCCTAGAAAAAAAAGAACATGCCCCTGTACATGGTTCGTGACGTCTCTTTTGGTCCATTTTTTTTCCCTGCCTTTTTTCTGGTTTCTGTCTCTCAAGGCAATCTCCTAAATAAACTCTGCAGCAGTTCAAGCAGGCTGTGGAAATGAGCTGGTACCTATAGCAGGGGTGCAGTTCTTATTGACTTTGGGAAGATAAGGATCAGGGCCCCAGTGTAAGTTCAACTCATACAATTATGTGAAGGAGAATGAATCACTGGGTAAAGCAAACCAACTGAGAACTCTTTCAAGATGGGATTTTCAAATTGGGCCAAAAGGAAATTAGGTGTCCAGATTCCATTAAAATATAACTGAAGCTGGAGCATAACTCTCCCAGTCTCTTCTGATAAACAGCTCAGAAAAAGTTCATTGTGGTTGATAACCTTGAAGGTTTGTAGCTCTACTATCAGCTTCAGCCTTGACGTGAAAGAACATGGAAACCCTGAAATCCACTTCTCTGACATTAGTCCCTAGGGATGTGTGGCAGAAAAACTTCCCACTGGGGGAGGATAGGGAGAACTTCAATAACTGCTAACGGCATCATATTCCACAAAACCCCTTTTAAGCTGCTGTTTAGGGACTTGCAAACAGCCTTAAATAGCTGTTACCATTGCAGGATCTCCTTGGGAGTGCTGTTCAGTGGTGCACTTAAACATCTGCACTGTCCTTTAATTGTTCTCCAAGCCACACTCAGGCCAATCTGAGGAGCTGCTGTGTCTGATGTTTGTGTTTCTCCTTGGCTTCAGAGGAGGAGTAGGGGCAGGAACAGCTGGGGGCTCTCTGGGCTGTGCTCTCAAACTAAGCCTTAATATGAGGCTCTGCAGATGCTCCTTCTGTGATCTCCCTCCTTCTCTGTGTCTTTTGATCAGCAGAATATGAGGCTCCGCTTTGGTCTGCAGTTTATAAAGATCATGGCACATGGAATGTAGCTCTGGAGTTCAGCTCTGTTTCCTATAAAAACTGGCAGAGGTTTTGCTAAGCGTCTGCTATGAGTCCAGCCAGGGAGATGGGATTGTCAGTACCAGATTTATTAATGCTTGTTTCTACAAAGCCATGTCAAAACAACCATGGTTTTGTTTCAACAAAGGACAGAGATGCGGTAAAATTGATTATTATAGAATCACAGAATGGTTTAGGTTGGAAAAGACCTTAAAGCCCATCCAGTCCCACCGCCTGCCCATGGGCAGGAACATCTTCCACTATCCCAGGTTGCTCCAAGCCCTGTCCAGCCTGGCCTTGGGCACTTCGAGGGATGGGGCAGCCACAGCATCTCTGGTCAGCTTGATTCTATTATGATCCACTGTATGCACGTAATTCTGGGGAGATAGAACCAGGTGAGGCACAGCGGGAGTGGAGCTGTACCCCCACTTGCTCTTTGGTTTTCCTGTTGCGAAATCAAAGGTGGGTGGATGCTGCTCTCTAAAAATGGATCCTAGGCTCCCACCAACATGAGGCAAGTCAGAAAAACTTGGTCACTATGAAAAATATGAACTATAGAATCATAGAATATCCTGAGTTGGAAGGGGACCCACAGGGATCACTGAAGTCCAACTCCTGTACTTCTCCTCACTGGCTATGTAGAGGTGGTGTGGTGGCATCTATGTTTGAATGGAAAACACGCTGGAAAACTACAGGGCCAGAGAAATGAAATTAGGCACCAAACATCTTTGACTTAATCATTCTGTAGTTCTCCTTTCCCTGCAGTATTTTGGAGCTGAATTCAGCTGTGTGTTCAGAGTGGTTTCATGGCGTGCAGGGAGGAGCACCGGCCCCTTGAGGGCTTTATGGCTCCCTGTGAGGCACAGAGAGAACTCAGCACTGAGGGATGGGGTCCTGAAGTGACCTGGAGCTCCCCAGCACGGGGTGGGAGCCCTCTGGAGAATGGCAGCCAAGGACTGCGCATGGATGCAGCAGGAACATCCAGGTTTATTGAAGGCCCTGGGAATGCCACAGCAAGGACAGGCCCCAGTAGCAAAAACTCCTGTTTGAAAAAACCTGCCAAGAACTTTTACTCCAGTTGTGAGCAGAAAGCTGGAGTTGCAGTTTTTTAAGTTCTTTGTTTTAATCTTTAATCATGGCAAATCAGTGACTCCACTGAGGATTATATGATTTAAATTCCATCCTGCTACTCCCATAATGGGAATAAAAACTATGGTTTCAAGTGATTTTTGAAAAAAAATTCTTGTTATAAAATTCCACACAAAATGTTTCACAGCTGCTGAGAATTTAAGGATAGTTAATGCTTCCAGATGCACCCAAGAAAAATCTCATTTACCTGACTTTGAACCTGTCACACTACTGAAGTTAATGAGATATAAGCTCTTAAGTCATTTAGTCACTTTTGAATATTTTACTTAATGATCAATTCCAGACTTTCCAAAGTATTTATTTTCATGTATTTCAAAAAAATGTTATGATGCTTTTATTATGCTTAAGCATTCCTTTGGTCTACTTGGCATAACTAAACAGCAGTACAAATTTAATGGTAAATCTCCTGTATCTCACTAAAAAAGAAAATCAGTCTTTTGTTGCTTTCATACCAATAGGAAACATGACAGAGGGTCATAATGTGCTGAGGAATAAGGGCAGGTGGAGAACTGGAGCAGAGGAAAGGGGTTTGGGAAGTGGAAGGGAGTGTTGGGAGTGTGGGGTGTGATCTGACTCTCACTGACCGCCAACAGCAACCGAGGGCTCCAGAGGGGAACGGCTGAGGGAAAAACGGGAACAGGTGAAGGGAAAAGGGCTGCTGGAAAAAGCAGGCAGCAGTGAAGGGAAATACAAATCAAGTCCTTCAGTGTGAGCTCTGCAGGTCTGGTGACGAGCAAGGCTGTCGAGGGCAGGATGAGACAGGGAGGCTGAGGCAGAGCAAGGCTTGGAGAGAGGTGGATAAAAGTTCTCAGATACAAAACATTGCAGTTTGGAAGGAGCTTATAGGATGACAGTTCAGGGGAAACAGGAAATACTCCCTCCATATGACAGCATGAAAGATTAGCTGGGATGGGGTATGAAGTGTCTTTTCCTGCAGGGATACAGTGCCTGTGATTGAGCATGGGCTGTGTGTAACACCGTTGGCATCTCCAGCTCAGGCACTCTGGCTTTTCACCAAGAAAGAAGTCCCATGGCAGCACACTCACCCTGCCCACCAGGCGTGGGGCTCCATGGCTGTGGGCGCAGGGCTGCTGTGCTTGTGCCATCAGCACAGGGAGTGGGAGAAGGCAAATTCCAGTTGCAGCAGAAATTCGTGGCATTCCTTGTGGTGGTGGGCCGTAGAACAGGATCACAGTGTAGCAAACAGCCACTCCTGGTGCATTGGGTGGGTTGTGAAATGGCTCCTTCCCGCTCCAGTCCCACATTCCTGTGTGCTTTTCCCATTGTGCGCATCCATCGCGACGCTTTGTGGGATGGCGAGATGGTCACAAGAGATGTGCCCAAGGGACTTGTCCTGTTCCCATGCAGGGCACATTAGCTGTGGTGGAGATGTTGTTGGAGTAGCCCTCACTTGTTTATCCCAATAATTTCGGGGATTTCATTGCAGTGGTTTGCCCTCAGCGTTATTTTCAAGGTTGCCAGCACGCAGCAAAAGGAGTTGCCTGATTTGAACTCAAAGATGCTTCTTTATCACTGATGTCCCGCATTGTCAGGGGCAATTGGGCAAGTTTATGCCCTTCTCTCCAGATCTCAGATTCCCTGACCTATTTCCAGTTTCATCCTTTTACAGAACCAGTGGCCCAAACTGCTGTTCTTTCCATAGCCAACTTTTAGTGACTCAGGGAGTAGTCCTGGGGCAGGGCTGGAGGACAAGTTGTGTCAATGAATTGGTGGGTTTGTGCTCTTCATTCCAAGACCACGTCCTGGGTTAGTCTTTGTGGGTGAAAATACCCTCTCAGTCCAATAAAATATGATTTAGGTGAGTAAATGAAAAATGAGTTTAGCTGGAATACTGCACCCCACACTTAAGTGGGTTATTTACTCTTCAGGGGACTGAAATATTTTGCTGTTGGGCAACCAAGGGGAAGTAACAGTGCAGAAGTTTAGTTGAGTATGAAATATCTGCTCTTACATGGCCTCTCGGACCCCTTAGCCAAATGAAAGCTAACAGTGGTCTTTCCCTCCTGTTTTCCAAGTGGCCAGTCTCAATCCCTGATTCTGAGCAAACTGGGGTGGTTTTTGTCTTCAGTGAAGAGTAGATGCAAATACATTTTGAAGGCAATTAGAGTGTTTTTATTTTTGCTCACAGTAAACTGCAAGCACAATAAAATTGCTAGCACAAGGTTGAAGGTTATTTACTAAGATTATATGCCACATGTGATTAATCTCTTCCCCACTTTTTATTCTTTTATTAGCAAGATTTTAAATACCCAGGGGATCCCTACAGAATTCTGTAGGGTCAGATTAAAAGGCTGGAAATACTTAGCCCAGGTGGCTGTGTGTGCAGAATCCACTGCCTTAACAAGGTGCTTCTTGCTGCTCTCAGGTGACCTGCATCTCCCTCCAAGATTCCCAGCAGCATCAGTTTTGCTGCAATCCTGCAGATCAGCACATCCTCGAGAAGTGTGTGGCTGTTACCAAGCCATTTTCCCCTGCAGTTCTCTAACAGCATTGCTCTGAAAAGATGATAAATGACAGAAAAGAGCAGGGAACGCAGGGCCCATTACTCCCCAGTGCAAAGGAACATGTTAAACATTGCTTTCCTTCCTCGCACCCCTGGCTGCCGTTGGTTGCTGAGCTCACTGTGGAATGTGGCTGTCCTCCTCCATGGCCATGTGTCCCTGTCACCTTCCTTTTCACCAGTGACTGTGCTTCTGCAGCTGCCCAGATTTGCAAAGACAGCCAGGTGAAAACAGATCTGGCCACACACACACAGATGGAGTGGTTGGTGTGGTCTGTGTCCACCAGCACAGAGTGGTCAACACAAGCGTGCTCAGAAGACAAAGAGACCCCCAGAGTGCTTGGAATCAAGGATGGGAGGTGGGGACAGAGGGAGGAGGAGCAGGATGGCTGTTTTGGAGGGCAGCTCCATGCACAGATTGGCTTATGGTCACTGAGGAACCAACATCTTGGACCTAAAGTGCTGTCTTTTTCCACCAGTTTGGTGGGTGGGAGGTTCAGGTAGAGCTGTGTGATCCTGGATAAGTGCTGCAGGAAGCTGAGGAGATGATGGAAAAGGGGCCTTGCTTTGCACCTTCTGACACCTGTTCAAATAATTATTTTCCAAAGACAATTTTATGGTGTCATGCAAGCTGGAAGCCAACATTCTGTGGCCAACCTTGTCCTCAGTGTCCTTTTCTCTGGCTAAAGTAAAGTGAATCTTTGCTGTAGAAGAGATCTTGGTTTAATTCATCATGCCTGCAGCTTTAAGATTAGAACAGAATATAGATGAGATGATAATTATTGCTCTGAAGCTCTTCTGGAGAAGGCAACATGAGGAAATGTCCCATTAACATTAAAAACAAATCCAGGAGAAGGTGATGAAGAAATGCTTTCACCCTGTTACTTCTCCATGATCAAAGGACACTTGCCTAATCCTAACATCTAATTGTCACATGATTAAAAATGTATGAGATCTCCCGAACACAGAAAAGACTGTGTGTTAGCAGCACAGGAACTTGGTTGAAATGCATAATTGATACCTTCACTCAGCCTCATGTGGAAACACAAGGCCAACAGGGCAGGTTGTCCAAGGGATGGACTCACGTTTTTGCACCAAGGCAGCTGATTAGTGAAACTATGCTGGTAACTTTTCACTTTTAGACAAGGAAAAAGAAGTTTGAAGCTTATCTTGGGGGAGGGTCTTGGATATATCTGAGAAGCCAATGAGTTGAAAAGCTTCACATAGCCCCAAACCCCAGGCACATCTGTTATTTGAACAATTAACTTTTACTTACCAAGAACTTATTTGGTGCGTTAAAATTGCACATTGATAGTGGTCATTAAGTGTAGATGATGCCGTGTTTGTTGATGAGGGGCCTAGAGTGATGTAACCACATGTGCACCAGAGCCCACCCTGCTTGTGACTCGTGTGCAGAACTCCCATGGATTCAGAAAAGACAACGGACAACGTTTCCATAGGTTCAACTGTAAATGATGCCTTTATATTGTACCCAGTGCACACAGAACACTGCTGCTCTTTTACCGCAGTAATTCAGGAAAATACTCAGAATACGGATTAATTTTAAGCCTGTAAAAAATACAGTTCAGTATTGGACCAAACATAACTGTCTTGGTAGTTTTAATCTTAATTTCTGCCTTTGAAGGAACATTAATCCAATTCATTTTTTTTTTCAAGTATATTCCAAGATTCAACTGGTTTATTTCGGTTTGGTAGCACTGAGTTGGGTTTTTTTTGTCCTAACTGATGGCAATGACAGCTAAATGTCAGCTTCATTTCTATCTTTGCTCAGAATATAAACAGAAAAGTATACAAAAAGGAAAATGTCCTGTTACACACTCCGTGAGTTCTTTTTGCTGTGTACCCTATGCCAAACAGTTTTGATTCTGCATGTGACTCTCAGTCCAAAAGCCACGCCGAGACATTTTTCTCATTAAATTATTTTCCATCTTTTGCCTCTAGTGCAGAGAAAACATTGCTATTAACATAAATGCATAAAAAACCTGAACCTGGAACTTCATTTCATCAAGAAAAAATCCCACAATATTTTTATATAACGTTTTGGATATATTTTATGTCAAAACATGATTACCAGTCAACCTAGTGACATCTAAACCCAATACATTATTGTGACTTCTAAAATAAAAAAGAGCAAAACTAAATTTATTATAGCTCTGCCTTCATTAAACACCATGTGTTGGTGATTTAAACACAACAAAACTCTAGTAATTCTTCAAAAGTGTCTACTAAATAGAATAAAAACAAGAGAACTATTAACATTTAGTCTGTTACTTTAAAAAACTGGATGTACATATTCCTATTGCCTGTTAGCTTTACCTAAGCCTTCAGCTACTACAAAAATAATAATAATAATAAAAAAGAAAACTCGTTGTTGAAAGTCAAAAACATTCAAATCAGTTGATACAACATTACAGTACAGTCAACTAACATCATTCAGGGTCTCCTTTTCTCAGGGTAGAGTCCTCAGACCAAGGTCACAAACCTAGTTCACTGCAGGTCCAAAACTGAGGGTTATCTCGGCGTGATCCTGCCCCTACAATGGCTTCAGGAGAACGGGGCCGGTTGCGTCAGAACCACGGGCTCGCCCAGCCTCTCGTTCTTTTTATTCAGCACTGGAGTTAGGACAGCGTTAAGTTTAGCACAATAAAAAAAAAAAAAAAAAAA
>VZRV01004674.1:402862-440264 GCA_013398115.1 Falcunculus frontatus
AAAAAAAAGGAGAACTGGAAGCTAGGTGAAGCTGCCATTTGTGTCAACCCATTGCGATACGCTATACTAAAAAATCCTGAAATATCCACCTGTCCTCACCGCTCTGCCACGGACTAGCAAAGTCAAAAATACAAAAGTCTTCAACTCGTCGTTTTTGCACAATAAAGCAAAAAAGTCTTTGTGCTCCTTACTACCAGAAGCAAAATATCCTCTGAGTTACCACATGTAATAGCTTCTGGATGTGTCGACTTGGGTCGGCTTGGTCTCTGCAGAGCCATCCTTGTCTTTTTCACTGTCACCTTCCCAGAGATTAATAAGTGGAGGGTAGAGCTCATTCAGGGGGATTGAAGAGGTCTTTTGCATATATTTTTTCAATGAGTGGTGGTAGTTTTTTCTCTTAAACCTTTTTGCAATATAAACAGAGATGGAGGCGAGGCTTATGACAGCAAACATGGATCCCATCACCGCTGCCAGGGCCGTGCTGGTTTCCTGGTCGGAAATATCCAGTGCAAAAGCTGCATTTTTGGTTGTGACATTGACACAGGATCTCTGTGTTTGCTGATGGATGTTAGACACTGTCAGACACACTTCATAATCCGTAGAGGGTTGTAAATGTGTGAGGTTGTATTCGTGGACATCCACTGGGACCCTGGCAGTGTAGGTGATGTGAGGGTTGTCAATCTTCATCGTGGCCGATGACCATTTTAAATTGGAAGTCATGACGTTGGAATTGACTTTCCAGGAAACCAGAATGGAATGGGATTCGGCTTGTTTAACATAGATCTTCAGAACCTGGGTGCCATCCAGGAGCGTCCCGTTCACCCGGATGGTAGCGACCCTTGTGTCAGCCCCTTCTATGTTTTGAGCGACACAGGTGTATCTCCCCGAGTCCTCAACCTGGATGTTGGAGATTTCCAAGGTGCCCTCACTGCTCAGCTTGTATTTGTCAGAGAGGCTTTCCATGGTGACTTTATTGCCCAGAGGAGTGACCCAGTAGATTTCTGGCTCAGGTTCTGCCATGGCCCGGCAGTCTAAAAACACTGTCATGCCAATGTCGAGGTTTAAGTGATTGGGAAAGGTCTCGTGAGAGATCATTGGAAGACATTGTTCGTTTGAATCTTGTATCAGCACTTCCTTCACCTGCTGGCCCCGGTATTCTGGAGGCATAGCACAGAACATGGAGAGAGGCTCCATGAAGCGAATGTTGGTTTTGTTGGAGTTGATCCAGTGGATGACGCAGTCACACCTGAGCGGGTTGCTGTGGATGCTGATCTCACGCAGGTTTGGAAGGGATTCCACTGTCTTTTGGTAGACTGCATTCAAGGCATTGTTGTTGAGCATCAGGCTCTCCAGGGCAGGGACGTTGCGGAATGCCAGGCGATGGATGTAAGACAGTTTTGGGTTGTTGGTGGCTTCCAGCTTTGTGAGTTCAGGCAGGTTGTCCAGCGCATATCTGTCGACAGACACGAGTTCTCCCATGTTGTTGATCCCCAGCTCTTTCAATCTGAGCATGTTTTTAAAATCCCCTTCTTGAATTTTATGAATTGGATTTTTGTTGAGATCCAGGAATTTTAAATTGGGAACTTTCTCAAGTGCAAGCTGAGGAACTTTTACCAATTTGTTATCATAAAAGGAAAGACTTTCAAGACTATCCAAGCCTACCAAGGCATTGCCAGGAATGTCTGTGAGGTACATACCTGCCAAAACTAAACTCCTTAAGTTTGAGAGTGGTTTGAAATTCATATCAAGTATTCCAATCACTGGGTTTTCTCCAATCATGAGAATCTCTAAATTGGGAGTAGAATCAAACCAACGGCTGTCAATAACCTTTAATTTGTTGGAGTTGAGGTGTAATCTCAGAAGATTTTTCAGGCCAGAGAATGCATTTGCAGAAATGCTGCTGATCTGGTTGTGATTTATGTAGAGCTCCTGCAGATTGCAGAGATCTTGCAGGCAGTAGTCAGTCATCTCTGTGATCTGGTTCTCCTCCAGGTGCAAAGTCGTAAGCTGAGTGAGATTGGAGAGCCCCACATCTCTGATACTTGTGAAGTTATTTTGTGAAAAATCCAATTCTGTTAAATTAAAGAGCTGTTGGAGTTCGTCTGTGGTCTTTGCAATGTTGTTGCTTTGTAGCAGAAGGACTTGAGTGTCACTGGAGAGGTTGCTGGGGATTTTTGTTAACCGGAGGTCATTGCAGTCAACTGTGGTGGCTTCCCTGTACGTTGACTGTGGTGTAAACCAGGGCCTGATTTCACAGACACAAAGCTGTGGACATTCGTTGCTCTGTATGGAAGACTCAGTTAATGAATTCATTAACACTTCTAGCACCAACTGGCACACAGTTAAAACAATTCTAACCTTTGCCATGCTGGCCAGTGAGGGAGTTCAGATCCCCAGCCCCCTAAAATCCCCACAGAGGGTGATCTGCTATCAGGCAGAAAATGTGTAAAGCTTGACGTTTAAGGTGAAAGGCTTGGACATCCAGAGAGGTGAAAGATGACTTTCTGAGTTTAGAGAAGTTAAGAAATCTCAGCTGCTCCTTGGGGTTTTAGAATCTTCTGCAAATCAGTGCCTGAAGATGGTCCTGAAAGCAGATTAGGATATATGTTATGCTCAGCTCATATACAGTTCATCTATTATTTAGTTTCTTCAACCTTCGAAAAAAAATAATCTGAAAACAATCATTACTTTAATAGTAACCTCTTACAAAAATCCCAATCTGGTATAGGTAAATTATGGAGGGTTTGGAACTCTCTCCTACTTGGGGTTTACATGAGAAATCTCTCTGAGTGAATTATCTAAAAGTAAAACTTTGGTGTACCTTTCAGTTTTACTCTACAGGAGTAGTTTGAATGGCTTGGGGAATGCTGAGGGTGGAGGATGTGCTGGTGAGTACAGCAAGGTCTCAGATGAGTGTCAATGCCCAATCCCTGTCCCCAAGCCGTGGATTTCAGGCATGTGGAATTAAGGTTCAGGAAGCTGTCGGTTTAGAAGTTTGAAGCTAAATGCGTATGAACTTTGCCAAAACTCATCCAAGTTAATCAAATCGGTTCCAGATAACAGCTTAGATTTAATCCAGCTCAGCACCAAACAATAACAGTAAATTTGATTAAATGAACATTACTGCTCTTATTTCAGCTGTTTGTACTGCATTGTGATCGTACGAACTGTTCACCACAATTCCAAACTGCTGTGGAAGCCCCACATTTGTATCTGCTTAGCCTGAAGTTGTTCATGCAAGAGTGTGTTTAAATTAACCTAGCTGTGCCCAGGCACCTCAGAACATCTGGTGTATCGTGGAAAATCTCGTCGTGAAATCTTTCTCATTCTCATTTCATTGGAGAATCGCTCTGGTGAGTGCAGTTGAGACTTCTCAAACAAAAAAGGTTTGGGTTTTTATGTAACTAAAATAATCAGGTTGTGCTGTATGGACTCCCCACCCCTAGAAGTGTCCAAGTCCAGGTTGGATGGGGCTTGGCGCGACCTGGGATAGTGGAAGGTGGCAGGGGGTGGAATTGGATGGGCTTTAAGGTCCTTCCCAACCCAAACCACTCTGTGATTCTGTGATTTCTGAGAGAACATAGCAATGAAAAACTGCAATAGTAGAAAGCAGGAAATCGAATCTTTTTCAATTAGAGCATAGCAAAGCCTCAACCAAGTCTCAGCCCACAAAAGATGGTAGTCTACAAAATAACAAAACTAAATACAGCTTTTAAAAATAAGTTTAAAATACTCCTCTGGGCAGTGGTGACAGGAATACCATTTATACAACACTTACTTCCAAACCTGATAATATCAAATAATGAAATTACTGTGCTTTATTTTAGACTATGATGTAGTGCTGTAGGTAGAACACACCCAACAGCATTTTTATTATTTATTTTATATTGTTATTCTGTGGTTGTGCTTTGGAGGAAGGGAAAGAGGAATGGGACCCAGAATACATCTGACCCTGTTGAGTCAGATTTTCTCTCTGGTAGCTGAGACTTGAATGAGAGCTGAGCAGACTCTGCTGGAGGGAGGAAAACCAACTGTAGGACCAACATTCCTTCCCAAATAACTTCCAACTGATGGAAGAACTGACTAAGACTGTATTAAAAAATAAATCCTAACGGCAGTGTAATAGTAGGGAGTGTGTTAGCATGTAGTGATGAGGAGGCTGGCGTAGCCTGAGCTGCTCCGACTCTGATGGATGCTTCCCTCCACGGCAACGCATTTGTAGCTGACCCAAACCAGTCAGTTCTAGGAAAATTGATGGCATCCAAAGTATAATTGATTTAATTGCAGATTTTCAAATGGCAGCATTTTGCAGTGAATAATGCAGGTGGTGCTTTCCCCCGTCCCAGTCCCGGGCAGGTCCAGGAGGTGCCCTGAGGTGCTGTGCCTGTGGGCTGTCCCCTCACACAGGGACACGTCCCTGCTCCAGCTCTGCACCTGGCCCAGAGCAGGTGCACCTAAGAGGGAACACTGCTCCCAACATTCCCGTGGAATTTCTCCTGCAGCTTCTCAGTGGAGGAAGAGAAGGGAGTTGGTGCCTTACAAAACTGAGGGCCCTACTCATGTCTTACTACTGATTTAGCCCTGATGTAGCTGTATGAATCATGTAATGCTTTAAAAACCAAACTGCCTGAAAAAGACTTCAAAGGTTCTTTTAAAATATGTAGGAGTATGTCTAGATGTTGCAAAAAAAATCAAATTCGATCCTTTCTTTGTTGAATATTTATATCCTCTTACTTGCACGTTACAGTTATTGTTCATCCTTGCTAAGAAGGCATTTTTGGGTTTATTGACCAGAGTTCTGGGTTTATGATCACTGTAAATATATGATTTTACAAGTTCCTAGTGACTCGTTCTCTTCTGTAGCTATTTTCTACTGTGAATGGATTTAATTTTCTTTAACTGCAAATGTTCTTTAGAAACAACCAGCATATTGCTGTCTCCAGTTTCCCCCAGCCCAGGGCAGCTTGGATGAAGCTGGAAATGAAATTCCAGGGTAATCAAAGAGAGAATTCTGAGCAGCCTCCTGTGCCCCAGCCCATTTCAGTGCTGGGTTGGTGTGAGCAGAAGCCCAGGGGCCACAGCAGGAGGGACAACCTGTCATGGGCTTTGGTTTTAGCTATTTGTGGTGTGTAAAACCCCGTCCATGGCCCTGATCAGAGCTACAGAGGCAGCAGAGCAGCCACCAAAAGCCATCCCTTTGCCCCAGGATTCTCATCTTTCCAGTCTTTCCAGCATTGGCAGGATTGATTCCAGACACCTCTGCAATGTTTCGTGTCGCAGATCCTGAGGGTGTGAAGGAAAGCTTTTAGCATTCCCTGCCTTCCCTCTCATTTGTTAGATTCATATTTTCTGGTGTTCCAACCCACAACAGCAGTTGTAACAGCTGGTAACTTGGTATCAGCAGAAATAATGGCTAATTTTATGTGAGGGATATGGAGGGAATTATTTTACTCAGAGTAACTAAATGCATTTTCTGTGGCACCGCTCAGTACCCAGTACAGTAAGAAACCACATTTCTGTCAGCAGCAAACCCACAGCAGCTGGCTGGGATGATGGCTTCTTCCTGTTCCCTGAGGGCAGAAACAGGAGCAGCATTGTTCCTGTCTCCTATCCTGGAAATGCTATGGGGAGGTCTAACTCTTCCCTTCCTACCTAAGTTTTGAAAACTGGTTAATACTGAGAATTTGGCCCAAGAAATCATGAGGGCAGGTGTTTGGTTATGGAGCAGAAGATCCCTCATTTCAGCTTCCCTTGGAGAGAGGGGTGGGTGGGAAGAGGTGTGCCCTGGCAGCCATGGCCTTACTGGTGGGTTTTAAAGAATTTGGTTGGTTGGGTCATCAGAAGAAAAAGTACATTTAAGCCTCCACTGCAGTAAGAGGAGAATATGAAGGGACAAGCATGAAATAAGCTGTTCATTAAAAGTGTTCACAGTTAACCTGCCAACTAAAAAGAACAGATATTAAACATTTTTGCTTGGTAATAGGAAAACAAAGTGTTGTCACTTCCCTGACAACTGTATTAATGGTCACTGTTAAAATTCGCTGAAAAGAGCAACAATCTTATTTGCACATGGATATCTGGATGCATTTTGAAACAGCGGTGCTGCCACAGCAAATCTTCTCTCTCCACAGTTATATGGTTCATTCTTGCAGAATTTCTTTTACACTGCAATACCATCAGCCCAGATTTTGGTTGGCAGCTACCTGCACTGAGTGTGCCCAGGTAAAAGTTGGAGGGATCAGATACATGAAGAGCTTACCTCAGGCTGAGACAAGCGATTTATTCTGCAGTTCCTGTGAGCCAGAGGCACACACCGATCCCCTGTTCCTCCCCTCTCTCCGCAGAAACGTCTTCCCAGGTTGAGCCTCAGTATGGGAGCTGTGTGTTGGAAAATTGTCTGTTGTGCTAACGTTCTGCTAATGACTCGTGCAGCTCCTGCATTCCCATCACCATCCCGTGGGAAACCACTGCCATCCCTCAGGGAAAACCTGTCCTGGCTGCTGCAGCCTGGATCAGGTGGGTCAGGAGGGAAATGCAGGTGGGACAGCCCAGCAGCTGTGCCCAGGGACCTGGAGCAGGGTCAGTGCCAAGCAGGAGAACTGGGGGAGCTTCAGGTGGAACTGGAAAATGGAATTCAGACTGGGATCAGTACAGCTCCAGGCTCTGCTGTGTCCCTCAGCAATGGGACAAGAGGACTGATGCCCAGGAAGTTCCACCTGAACATGAGGCAGAACTTTCCCGTGCAGAGCCCAACCCTGAACAGATTATCCAGGGGGAGTGTGGAGTCTCTTCCCTGGGGATATTCCAGACCCATCTGGACACAATCCTGTGCCCTGTGCTCTGGGATGGCCCTGCTGGAACAGGGAGGTGGTACAAGATGCCCCACTGTGGTCCTTCCAACCTGACCCATTCTGTGACTCTGTGGAAGGAAGAATTGGGAGAGGGGACACTGGAGGTTGGGCTGGAAAAGATCTGGGCTGGAGCTCCGTGGATGCTGGAAGCACCACTGGAGGTGAGGGGGGCCATAGGGAGCTCAGGCTGGGCTCCCTGCAGGCTGCTTAAGGCAGCTGGGCGAGTTTGAGGAAAGGCTTTTGTGTGTGTGTGTTGGAAGTAAAACGTGCCCTGCTCTGACCTTTAGCAGGGCCTTTGCAGTTCTTTATCCCCCTGTTTTCTGTGGATAAAACCAGGATTGGGGCCATGCTCAGCTGAGCCATCACCTCTGGCTGGGCTTTAGGAGGAAGAGGCACTGAAACAGGAGCACCCACTAAATCACAGCAGTAAGCTCAATGCTAAACCTGGTCTAAAACCAGGTCACTAAAGTCAGGCTTGCTCCAGTCAAGAGCAGCAGTGACCTTGTGCATCCTAGAGAAAGAGGACTTGGAGTTTAATAACCAGGGCATTTCCAGCCAAGCCACGGACTGGGCTCCCTTCCCAGGAATTAAATTTACAAGTGTAATCCTGTGTATTTAGAAAAATATTGAGGAATCAAGTAAGCCTTTTATAGTGAGGTTTTTAAAGTCTCCAGTGTCATCAGGAAATAAGCTATTTACAGGTCTGAATTGTGGAAAATACAGAAAAATCAAGCTGAAAATGATGACAGTTGAAAGAGCTTGAAAAAAATGGAATGTGGGAGCTTGGTATTAAAAGGAAATACAGAAACAAGGGCCTGTAGGACATGTAATAATGGTATAAAGCCTCAAAACACATCCTCAGGGATTTACAATATTTAAGGTTTGGGGTTTTTTTTTTCTCTTCAAATAATGCCTACTTTTTCTTCTCGTCTGTACACACATTCCATCAAAATAAAGTCTGTGTTTAATTCTGGGGAAAGCTCTTGTGAGAAGGCGATTTGCTGTATCTCAAGACAACCTTAGCATGCTTTATCTGTGTTCTTTTGAAAAATACTACTCTTATCTCCACCAAAGAACTGCAAAGAGCATCCTATTCATAATGTCTGCACTGCAGAAACAGCATATTACAGCTTGGAAATTTGTAATTTATTTGGGCTTATTCTTAAGACTCGCATCTGATACAGTATTTTTCATTAAAATATTGAAGTAAATATACAGGAGAGGGAAAAATGGTTGTCATTCATAGACTGCTCTGGAGTGCAAGGGGCTGGATCCCCTGCAGGGAGCAGCCACTGGGTATTGATGGCCCATCAAATCCACCATAGAATTGCAACCCAGCTTCTGGTAGCTGATGGAAAATCTCTCACGGATTGCCATTAACCAATCATATTAGAAACGTCAGGTATAATAGGGGCTTGCCAAACAGTGGGTTGTCAAATTATAGAGGCTGTTTGCTTTAGGAAAGAAAAAACCTCATAAACCTCTTCACAGTCTTGAAACCTGAAAGGTGAGATGTGTTTGTGCAGCAGGAATATTTTTACGTTAGGAACACAAATTTTTATCAGCTTTCTTACTACGTTTCTCTTCATGAATGAGTTTAATCTTGGGATAATATGGGCTGTTCTGTTGTCCAGGACTCGTTTTCATGTCCTGCTAAAAGGGTCCAATGTGAAGGCAAAGCTTTGATTCCACTGCATGGAAAAGAATCCTATCTGTGACCATCGTCCTCCTTCCACATAATCACCAGATAAAGTGACTTGATTAGATCAGCATTTCTGAGAGTCAGCCAATTCCACTGCCAGGTTAAGATCCAGTTTCCTGAGACCTTCCCTGCAGCTCTTCCCTTCAGCCTGACCTGCAGGACAGCTTCCTGTAGGTGATGGAGGGCAAACCTCTGGGATGTGCTTTCCTTTCCCCCAGATATGCCCTAACCCATCCCCAGCCCTCTGGGTATTTTAAATGCAAGGGAGAATTGAAACCTAATTGCTTTTAGTACAGTACGTAAAATTTCCAGAGCATAACTAATTTAGGAAGACCTATTCCAACTATTTTTTGCATGTCATGTATCTGCTGGCTGATGAATGAAAGAGAACCAAGGGTAGAGAAATTCTGCTTTGGCTTCTTAGCATATTTAAAGAGTAGAAATGGATTGAGTCATGGCATATTTGGGATCTCAGAATTATGTGGAAGGATCTGAGCATCTTGTAGCCCACAGGGGCACCTCCCTCCCAAGGATTTCATAGAGAACAGCTCAGAAAATCTCTGCATCTTACTATTGATCAAAATCAGCACAGTTCAAATAAAAATAAAGTGAAAGAGGAAAAAGGGCATGAAGAGATTGGGTTGGATTTTTGAGTAGAATTCCCTTTTTGTTTTTTGACCACTCTGAGAACCAAGGAGCTTGGCCAGTGGAAGCAAAGTGTTAATAATAATGAAAGAAGGAGCACACAAGGAATATTTTTAACTAGGAGAAGCAGGGATGTCAGAACTCCACAGGATTTTCCTGAAGTAACAGAAAATCCTTTTCCTCCCTTTTTGCTGACTGGCTTCTGGCAGTGTGATTATTTTGCTTCCTACACAGTTCTAGATCAAACTCCAGTTTTGTGAGTCACTCAGGATCCCCCACAGTTGGGAAAGACCCCAGCGTGTACGTGGTTGTTACTACAACACGGGATGCCAAAAAACCCTGTGCTGGAAACGGTGCCTGATAAATCCAAACCAGAATGAGTCAGGAGCTCTGGATTTATAAATCAACACAATGGTGTGTGGCTGTAGGGAATGCATAAGGCTTGTTATTAAAAATTATATGTGCATGGAACTTCAATTGCTTATCTTCAATCAAGAAAAAAGTTCTTTTTCTGGTCCTTGTTACACTCTGTTTTGATAATTCTGTTTCCTGTGGCTGTAGTATGTGTTAGCTTTTCAATTATTAGTGATTAAGTATTAAACTGTATTTTACTATTAGCCTAGATCTATATCTACACAGTTTGTACATGTAGTGTGCTGACACAGACTTCAGTCCTTAGAATAAAACAGACTTTTATTGATTTTTTTTTTTCCGGAGTTTTATGCTTACAAAATCCAATTCTCTGTTTCTGAGCTATATATATTTAAATGTTAATAGACCCATATATTGAGTTGGCTGATACGGGAAGATCTGATAGGAAAGATTGTGAGCACACCACTAACACAATAAATGGATTTAGCATGGGAGGTGCTGAGATCTAATAGAAAGGCTGTTAGCACCAAGACAAAGATCTGGAACTCGACCAAGCCAGGAAGACATAGAACTAATTCCATTAAGTGGCCACAGATTTGGGTTTGGAACTGCTCTGAACCAAGGCTTTACTCTGACCTAAGAAAAAGGCTCTTTTCTCTCCAGTTCCACTGCTGTATCCCATGACCCTCTCCCTTTTCCACAAGTCTTTCTGCACTTCTGCTACATGAAATATGTGTTCCTCACCATTATTTTGTTCCAAAATCGCTTAGGTAGCGCTGCCACGTGATCAGGACAGGAAAGCTCGGTCAGCTGAGAGGGGTGGAAACCTTCACAACCTGGATTTAACCATTTCTTTTGATCTCAAGTATCACCTGAATTGTGATACTTAGTTTCATGCAGAAAACAGTCTTGCTTTGAGGCATTCATGAGATTAAGAAAGAGAGAAGATACATCCTATTGAATGTATTGTGTGTTTAGGAAGAGGCTTATAAACTGTTCCTTGAGCTGTAGCCCTCAGTCTGGTCATGGCCACATCCCAGGTTTTCCATAGATGGCTTCTTTCATCAGTGGAGGTACTGAAATTGCTGCCTAGCGCAGAAAGGAAGTTTTTTCCTCTCAAAATTCTAAGTTACTGATGGTTTATAGATAAAATCTTTACCTAATTACAGTGATTCATTTGGGCACAGTAATGTTTCATCTGCATAAACCAGACTTGGTGCGCTTAAAGGGGGCAGAAAGAAGAAAGGAAAAGAGATTTGTCAATGAACTTAGAAAAAACCACTGACCTGGTTCTACTCGGTGCCTTTTACTACGATGAACCCATTTTAAAGACCTGTTTTCAAGCAGCAGTTAAAAAACTTCATTTTTGCAACTGCTTGTTCACCTATGGCTAAGATAACTTATCTTTCAATGCATTTGCAAGTCACTGGTGGTTCTCTGGAACTATCAATATTTACTCTGTTTCTGTTAGAATGATGGATCATTTGTAATTTAAAAATTTAACAAGGCCAATCAGTAGCTCATCTGCATCCCAGTAATTGTATGCAGTACATTAGCAAGGTAGGAATTTATTAGATAGTTTTGGACTTGCTTAATCAAATAAATGATATGATGCATGAAATAACAGAAAATGAAGGATTCATTATATAAATGATAAACATTTTCAAATTACAGAAAGACAATCCAAGCTTTGATTGATATTTTATTAAAACAAGGTAAAATGTTATTCTACCAAACTTTGGACAAGCTCAGGGATTCTCTCTGAATAACTTTTAGGTGTTTTGTAGAAGTTCCTTAGTATGTGATCTGTCAGACTCCAGTGTGGAGGAGGAACCCAGGGAACACCTCCCATGGCCTCAAACAACCCCATGGCTTCTCCAGACCAGGAGTGTTCTCTTTAAAACACCATAAAATAAGGAGGAGTGAGCTCAGGTGAAATACTCCAGGGAACGGCAGAAGGTGGTAGTGGCAGGGCTGGAGATCTGGGTTATCTCCAGTGCCAAAAGTGGAGCTTCTCCAGCTTGGAAAGTGTTTGTTGAGCATGGAGGAAACTGGTTTTGGTCTCAGCCTCACCCTGTAAGGTGTGTGGTACTGAAATGTGTGTGTGGAAGCAGAGCTCGGTGTTTCTGGCAGGTGATACCCAATCTGTGCACAAGGAAGGTCAGACAGGTACCAGACACATCCCTGCAACATTCCCAGGCTCAGCTGTGCTGCTTTTCTGTCCCATGCTTGCCTTTGACACCTCCTGCTTGTCACAAATCAACTGCTTTCAGGTGAGGCCAGTGACTCCCAGCTGATCTCAGAGGTGGGATGTGCCCCTGCACCCACGGGCCCTTTGGGACTCCCCTCTGGTGCTGCACGGGGACAGTGACGGCTCCCAGCCCCACAGTGGGGGACGAGCTGAGGGTGCCTCTGGAGTGTGAAGAGACCCCAACACCTGCCTGGGTTTTGGCTCCCTTCCAGGCCCAGAACAGCCCTCCCACAGGAGCAGGGCAAGGGCTGCACTTCCCCAGCACTGGTGGGAGCAGCCACCCCAGCGCTGGCTCACGCTGAGGAACCAGCCAGGCAAACCCTGCCAGGTACCTTCAGGGGGCCTTGGCTTCCAAAAGCCCTTAGTTCTCCTGCTCTAATCCAAGCTGACAGATGCCCAAATTGCTGGAATCACCAGAGTTACTTAAATTAAATACCTGGAAATGAGATGCTCACTGACAACCTCTAAAATTTCTAACTAAAACCTCCAAGTAAGGTTTGCCTCCGTGTTAAACTGCTTAGAGTTGGGAATTGGTCAGGGAAAATACTGCCCTATGTGACCACTAAGGACTAAAGGGCAGCACCTCAGGAGAGAAAATTGTGTAAGGCTGCTGTACCCAATAAAATAAGGGAAAGAGCTGTTTCTCCATGGCGCTTTTATAACTGCTGTGCATTCTCACTACAGCACCCTGTTAAATATTTCAGGCCCGTTACTTAAACTTGCTTTGCCTTGTTGTTCTGTTAGTTAAAAAGGGAAGAAAAAGGCAATACTCCACTGCAAATACTCAATCTTTAGAAACTGTGCTTCAGGTAAAAACCAGGTCCTGTTCTTTCAATAATTCAGCCAGATGGAAAGTCAAGAAAACACTGGCTTGTGTCACCAAATTAAGGCCTTATGAAATAGAAGGCAAAGTTATAAAAATATTTTGCAGGAGAAGTTAAGAGCAGAGACTAATTCTTGTCTCACTGATGCTACAGACTTGTCCTGCCTTCACCAGGGGGAGAATTAGGCCAATCCAAAATAGGCCAATCCAGTATTTTTCTTCAGTGCCATACACAGAAAAAGGAAAGACAACATCTAAAGAGCAAAACAAAATTTGAATGAAGTTGCAGGGATTGAAGCAGCAAAGAATAAGAGTGGGGGGCTCAGAAGAACTTTCAGCTGGGGGGAGCTCTCAGCCCTCCATGGAGCTATGTTCAGCCCCCAACTTTACTGAGTCCATTAGTGAAGGACTTAATTACTCAGCTACAGGAAAAGAATGAGACTGGAAATGTCTTTGAGTAACTCAAGCATATCTGCAGTGACTGTTTCTTATCAAAGTAGTCCTGTGAATTCTCTGTGCAGAACTTAAGCCCTCCAAATCTTAGAGAAACACTGTTATTTAATAATTAATTTACAGACCAACAAAAACAGTTCCTAAGCCAGCTCCATTATTTTCTTTGCTCTTGCCCATCTTTCTTCCCACATGTTAATTGCAGAGACAAAATAGAGTATGGGAATATTTGTAGTGGGTTTCCTTGGATTTCTGTCCTGGTATGGGGCTCTGGCTGCTTCCCACCTCTGCACTCTCCCAGGAGCCCTCCAGGCACTGCCAACCCTCCTTACACAGTTGGCAGAAAAACTATCCCAGCTCCGAAGTTCCCTTTTGCGTAGAACTCACAAATTATTTTTGAGAAAGATGTGTTTAAGGCCTGACCCTGTTAGTGACTTAACTGCTCTGGAGCACGGCCTGGAATTCTCAATTCCTGGGAGCAGTGTGGGTCTCCAGGATGGCAGCTCTGGCTGGGAGGGGATGCAGGAATCAGCTGTGGTGAGGCTGAAATGCGGGCTCCCTGTCCATGAGCCTTGTACAAACAGAGAGGAGGAGGGCTGGATTTATGGGCTTCCAAAAACTTTACATAGATTTTCTTCAGTTCTGTGTCTACAAAATGTCTGCCAGGAAAAAATCTGGAGCTTGGCAGGATGAAGCCTCACACGTGTATTGTTCGTGTAACTATGGTAACCTACAAATGCCACCAGTGTTTCCATTTCATACACAAATGAGGGGACAGCTGTGGGGACCACATGTCTGCCAATGGAATAATATATGTGAACTAGGATGGCTTGGTCAGAAAATTACAACTCATCTATATTAATCAGGGCTTCAAAGAACAGGCACCTCCGTGGTGACAAAGTGTGCAGGAAGACAGAGGGATTTTTATTTTGGAAAATTTTGGCTCCTCTGGAAATATTTTCAGCATCTTGCTACTTTGCTGGTTGAAAAATAAACTAAAATAAATACTGTTTAACCAGAGCTCTTCTATAAACATCACTTAACTCTTTTCCTTGGGTTTTGTTTGTTTGGGTTTTTTTCTTTCTGATGCCTGATCCTGGTCTGAGCCTGACACAAAGCCTGATCTGGGACCAGGCAAGCCACTCACCTGGAGAAGGAGAGCAGCTCCAAAAGAGGCAGAAATAACGTGGCTCAAAGCTTTGTGAGCAAAGCCCCTTTTTTTACTCATTGATATCGTTAACAGAAAGAAGAGCTTCAAAAAAATTAATTCAAGAAATTTAAAAAATGATTAAAAAATATTGTTTAAATGTGGATGAGTCTATATCATCCCTAACAACAACAAAAAGAAATCTGCAGACCCAATAATGCAAATAAATCCCCTTTCCAGTGAATATTAAGCTACGCAAGCTGCAGTAGCAGCAATACTTGACCCGTGTTATGATTCATCCAAGGTGTTTTAAGTGTCCCTACAAAAAAAAGCCATGGAGCGGGGATTTGCCGCCCTCCTTGGCAGCAGCAGCCAGCCGGCAGCCGGATGCAGCAGGAATCCAGCACGCCGATCAGGAAAACTTTTCCCTGCCTTCTGCAGTGCCACGCTACTGTATCGGAGTGAAACAAAGGCTGCAGCATCCCCTCCTCCGCCCGCGGCAACGAGCCGGGCTCCGAGCACCCGGGCACGAGGGGGATTTAGGAGATGATGATCATGAGAGCTTTAACCACTGCTTGTTGAAATGATCCCATTTGCTCCACGAGCTGGAACTAAATACACACAGAAAATCATGGAATCCCAGACTGGTTGGGGTTGGGAGGGACCTTAAAGTCCATCCAGTGCCACCTGGGCAGGGACACCTTCCACTGTCCCAGGGTGCTCCAAGCCCCGTCCAGCCTGGCCTTGGACACTGCCAGGGATCCAGGGGCAGCCACAGCTGCTCTGGGCACCCTGTGCCAGGGCTCTGTTCCCTGTGAGGTTGTTTGACCCCATGTCAGTCAGACTGAACAGAAGTTTCTTTTTTCAGCCTGAATTTGGATGGGCTCAGCATTATTTATGGCAGTGAAAAACGGTCCTTCACAGTTTGCATGAAAAGTTGTTATCCTTTTATAATTGTCTAACTTAATGCAAAATCCTATTTCTTTCAACGATCAGTAAGTAGTGTTATCGTGTCTGTTCTACGTAAATGGAGAAGACTTTATGGTCATCACAGTAAGTGGTCTATTAAAGTCCAAAATGCCTACTGGGAGAGATAATTTTAAATAGACTACATAAAAGTTGTGCAGATAACTTTTAACTGCCGAGGTAAAAGTTAAACTGAGCTCTTGTCCCGCAGCAGTGGCACAAGAGAGGCTGCAGAGCAGAGGGACAGGGACACCGGGGGCTGTGCCCTGGCCCAGGGGTGGGAGCCTGTGGGCTGACCGGGCAGAACCATCCTGCTCTGTTCACTACCCCAATCTGGGAAGCTTCGTGCACGGGTTTGTGTCCCTCTCAGTGTCTTTTAAATGGATTTAAATTCTGACTTGCAAGACTTTGGGACACAGTTTGGTAGGATCCCTTGGACAACAGTGGGACTGATGCTGGGTGTGCCTTCGGTCATTCGAAGCTCTGTGATCTCCCTGTGTGTACATCTGAGCTATTGGCCAGAACAGGTTTATCATCTTGTTCACAAATACTAGGTTCCTTTTATAGGGACCCTTTAAGTATGTAAGGAAAAGACTTAAAGGTTTCCAAACTAGTTTTTATCGAAGGGATTCATTACTTGGGAGCTGTTGCATAGCTCCAGAACAAGAATAGAAGCACCCTGTGCGTGATCTCTCACCTCTGGATAACATTATTGCCTGCTTTGAGTTTAATTCTGTTACTTTCCCTCCGTCGCCTGGTGGGAAATGCGCACCGAGCCAGCACTGGGGGAGAGAATAACTCGGGGGAGAGCGAAAATCGCAGGCGAACATCTGTTGTGCGGCCCCGGCAGGGCTGAGCCGCCGGCACAATGCGCCTCGCTCCTGTCCCTCCTCTCACAGGGAACGGGGCCGGCCCCGCGCTCAAAGGGCCCTTTGACAGGGGCGACAAAGGGGCGGCAGCGGGGCCGGTCCCTTTGTGCGCCCGAGGCCCCCAGACCCGAAGTAAAGGGCTGCCGCTGCCCCGCGCTTCTCCCCGCACCTTTTAGGCATCAGACTTCCAAAAGAGCCCCACAAAGCGCAGGTGCGCTGCAGCAGGGACCCGCGGAGCATCCCTTGCCTGCCCTGCGCACTCCCGTGGCCGGTCCCGCAGCCCCCCGGGCGCGGAGCGGCCGCTCCGCCCGCAGCGCCCCGCGCACAAAGCCGCGGCCGCGGGAGGAGGGCGGCGGAGCCGCGGCCCCGCTCACACTGCGCCTTTATGCCGCTTTCTGAAGGGCCATTGTCACACTGAAGGCTCCTTGTCTCCTCGCATTCCTCCGGCTGAATGGATGAGGCAGGACATCTGCTGGGATCCGCTCCCATTCGCATGCAAATGGGGGATGCGGGCAGCGCTGCCGCACCGCCGGCCCCGCGCCCACCGCCGGCACCCCGGAGCAGCGATTCCCCCCCAGAATCCCCGATTTACCGCAAACCGGCCCAGGGAACAGCGGAGCACCCGAGAGAGAGGAGGAGGAGGACGAGAGCGATGCTACAGCCGAAACCCCGCAGCCCCGGAGGTGCGAGGCGGCTGCAGCCCCGGGCGGTCCCGGCGCGGTGCGGAGCCACCGAAACCCCGCAGCCCGCGGGGACTCTCACCCGGCAGCCCCGGGGGGCACCGGGGGCCCGTCCGCCACCGCAAACTTTGCTCTCTCCCCGGGCCGCACCGCACATCCGCAGCCCGGAGCAGAGCCCTTGCACCCGTGGCACTCCCGCAGCCTCTGCTCCCTCCCCCGAGCCCGGCGGACGCACTCACCGCCGGCCGGGCGCTGCCGCGGTTGTCCCCCGGGGCTGCACATTCGCTGCTGCCGCCGCGGTCCCACCGCGCCGGGATGCGGGGAGCGATGGATGGATGGATGGATGGATGAATGGATGGATGGGTGGATCGGTCCCTCCGTGCCTGCTGCCCGCCCCCAGGACAGGGGGAGCGGCGGCGCGGTGCCGGTGCGCGGTGCCGCCCGCTCTGAGCCGCCGCCGGCGCGCACCTGGGAAGGCGCCGCGGGTCAGCTGACGGGCCGCGCTCCCATTGGCTGCCCCGCGCGGCGGCACCGGCTGAGGGGGGCGGGGAGATTCTTGACCCCGCCCCTGGAACCGCCCCCAAGGCACCGCCCCGACCTCAGTGTGCGCTCCGGGGCTGCCGCGAGCATCCTTCGGATCCAGGGCGAGTATCCCTCCTTCCTTCCTTCGGATCCAGAGTTAACATCCCTCCTTCCATCGTTCGGATCCAGAGTTAACATCCCTCCCTCCTTCCTTCGGATCCAGAGTTAACATCCCTTCCTCCATCGTTCGGATCCAGAGTGAACATCCCTTTCTTTCTATATTTCGGATCTAGAGTGAACATCACCTTCCATCCTTTGGCTCTAGGGTTAATAGAATCTTCCATCGTTCATCTTCAGGGTTAACAACCCTTCTCTTCTTAGGCATTAAAGTTAGCAGCCTCCTCCAGTGGCACACACGTCCCTGGCAGGTCACACACTCTGCTCGTCACTGGGGCTGGCCTGAGCACTGTCACCATCCCAATACATAACTTGAGTCTAAGGCAGAGTGTGGACCTGCTGAGTAACTTTCCACCTGCCCTTTGAATCCTGGTCCTAAATTTTTTCAAATTTCATTCAAAATGATACAAAGGTGTAGTGAGAAAGTGCTGTGGCCTGTCAGGATTCAAACACTTGTGTTTCTGTGCTCTATAGAGAGGCAAACCTTGAGCCAAGGGGATAGGGACTTGCACCCCCAGAGGGTGCTGGGCACTGCCCAGGCTCCCCAGGGAATGGGCACGGCCCCGAGGCTGCCAGAGCTCCAGGAGCGTTTGGACAGCGCTGCCAGGGATGCCCAGGGTGGGGTTGTTGGGGTGTCTGTGCAGGGCCAGGGCTTGGACTGGGTGATCCCTGTGGGCATTTCCAACTCAGGATATTCTGTGATACTGTGAACCATAAGAATAATTTGAGCCTAGAATTTGAGGATTTAAAGCTGTCTGTGTAAGTCCTCTGATATGTTCTGCTTCCCATTCCCTTCGGGTTTTCTGTCTTGCCTCTATTTCCAGTTATCTTAGTTTGGAGTTACTGACTTACACATTTCCCTATGCTTTCTTCTCCTGACCTTGGTCTTCACCCACTTCTCTGCCCAAGTTCCCAGGGTGCCCTGTGAATCCTCACGTTGGATCTTAGGTACCGTTTCAGTCTGTGTTTGGCAAGGAGCTTGTGGCTGAAGCTGTGGCAGTGATATAAAAATCAGCTTTTCTTCATACCTTAAAATCTTTATTTCCTGATTTTTTATTTTTTGCTTAACCAACAGAAAGGAAATCTGTAGCAGGATGGTGCTGTGCTGCTTCATTCCTGTGCCCTTTATTAATATCGTGGGAATTCTGTGTTCCTCAACAGGCACCTGTGACGCTTTTGTTGATAGAAGCCCAAAAGCACATGAGAGATTCTTCACTCTCGTGCTCTGCACACAGCGTTGCAGTCCCGTGGGCAGAGTTTGCTGAGCACAACCTGGGTGAAAAGGTCCTGCTGTCCATGATGGGCAGAGCTCAGCACCTCCTTTAGGCATGTCCTGAAGTGGTACCTTCTCAGGAAATTATTTTAAAGATTGGTTTTAACAATTTTTAATACGAGTTAACAGTTAATACGGTTTGCAGTTAATGCTTCAGATTTCCTCCCGAGGCGATGAATTTTTTTCTGAGAGCCCAAAAGGTCACTTGGGTAACAGTAAAAGTGAAGTTTTTCATACATTAGGAAATTGAATTTTCAGAAGGAACTCATCAATGTCATCCAAAAAGACACTTTTCCTTTCACAGGGGCTGGTCTCATCTGTCCGGATGTTCCATTCCCATCTATCGCTTATTCCTGATGTGGAAATAATGCAATAGCAGATGCATCTTAGAAAATCCACAGTGTTTTGAATGGCTTCAGTTCTTTGTTTCAGGGCAGGGATTTTTTCATTTTCTTAGTAGAGTAGATCCATCCTTGAAAGGCATAAACCTGATGGACCTAAAACCTCCCTGCAAACAAAAAAGAGGAGAAATACAGTGAGCATTAAAATTTTACAATCTTAAGCTGGTGTCTTTATTTCTAGGCAGTTTTCACAACATCAAAACACCAGGAATGAGAATAACGTTGAGATGGAAGTTAAAACATCTTTAATTCCTACAGGCTACAAATGAGTATTTTAGTGCAGGAAGGAGCCAAATGAGTTGATGGCTTAGCCACGGTCTCTCCCCCAGGCTGTGAGGTACCAGCAGCTCAGGAGGAGCTGCTGCAGGACCTCCTGGTGTAAGGGGAAGGTTTGTAGTGAGGCAGAAAGGCAGTGGATTTTCCTCTGTGTGTCATTTTCCATGAACTGCTTGAGGTACAGCCTCTGCCAGTACTTTCCTGTCAGGCAGAACTGAGTACTCTTCCAAAACAGTCCTGCTTGAGCAGCCTTAAAAGAGAAGTTACCAGCAAAACGTGAGATTTCCCACTGTTTGGGGTTTTTGATTGCCTCTTTGTTCTCATCTTCTTTCCTCTTGTGCTTTCTGGCTTCATCCCCTTTTTCCTCCATTGTCTTCGTATTCAATTGCTTTCCTAGTTCATGTCTAAAAAAGTGCTATGAAAGGAATGTGACATTTGCTGCTGTTCCTGTGCCCTTGCCTCCTGTTCCTGCCCTGGACCTGTCTTCAGCTCTGGGACAGAGACCTGGTTTGGATCTGTCCAGTGCCTGGCATTTTGGGGAGCAGGCCTTTAAACCTTTAAGAAGGTCTAAATAACTTAGGTTGGATAATAATAAAACAATAGAGCCCTGGATGACCTGTCACGCACGTCCCTGCCTTTTCTCTCTGGAGCAGACATCCTGCCATTAAGCTGCTTAATGTCCTGAGTGCGTGCATAATCCATTCCCCTGAGCTGTGACATGGGATTCTCGTGTGCCTTTCTACACAGAAATACAAACTGGGAGGTGGTAGTAAGTGGGAATGACAGGTAGAAGGGGCACCGTAAAAGAAACTTGTAACTGGGAAGGTGAAAATCTTGCTCGGTCCCAACAGCAGCAGGTGCTGATGGATGGGAGATTGGAATAAGTCTCTGGACACAGTTTGGAGCAGTCAGATTTTTGGAGGAGAAGTATGACTTTTGCTGAAGACTGATGTGTGAGTTTAGCAGAGAAAGAAGAATTGCGTGTGGTGCCAGCAGTTTCTTAGTGTGGGTGACACTTTTTGTCAGCCAGGTGAGCCTGGTGAGGTTTCTCCTCACTCAGATTTTGCATGTGGACACTGATTTTTGGAATTGCCTGAATGTGATGGATTTATCCAGAAATGTACCAGCACAGCACTAATTACCCACGAGTAACCGTGTAAGCCAATGACCAATTACCTCAACAACTGGCTATTTGCATAATGCACTCCCAATTATGCATGCAGGGAGAATAATCGCATGCACAACTGCTGTAAGCGATTGCAGGTGCAGCGGTGTGGCTGTGATCACGTGTGCAGGGGCTGCACAAACATCTGGGTGTGAGCAGTGCTCACACCAGCACCACAGGGCTGCTACAGACCCAGGGATTTCAGGCTTTGTTTTGTCCTGGGAAGATCCTCCCCCCGGATCACTCCCTGGAATTGCATGTGTTTTCCATGAGGAATGAACCAGCTCTTCAGTAGCAAAGGCCGTTGTGGTTCACCCTTGCTGTTAGCGACAATATGGAGGCAGATGGGAACATCTGGATGGTTTTATGTGGGGAATTCTATAATAAGGAGCTAAAATGACACCCAGCAGTGTTTCTAAAGCAGGTCAGTCATTTCACGCGCTATTCTATCTCACTTCTCTTATGTATTATTAATTGGGAACTTTTCCTTGTGGTTGATGTATCTTTCCCCAACTGATCTGTCATGTGAATGTTTCATGAGGAGGGACTCTAATCTCATTTCATCACTTTACAAGGAACCCCCCAAAGCTTCTTAGAAAGCCAAAGCTCCTTAAAGACAATTGAGGAGTTTCATTGCGAGCACATCATTTGTATTTATTGCAAGAGTAAATGTGGTAACACATGGAGCATGAAACTCCTATCCACTCCAGTCCTGTCATGTGCTAATGGATAAACACCCATGGAAACATTTCTGTGCATCTCCTGATAGCAGAAGCGATGCTCTGTCTTCAGTCAAACCCCTGCTGCTCCCAGCCATCCTGGAGCAGAGGTGCTGCACTGACAGGGCAGCTCTCAGAGGTGTGAGCTTAACTCGGGTCTTAAGAGCTGGATTTGCAATTTCTTATGAAAGGATATGAAGGAGCTTCTCTGGGCAGCAGAGAGTTCTTCCTTCCTTCTTTCCCCCCCCCCTCAGCTGCCGCTTTCTCTGTGCCCAGCTCAAAAACCAGCTTCTGGCCCCCTTTTCTCCTCCTGAGCTCTCCACTGCGAATATTCTGACCATGTCAAAGAATTCAGTATTTATTTTTAAGTGTATTTTTTTCCTGTGCTTTGTTTGTTGAAACCTTCTTAGTGTGGAATTAGCTTGGAAACTCCTGGACCTGATGAGGAATTAAGCTGACATCTGTAGCTCTACCGATCTGCTCTGTAGAGAGAAATCCCCAATGGGGTGTTCCTTGGACAAATTCAGATCTTTTTAGCTCAGTGCTTCTGTGCATTAACATTGGATTTTGCATCTCAATGATTGTGGTTTGAGGATTTTTTCCTGATTTGGTATGAAATGAATGAAATTCCTCTGCTGTAGGTAAACTTACATATTTCATATCTTGGCTGCATATTTGCTGCACAGTGACATGTTTAAAAAACCAAACACACCAAGCCCATCCTTTATTGCTTTCTATCTATCTCTGAGACAGAGGTTTGTGCTCAGGAAAGAGCAGCGTGAAGGTGAAGCAGGTAAAGCAGTTGCTTTGTCCTTCTCACGTGTGGGGAAGGGTCAGAGGCTGCTGTAAATCCCTTTTAATCAAAGAATCAGTGATCTGCAACAAAAATCTAATTCTCATGGTCAACGGATACAATGGGAATTTGGAGACTTATCTGTATTAATGAATGTATTGATGTTTGTGCTGGGGGGCTGGGCAGGACTCTTCTGTAGCAGGTACAGTGGTAATCTGTTTTAACAGAAATAATCTTAATTGTAAGCTTGTCCCCTGTGTGTATGGGTGGGTGACAGTTCCTGGAGCTCATGGGAGCCCTGGGCTGGGGTGAGCACAGAGGGAGCTCTCACAGGAGTGACCTGGAGTTTTCCCTCTGGAGTCATGATTCAGAAGGTGTCAATTCAGTTGTTGGGTCTGTCACACACATGGGCCTGACCTTGGCTGAGCTGTGAAACTGCTCTTCCTCTGTGAAATGATGGTTCACAGGCTTTGAATTTCCCTCTCTTGCCTGTTGTGGTTGTGATCCCTCAGTCCCCACAGTCCCCATGGTCTTTCTCCCTGGGAGGAAGCACAGCCACTGCTCTGAGAACTGTATTTCACATGGCTTAGCCTGAACTGTAGCTCTATTAATACAAAGATAAACAGAATTTA
This sequence comes from Falcunculus frontatus, assembly GCA_013398115.1. Lineage (NCBI taxonomy): Eukaryota > Metazoa > Chordata > Aves > Passeriformes > Falcunculus > Falcunculus frontatus. The sequence goes on from VZRV01004674.1 coordinate 425,577, forward strand.
AATTCAGTTTGACCTTCTGTGGCAGCTGTGACAAAGCGTGGCATGTTTGAAGTCTGGATACAATTATTTGGAATTGCTAAACACCATGCTTCAATCATGACCTTTAGTTGGCACCGAGGCCAGAGGAGGGCCCTGATTTTAACTTCTGAACTGCAAATCACCCCATTGGAAAGAGACTTCAGAAGCCATTATAATCACAGGGAACGTCTGAAAGTGTGTGGAAGCTATAAGCAAAATATTTATTTTATACACTTGTCTGCATTTAAGCCATAAATCTGTCTACTATGAGAGTGTTTTACTGGTGTAGAGAAGACAAGTAAGCTGAGATCATAGCAGACATGTCCTATAAGACTTTACTGAAAATCATTGCTTTTTAATCCCTTTATCCCTGTTATTTCCTACCACTGTGAAAATCCAGCGGCAGGAAAAGCTGGCACAGTGTAGGACAGATGCATAATGTGTAATGCTAAGCAGGCAAAAATCCCTCTGTTTGTATAATGCTCCAAATACATTAGAAATGTCAATGTTAGTGCTGGGTGTCCTACATAAACACAAATAAATTATCGATACTCAGCTGATCATACAAACCTTGTTGGATGTGGTGTCTCGATACCAACGAATAAGCTTCTAATTAGTCAGTGGAAAACGTCCCTGCTCATGGCAGGGGGTTGGAATGAGATGATCCAAAAGGTTCAACCCAAACCATCCTCCATGATAATTAAAATCACCCAGAAAAGTTGACCTGGAGTAGTTTACATGAAGAGCAGGTACCACACGAGTGGTGGTATAAAATTGTGTACCTCAGGTGTACAACACCTGATCACGCACCCTTGATTTTTTATTTTCCTTGCCTTATTTTTTTCCTGCATAAACACTGAAAACCTGCTTAGACAGTAGGATGGAGCCGGAATGTCCTAAGGGCATCTGGAAATGTTCAGGTGCATGATTGCTTCCGTGATCTCCACATTAAAGCCTCCTCCTGGCGGGAGTACAAATTTAATCAGCTGAGCTACATCCTCTCCGGCTGGAAGGTCTGGGCAGGGCACCATTTGTACTGCAAGGGTGAGGATGGATGGAGTGGAAGAGCTCGAGGAGGGCTCCCGGCAGGGCGGTGACAGCGAGACACCACGATGCTCCTCATGTTCAAGGAAATGGGTGATTTGTAGGAATTTTCTCTTCCTTATATGTGTGTTTTGAGAGGGAATGTTTGAAGATGCACTTGGCAGTTAGTGCAGCGCCGTGTGTGAGAGATTCGCGTGAGCAGCAACAGCAGCAGTAATAGTTTGCTCCCAAAGGGAATCACAGCGATTCCAGCTCATCCCGCCAAGGACAGAGCCTCTGCCCAACACCCAGCTGCTCTTCATTGCCTTAGGGTGGCATTAGGGGCACCCCCAGTCCTTTGGATTATCGAGTGTTTAATCAGAAAGATCAAAAATTGTCTTTTTCTCTTGTTGCCCAGAGAAGCTGTGGCTGCCCCTGGCTTCCTGGCAGTGTCCAAGGCCAGGCTGGATGGGGCTTGGAGCAGCCTGGGACAGTGGAAGGTGTCCCTGCCATGGCAGGGGTGGCACTGGATGGGCTTTAAGGTCCCTTCCATTCTGGGATTTTACGATTTTACGATTCCGTGATTCTTCTGCTCTCCCAGGGAGGAGATTGGACTGATGGGCTCTTCTGACATGCTGAGCATAACTCAGTTCCTGTTGAAATCAGAGATTTTATTGCCCAGGCAGTAGAAGTGCGACAGTGCCTGAGCTTTGCTCACATGGCACCCGCCTGGAGTGGGACAGGCTGGTCCTTGCACAGCCACCCCAGCATTCCCTGCATCCATTCCCCTGCTCCTACCTCTCCTCTTTCACCAGCCAAGGTTATTAAACTGCTGTTTCTACAGTTCAGGCTGCAAACTGGAGCTAATTAACATGTGCACAACCTCTTCCCTGCGTTATTGATCATGGAGGACAAAGCCTTTGAGCCGCCTCTTCCTCTCTCGCCTTGCTAACGCTCCGTGTGATTTCCTGGCAGCTTTGCCAGAGCAGCTCCCAGGCTGGAGCACGGCTCTTCCAAAAGGGCAGTTGTAGGGACACAACCCCAATTGGATAAATTAGAATTTGTTTGATCTTTTAATCTAGGGCAAGAGAACACATAGAGCGTCGTGGCAGAGTCAATTTAAGATTTTGACAACAAAAATATGGGTTCTTTCAGCCATAATAATTTAAAACAATAGTTCATTTTTGTGCTGCTCCTGACACACAGTAGAAACTGTGAGAGACTGACAGGTTCTGGGGCTGTTCTCATCCTGCTGTAAAAACATGGGCCTTAGGAAATGACTTTGTACCCAACCAACGAGCAGATTTCCAATTATTTTACTAAATAAATACAAGTGTTCTGTAAAAGCAGCTGCAACTCTTAGAAGGTATTTTTCCATATGGTAAAGTCAATCAAAGAGAATGTGCTGCTTTCAGATAATGTTTCAGGAACGAACGCAGAGAGCTGAGCCGAGGAGCTGCAATGCTGAATCCCGGAGCAGAGGAGCCCTCGGAGCCCTGCTCCAACAGCCCTGGATCCCCCACAGCTTCCTACAGCCCCTCCAGCTCCTGCACTGCTCAGAGTTTAAAGGTTTTTTTATTCAAAGGGATAGAGACACTTTACAGTACATCAGTGACTGTTACGTTGCATTTCAGCATCCCACCGTCCCCATTTGTGGCAGAGGCTGTGATATTGGATCATGGAATGGTTCGGGTTGGGAGGGATCTTAAAAACCATCTCATTCCACCCCTGCCATGGGCAGGGGCACCTTCCACTGTCCCAGGATGCTCCAAGCCCCGTCCAACCTGGCCTTGGACACTTCAGGGATGGAGCAGCTTCTCTGGGCACCTGGTTTATGGAGAACAAACAGCTCCAGAGCAGAGCACGTCTTTGGCCAACCTCAGATCAGAAGTGTGTGGCAGGGCTGAGAGCTGAACCCAAAGATTTTGAGTTACCAATCCAGGCCTGGTTGATCACCCAACCCTAGGAGTCATCAAAATACATTTTAAGTTTTTTTATGTCTCCTATGGAACTGTGGCCGTGTGCTGTTGATGCTCGTGGGGGTGGCTGAGCAGAGCTGCCTCCCGCTGGTCTGGCTGCCTGTGGCTTCCATGTGCAAGCTGCAAGGCCAGAGGAGGCTGCTGGCCAAGGACTCTCTGTCTTCATGTGCTGGGCCATGAGGTGAGTGTCCATCATCCCAGGAGGGTCACTGAGTACCCACACGTCAGGTGCTTGTCAAAATCCTACACCAAACCCCTCTGCTTCTGACCTGGAAATCCAGGCAAGGAAGCCAACAGGAGACCTGGTTGTACATGAGGAATGCCAGAGCGCAGGCCAAGGTGAAACCCAATAGAATGGTAAAATATCAGTGAAAAGGCTGAGTTTCCTGTGTATTTTAAAGCATTTACTAGAACTTAACAGAGTATTATCCCTCACTAAGGAATGATAAGATGGCTGCAAAAGCAGCTTCTATAGACCCTGCTCCTATAAAATTGAATTGGTTTCATATCTAGTAAATTTTAAAGGCCTTTCTTTAGGCGTATGGATTTATTAAAAAAAAAAAAAAAGGTTTATTCTTGATGTCTGGAGCACATTATTGCAGTAACCTCACTGCTGGACCACGGCTTTGGCACAACACACACATCCATAATGAGGGACTGCCTGTTCTGGGGAGGTTTTATTACAAAAGAAAGTGCACAAGTATATTAGGAAGAAAGGGGGAAAACAGAAAGTCTATTTTTTTGGCAAAGCCTTGTATTATAGATCTCATTTCTCTGGTTGCAGCTGCCTTTAGGCGCTCATTTCAGCGAGCTGCTCTGTTCTGCTTAGCTGTAGATGCTTCCCAAATTTCCTCTTTGGTGAAACAGGCATTTGTGCAGGTTCCCCATAAAAATGACTGATTTGGGTTTTACCAGGAGCTCTGGCACTTCTCCACTACAAGAAAGAATTGCATTTATAGAGAGGTTTATCAAGATGGGAATAGTGAAACAAACATTTTAAATGTCCAGCGGAATCCTCTGTCTTCCCCCAAACAATCCTCCCTGGGCAGGGATTTCAGCCATTCTGGAATGAAAGCCTCCTGAAAGGAATCTGTTTCCCTGTGGGACTGCCCAGCTTTCAGCCCTGCTTCTGGGGGAAGGTAAGAGAGCTCTGTTTTCATTTACTATTTATGAGATGTGCGTTCCTATTGCCAAGTGACCACAGGATTCGGTGCTTTTAAGAATCTGCAAATGAGATGAAGCTCATTATTTTTTAATGTAAAAGGGATTATTGCAATGGGAGTGCAGGGATATGTAACCTCAGAGATGGCTCTTGCTGGGGGAGAGATTTTGAGGCTTTTGCTTTAGGAAGCCAGTAAAGAACACAGAGTATTTTCCAGTCATTCTGCTCAGCATCTAAAAGCAGTATTTATTAGGAATAAGTCTAAAGGGGATATTTTTTTTAATTGCAGACTTGTAGGAAATTGCCCTCCTCATGTGTGCGTTTTACTGTGCAGTGTTGAGAGAAATGCAGGGGCATGTTTCCAAAATGAATCTTTTTCTTAATAAGCAAAAATTCTTTATTATCTATTCCTGCCCCCACACATCGGAGCTGATCTCAGGGTCCTGAGAGACAGCAAAGGCTGGAAGCACAAATGCAGCTTGTTCCTCAGATTTCTGGGTGCTAGGGGTGCCCTGAGCCCCTACCCCCAGCCCTCCCTGCAGGTCACACACAAGGATTATGCGTAATCTGAATATTTTTTAGACGTGTCTGTGTGAGACAGAGCTGTCAACAGGTGGCAAAGGCACTGCAGCTGCAGGAGAGGGCACCTGATTTAACATCGTGTTGGAGGCAGCTCAAGCTATGACACAAAAGAGTAAATCTAAGGGAAATATCAGAACTTTGCTGTGTGTGGGAAGGATCAAGGGGCATTGAGTAACTGCTGAGCACTTTCTGGAGTCCCATCCCTGCTCCCCCAGCAGCCTGGGATGTGCAGGGAGCAGGCACAGGCCACTGCCCCCGGCACAGCACAGCCACCGCTGCCTCTCCAGGACAGAAGATATTTAGCAGAATATCCGTAGGGATTTGCTGACCAGCTGCCAGGGAACATGCAATTGCAGTCCTTGGATGCCTTTTAAGACCCCAGACTAATTTCCTTCCCCGTGTTCCTGCTCTCCTGAGCTCATGCTCCACAAACGCAGTAATTGCAGGCATTTGTTATGAACCACACGAGCCTGAGCTCCAGAGCAAGTTTTATTTACTGCAATTATATCTGGCAGGTAATTTCTAGTAAACCCAGGGAAATGATTAACCTCCCACTAAATTCATGCACAGAAAAATAGGGCAAATTGATCAAATAAGCTGTTTCCTACATAATAAAAAAAATATTATAAATATAACATACTGGAACAGAAATAGCTCTGATGAAACCATAAAGACAAGCAGGAACCTGCTAGAGGCATCTGTGTAGAGTTTTTATGTGGGGATTCATTTCTATCTTATCTCCCAACCATGAATTATTTTATCCACTGCTGGTGGTGGAACTTCTTCAGCTGTGCCCATACCCTGTGTCACAGATGAGTGACTTGTGTCGCGTGAAGAATCACAGGAAAAGGTATTAGCAAAATGGGATTGAATTTAAATTTGTCAGAGTGTGATTGAACAAAGTTTGATGGCAAGTTTTACTCTGTTCGTTCCTGCATGGATGAATTCTGCAAAGGAAAATGGAGTGAGAATTGATTTTAAATGGTTTACACAGAGACTAAAGAGCCAAAAGGGTCAGAGAGACCCTCCTGTTGAGTCATGAGGTGCAGAGTGGAATTTCCTTCTCATTTGAGTTTGGATAAGAGGAGGAGACAGCCTGGGACGTGAGAGCATCCATTTGGACAGGTTACAGAAAGCTGGAAGCAGAACTGGCCTTCTTTGATTTCCACAGCAATATCTGTGTGCATTCCCTCCCGAGGGAGTGTTTGAAACCCATCCCGGGGCAGAGGCTGAAGGAGCTGCCACAGGGCTGGGGGCCTGGTACTCTATTGCACAGAATTGCCATTTTCCAGCTCAAAGCACTGCTGTGTGACCTCGTGTCACTTTGTGCTTCGTTATCCATCTCCATCTGGGGGCTGAGGGGAGCTTTATCCCAGCCTGGCTCTGGAAGCGTGGCAGCAAATGGGAAATGAGGAAGGGTTGCTTATCGCTCATGGAAAAGGCTCTTCTCAGCCTCCTCCTCCTCCTCCGTGGTGCTCCCCAGACTCCAGATAGAGAATAATGTCACTCAGAGGCCCAGATTTTCCTCCTCCTTTGGAATGATGGTAACCAGGAGTGACAAGCTGCAAGCTGGAGATGATCCATCATGTGGCACCTCTGTCCTCCTCCCTGTGCACCGCTGCCCAGGCTGGGTACAGTGTGATTCCAGCTGCTTTCTGCTTGCCTTGAGGTGGGGAAAATTAGGAGATGTGTCATTTGGGGAGGGCTGTGCCCATTCTCCAGAGCTGCTGGGTTTGCTCTGCCCACCTGGGATCAGCCTTAGTGGGTACAAAGTGGGTATATGGTGGGAATGCGGCAGCAAGAGCTTTGCCAGCTGGCAGTGTGCGGGTTTGAGGGTTTCTTTCTCCTCCTTGTCCTCTCCCAGGCACGGTTTCCTCTCTGAGCCTGACTGATGGTTCATCCCCGCGAGTTCCCCAAACAAACAGGAGCAATTGCTCCCTGATTAAAACCCTGAGCAGCCAGGCTGTGCAAGTGGAGATAACCATTTATCTGCACTGCTCCCTGCCTGCCCCTGGGGCTCGGCCTCCATCAGGCTTCGGTGTTCGCTCCTGCTGGGACTGCAGCAGTGTGGGATGGGGAGGGCAGGGGAGCAGGAAGGGGTGGCTGTGGGGCTGTCCGGGGTGACGAGGGTCGGGACACGGGGACGGGGGAGCACAAAGTGCTCCTGCAGCACCTGGGCAGGCAGGGACAGCCAGGTGACCACTTCTCTCTTCAGCTTCAGGCCGAGGGCAGCCCATGTGCCCCATGCCCCAGGACACCTGCCACTGCTCCTGCTGGCACTGGGAAGGTAAAACAGATGGGTTTGATTTCCAGGGGACACCCCTGGGAAAACACTGCTGGGCTGGCAACATTGCTGTCAGGAGCCGAGGTGCTCCTTCTTTGGGCACTAAAATAAATTGGTTTTGGAGTTGCACTATGCAGGTTCAGGTTGGATATCAGGAAAAAATTCTTTACTGAAAGACTGATTGAACATCGAAATTGGCTGCCCAGGGTAGGGGTGGAGTCACCTCCCTGCAAGTGTTCAAAAAGTAGACACAGCATTTTGAGATGTGCTGTGAAGGTTGGACTTGATGATCTTGAAGGTCTTTTTCATCCTTAATGATTCTGTGGCCTTGGGTGATAAATACCACACTGAAGGAAGCTTCTAGAACCTCCACCTTAAATCTGTCTTTTATGACTTCTAGGTACATTCCCTATTTCCCAGTATTTCCACATCATACAGAGTTGTGTTATTTGTATCTCTTCCCTCTCTTCCAGGCTCCATCCTTTTGAATACTTGACCAAATTCATGATGAAATAAATTTCTGTGTATATTGCTAAAGTTTGTTCTGCTGTTGAAACATTGCACAGAAATCTTTTGTCTGTCCTGAAACTTCAGACAAATCTTTGCTTCTTTTAAAATAGCCTTTGAAATGTTTTTCATCCAAACGAGTGAAATAGCAAGAATAATAGATGTTGTAGGATTTGTAGCCACTATAGTTTCCTGCTTTTCCAAATGCTTTTGGAAATGCTGATTGATTTGTAACAAAGCTTGAAATGTCACCAGGAGGAATGAACGAAAAATACACTGCTCTAATGTATGTTGAAGTTGAAATTGGCTCAAAGTTTTAACCTTTAGAGGTGCTTTTTCCTTTTCTTCCCTTTTTTAACTTTTCACAGCAGTCAAGGAGTTGGAAAGATAACCAGGAACAAAATGCACATAGAGGAAATGAATAAATTATGCTCTTATTTTTGGCACATTTACAAGAGAGACATTTTAAAACTCCAGTGACAAAAGAAAGGATTGCTCTACTTAAAATAAAGCCTCTGGTACAGAGGGATGCTGTGCTGGTGAGGGCTGATGGATCTCTGGCCTGGCTCAATCCTGCAGGTCCTTGAGAGGGGCAAAAAGCCCTGACTGTGCCCACAAATTCCCCCAGAGCCTGCAGAAAGGGGCTTTGCTGGGGCTGATCTGGGCAGGATGGGATCATTCCTGCCTCGGTCAGTGGTGGGAATGTGGCTGGGAGAGCGGAGCCATGTCCTGGCAGTGCTTCCTCCCCAGCTGGGTTTGTTGGTTCAACTGGCAGTGCAGTGTCTCAGTGAGCTGGGGGTGTGTTTGGGCAGGAATAATAACAAGGCTTTGCCTGCTCTAGAATTTGCAGTAATTAGAACTGCAGAATTAGGTAAATACGCATTGAAACCCATCCAATTTTGGATCCAGCAAGATGACCCTTCAGGGACATTGAGGCTGCTCCAGGGCCACCAGCTCGTCTGTGTTTTGTCCCTGTTCTCACTCGTTGTGTTCCAATCCTCGCAGTGCTCAACATTTGTCACTCAGGTTAGAAATGTCTGGTGCTTTCTAGGGTTTGCTGCTTTTCTTTTTCCTGATGAATTTACTCTCTGGAGTATAAAACAATAACAAAAGCCTCGGGACCTGTCTCATTGCAATCAGTCTGGTGGAAGATGTGCAACAGCTGGAGCTGCAGTGATGGGAGGATGTGACTCCTTGGGCCTCATCCTCCTCATCTTCTTCCTCAGTAACTGCTGGTATTTGAGCAGTTTTAAAGCCAAACAGGAGATGAGTAAATGGGACCTGAGTACATTTTGTTGTCACGGAGAACCAGTGAGGTGGCTCATCCTCCCTGCCCCGGCAGTACCTGTGAGGTTCCAGCTCAGTGCTGCAGCAGAATGTGCAAAACTGCTGACAAATGTGGTGTTCCAGCTTTTGCCCAGGATTTTGTGGATAGAAACCAGGGCCCTTTTCTTCATCCAGCTCCCTCTCCTCCTGTACCAGTTCCCTGTGCTGATGCTGTGATGGTGAGGAGAGGTAGGAGGCAAGAGGTACTGAGTAAAACCAGGTGACACCAGGAATAAAAACTGCAGGTTCTCAGGTTACAGTTCATTCCAGTATCCTGAAACTTGCTGCCCCACTGGAGGTGGAGTAACCCAAGCTGATACCGCGGTGTGTCCGTGAACACTGGAGTTGGAGGAAGGTCAGGAGGGAGCTGCATTGCAAATGAATGAAATGAATCCTGGATCAGTAATTATAGGGCTCTCTCACCTTGTTCCTAGGCATTTTTTTAGCAGAAAAAGGTTTGAGATGAATCCACCTATCTCATTTCAGCCTCATGATGTGTTTGTTCAACATAAAAAATCAATGTTGAACTAGAATTTTGTGGGGAAGGAGAAGGTCCATGGGGATTACATTCCTGTTCAGTGCAATTTCATGTTTTACTGCTGCATAGCCTGGCTGGTTAATAAGGTCTCCTTGAATGGGAGTCTGTATTATTGCTGTGCTGGTATGTGAAAATCAATCCTTGTAAATTTATTGGCGGCCACGTTCTCTCTTTGCTATTGTTATAATTGGGGCTCTCATTGACTGACAGCAGCCAATAATCAAAAGCACTTTTGCAATTCTGATCCCCATCAAACACCAAGGGCAGGGAGTGTCCTTGTGCCTCACGCTCTTCCCCGGAGCTTGGATCATTCCACAGGTTACCGGGATGAAGAAACTTGCCTGGCATTGAGGGGAAGCAGCTGGGATGTCAATGGAAGGGCTGCGCCTTTGGCCGAGACACCACAGATAAAACCCAAATCCATGCCTTCGGGTTGATGAAATCCTTTCTCCCTGGATCTACCATGAGCCCATTGAAGCACCTGGCAGGAATTCTTCCTCTGATTTTGTGTTGGGATAATGGGTAGTTAATGATAGTTTTGTACTTGGCTGGGGAAGGGTGATAAGGAGAGGAAAATTTGCATCCTTTGGAAACAGTACATCCGTTCCCTGGATTCCTGTCTGGGCTTTTTATCTGATCTGGAGAATGAAAAGATGACTTCAGAGAAATCTGAGTGTGATAATCTTCTCAGAAATCTGAGTGAGGCAGGAGCAGCCTGCTGGAAGGGGATCAGTCCTGGGCTTCCCAGACATGTTGGCTGAGAGATTTTGGGAACAGCCAGGGGAGCTCCTCGGTCAGGCACCAGACTGGCTCCAGAAGGGCTCCATCCTTCATGGTTTCAAACCCCCGAGTCAAGTCAGTTATGGCACTTGATTACCTATTTAGGTCCCAGCATCTGATTGAAAAGGTTTGATTACTGAATGTGAACCTGGGATTAATTTGGTTAGGGCACCAAAACTAATGGTATTTACAGGAATTAGCTTTGGATATCAAAATGTAAGTCTGAGGTAAAACCTCCTTTCCTTGCCTCTTGTAAGAAACACCTACTATAGATTTGACCTATAGGAACTCAGTTCAGTATGTGGTGCTCATGAAAAACAAATTTGGCTTTACCTGCATACATTAAATTTCTCTTCCCTTGGCTGATAAGCCTCTGCATGTTGGCATCCTGACTGCTCTAAAGATTTTTGAATTAATGTTGAAATTATTCATTTGGGTGGTAGGAGCATCTGTTCCAGTGTTATATCCGTGTCTGGTATTTCTTCATTATATATGGGATGATGTACTAGAAAGGCACTTGAGATGCAGGTTATAAAAATACCACAAAGGCAGGGAAGGCATTTGTTGAAGAGTGCTTTTTGAATTCGGATGCATTTCATTTAGGAACAATCACACACAGGTGGGTGATGTTTAATGTTGGGGCCACAGGGATTAATTTGGGAATGTCTGCAGAGGGAGCAGTTGCTAGTAGCTGGTTCTGGCATGGTTGTGGGCCAGGGGAGCACGGCTTTGGTCAGTGTGAGTTGGGGTTCAAAATGAGGGCCTGGGGGAGCACAGAGCTGGGCTGAGGGAGCCTGGGGAGCTCCAGGGAGCAAGGTCTTGGGTCAGGATGTGACACACGGGGCTCGCTGGCAGCGGTGGCAGCGGGCAGGGGACAGGGTGGGTACCAGGAGGAGCTGGGGGACGAGGAGATGGAACGGGTGGACCTTGAGCTCCCAGCGAGTCTTGGCAGGGCTGTGGGACAGGGTGAGCACCGGACCCACTGACCACTGATGGATAAAGCTGTGCTGGCAGGGGATCTGCAGCTCGGAGGGGCTGGGTGCGGGTTCAGCGATGCAGGTCGAGGGCTGATGTCCCTGTGGGCTGTGTCAGTCCTGTGGGGTGACTCCAAGGGACAATACGACCATCACAGCTCCAGGCTTAGGAGCCGTTTTCATGGCTGACCACGAAACCCTTCAGTTAAGATTAAACCCCGTCTCTCCAAAGGCTTATCCTGAGTGTTGTGCGCTGTAAATCACTGGGCTCTCCTCAGGGCTGGGGTCAGGTATCAGGTTAGGGTTCAAATCAGCATCCTCAGGAACCCATTTTACTCTTGATCCTCTCAATCCCTGCTGGGGATAAAAGGCTTTTCATTAGTTATCAAGTGATAGCAATGGCTCCCTCGGCTGTGTTCAGGCCCAGGTTTGTGCAGATATTAGATGAATTTTCAGAGGAACAAAGTGCTCAAGAACTTGATTCATGGGTGGATTTTGGCCTATGTTTTATAGGTCTTCAAGGAACCACCAAAAACCCATTTTTTGCTGCTCTATGTTTTGAAGTTTAACCCTGTGGTACAGGAGCTGTTGGCAGAAACTCAGCTCCGAAGGAAATATGAACCATTTGTCAAGGAAAGGAGCAGCACATATTTTAACCCTCCAGCCCTGCAGGCTTTCAGATATTACCCAATAAAACAAGCTCATCCACTCCTTCTTCTTGAAACCCCGAACCTAATTTTAAGTCTGTTTTCTCTACAGAGTTCACCCTATAACTTTTCTGCTCCTGGAAGGTGTCCCAAGCCCAGGAGGCCTGGCTGGCTGGGTGATAACCCTGCCCCTATTGCCCCTCTCTGGGTGGTGTCAAGCCCCAGATCCCCACCAGGAACATCCCTCTGCCACCTCCCCATGGCTCCTCATCCTCAGGGCCTCAGTCATTCCAGGCTTGGTGTTGGTTTGAGGAGAAGCACTTGGGTGTGGGAAATGGGGAAGAGGAGAACAAAGAGGGAGGAAATGGAAGAAGTCTGAGAACGAAGAGTGGAAGGAATTTTGGGGGAGGGTTTCTCATCTTTCTCAACCTCCACGTCTCCTGCAGGATGCAAAATGCACAGCTGAGAGCCACTGATCTCCACAGCCTGAGGTTTTCTTGGCTTGAAATCCTGATCTGGGCCAAATTCCAAGCATTTGCTCATTTAGATGAGTAAATCTAAGAGAAATTAAAGATGAAGATGTAATATCAGTCTTAACTTCTGTGTAATACTGGTGCATGCCTATGATTTTGTCATTACATCAGTTCTTGAGACGTAGAAATTGCTTGCAGTAATTTAATTCTCGCTCTATTTTATTGCATTCTTGTGTTGCTTTCTTGACCCTGGGTCTCTGCTGAGTTATAATAATAATTTTTACAATTTTCCTTTGAATGTCTGTGTCTTCAGGAATATCAAATATGGCATATCCATTCCCTTTCATGTGGAACCAACCATGAAAACCCATGACAGGGACAGTGCCTGGGGTGAGGCACAAGCAGGGTGGCTGTGGGGGGTCACACTTTGAAAGCATCTGTTAAAGTAAATGGGATTTTTTACCCAGCAAGTTCTAACTTTCATTCATTTGTTTCATCGCAAGCCGCTTTGGGTTGCTTCAAAGCAAAATTCTCTTACCTTTTTTTCTTTTTTTGGGGGGTACATTGATGTTTTAATGATCCTGAGAGTCGGTTTGTGCATCAGGAAGTGGCAGAGTTCCCATTCCTGGAGGGATTTAAAAGCTGTGTGTATGTGGCACTTGGGGACAGGGGTTAGGGGTGGCCTTGGCTGTGCTGGGGTATGGTTGGACTCAATGGTCGTGGATGGATTTCTGAACCCAAATGATTCTGTGATTCTCTGATAAGAGGCCTGGCTCATGTGCTGTCCTTAAATAACCCCTCCTGTTGCCACTGCCAAAGGCAGCACAGGCTGCTGGGTGGCCCACTCGGCTAATCCAGAAGAACTTTTCTTATATTCTTATTTTAGGATCTAAAACCTGCATTCTAATATCTCTTCAGGCAGTGCTTTGGCCTCCTCCCCAACAGGGTGTCCCAGCCTGCCCAAGGACTGCGACATTTGCTCAAGGTTGCTTTGCATCCTGCCTTTCATCAAGTGATGCGCTTAATTAAAATCTACACTCCACTGGCAGTGGTGGAGCAGAGCTGAGTTCACATCCTGAGTTCTGCTTCACAGGAAAACATCGTGGGAAATTGTGTATTTTATATCACTGGCCTTTATGTGGTGGTTAATAACCGTGGTTATTGGAGAGCAGCAGAATATCTCTGATATTCTGTCCTTTAAACAAAAGGATTTAAAGATTGCCAGGCCATTAGTAACCCCTCCTTTCTAGAGAATAAATAAAGGCTCTCAGGTCTTGCTGTGCATCTCAGAATGGGATATTTGATGCTTCAGAGTGTTCCAAGCCGTGCTTCTGTAACATGTCACTGAGCCCTTCTCCATCCGGAGTGAGAGCAGCACGGATGTGAACGTTACCCAGGAGCTCCCTGGAATCCCCACGGACACTCTGCCCCACCTGCACACATCCCCAGCCCGGGGAAAGGTGCTGCTGAGTGGAGGCAGTTGTGTGTAATGCACGGTGCGTTCAGGGGTCCTCTTCAGCATGGAATGAAATGCCAGCTCTTCGTGGGAAGCCTGGCCCAGCTCATACTCCTCAGCCTAGGCAGAGTCCATGTTCCTGGAGAACCAGACCCACCTCCTGCCCCCAGAACCCCCCCAGACTGAGAGCCACTGAGGATTCCTCTGCACTGGACAGGGGAGATGCCCACGTGGTGGTCAGTGACACTGCACATTGTCCATTTTTGCCCCCAACACTATGTAGGCAATGTCCCTCCTGGCAGCTGCCACTGCAGCCAGTCCACATCAAAAAGGATTCTGGGTTTGGTTCTGGGATGTGTCTGATTCTCTGCAGGGTGAGCATCCCTCAACTGAGCTGTTGGCATCATCTTCCTGACCCTGCCTCTCCTTGGGATACACGGGGGAACAGCTCAGGTGCAGCAAGGACGTGGCAGTGACTGCCTGGAACGCACTGGCATCCCTGAGTGAATCAGACGTGCAGGATCCTCAGGGGGTTGCAGTGGCCGTGTGTCTGTGAAAATTAACTTATTCCTGACTGTTCCCAGCTGATCTTTAGATTATAACAAGCCTAGGTGTGTTTAAATGCAGTTTGTAAAACTGCTCCTGCTGGCACCTGCATTGACGCTGCTGTGAGGTTCCTCCCAAGGGCTCTGATTGCAGTCTGGGGGGTTTTTTTAGCCCAAACGATCTGAGGGCTGGGTGGATTCTTTATTTCTCGCACCTGGCTGGGATTAAGCAAACTCTGACAGCTGCCCAGGCTGAGCCCCAGGGACAGCCCTGCCTGCACCCTCCCAGCTGGAGCTGCTGGGCAGGGCAGACACCCAGCTGGGGGATATAACCCCAGAGATTATGTCTTCATCCTCAGCTTCACCTGGGGGGGGGGGGGGGGGGGGGGGGGGG